>JAGIQG010000014.1:73476507-73804007 GCA_024679065.1 Sphyrna mokarran | reverse complement strand
GGAATGCCGCACGTTGTGGAGATGCCGGTGTTGTTCTTAACACAGTAAGAAGTCTGACAACACCTGGTTTAAATCCAACCGATTTATTTGATAGTAAACTCACAAGCTTTCGGTGTTTGCCCCTTCGTCAGGCAAATGAGGTGTTCTGGTCTCAAACAGCACGTATAACAGCACAGACAGTTTACAGATTGCTGATTAGAATGTGAATCTTTACACCTAACCTGCTATTCAAACCTTAAAGTGGCTAACAATGTGAGCAGAAGGAGCACTGAGCACAGGTTAGAGAGATGTGTATTGTCTCCAAACAGCACAGTAAGTGAGGGTTTTTTGCTAACCCAGGCAAGTCATGGGGGTTACAGATAGTGTGACATGAAGCCAAGATCCCTGTTAAGACCATCCTCATGTGTGCGGAACTTGGCTATCAGTCTCTGCTCAGTGGCTCTGTGCTGTCATGTGTTGTGAAGGCCCCCTTGAAGAACATTTACCTGAAGGTCGGAAGCCGAATGCCAAGGGGGCCTTCACGACACACGACAGCGCAGAGTCGCTGAGCAGAGAATGATAGCCAAGTTCTGTACACATAAGGATGGTCTTAACAAGGATTTTGAATGCTGCCCTATCAGAGAATCAGAATTGAGGGAGTGCTGTACTGTCAGAGGATCTATATTGAGGGCGTGCTGCACTGTCAGAGGGTCAGTATTGAGGGAGTGCCATGCTGTCAGAGGGTCAGTACCGAGAGAGTGCCGCACTGTCAGAGGGTCAGTATTGAGGGAGTGCCACGCTGTCAGAGGGTCAGTACCGAGAGAGTGCCGCACTGCCAGAGAGTCAGTACTGAGGGAGTGCTGCACTGTCAGAGGATCTATATTGAGGGAGTGCCGCACTGTCAGAGGATCAGTACTGAGGGATGCCGCACTGTAGAGATCAGTGCTGAGGGAGTGCCGCACTGTCAGAGGGTCAGTATTGAGGGAGTGCCGCACTGTCAGAGGGTCAGTGCTGAGGGAGTGCCGCACTGTCAGAGGGTCAGTATTGAGGGAGTGCCGCACTGTCAGAGGGTCAGTACTGAGGGAGTGCTGCACTGTCAGAGGCATTATATTGAGGGAGTGCCGCACTGTCAGAGGGTCAGTACTGAGGGAGTGCTGCACTGTCAGAGGATCTGTATTGAGGGAGTGCCACACTGTCAGAGGGTCAGTACCGAGAGAGTGCTGTACTGTCAGAGGGTCAGTACTGAGGGAGTGCCGCACTGTCGAAGGATCTATATTGAGAGAGTGCTGCACTGTCAGAGGGTCAGTACCGAGAGAGTGCCGCACTGTCAGAGGGTCAGTACTGAGGGAGTGCTGCACTGTCAGAAGGTCAGTGCTGAGGGAGTGCCGCACTGTCAGAGAGTCAGTACTGAGAGAGTGCTGCACTGTCAGAAGGATACTTGAGGGAGTGCTGGTGGGGTAGTATGGATAGAACACTGCAGTCTTGGAGGTGCCATCCCTAGATTATGTAGTTGAGTTTTGGTAAATCATAAAGATTCCATGAGATTAATGTGTAAGAAAACTCTCCATGTATCCTGACCAACATTTATCCCTCAATCAACATCATAAAAACAGACAGAGAAAATGTGCTATTTTATTTATTGGTGTCACAAGTAGGTTTACATTAACACAAACGTACATACATATACACACAGACACAGGAGCACTGACACAGGTGTGTGTGCACATGTACACATGGGGGGGAGAGAGAGAGACATAGACATACACTTGCATATACACATGCATACAAACACTCAGGGAGAGACACACTTACGCACGCACGCACGCACGCACGCACGCACGCACGCATGCACGCACGCACGCACGCACACACACACACACACACACACACACACACAACATAGAACATTACAGCACAGAACAGGCCCTTCGGCCTTCGATGTTGCGCCGACCAATATAAAAAGCAATGCCCCTCCAAACTAAACCATTCCCTTCTCTTCCATATACTTATCAACTAACCTCTTAAACGCCACCAAACTTGGCGCATCTACAACTGCTGCAGGCAGGGCATTCCACTCCCGAACCACCCTTTGGGTAAAGAACCTACCTCTGATATCCGTCCTATAACTATCACCCCTTAATTTACAGCTGTGTCCCCTCGTGCTAGCATATTCACATATTCAAGGAAACACATAGGGTGGAATTTTCCCGTCCCGCATGCCATGGGAATCATGCCATCCAGGATATGGATAATGCATATTACAGCCGATAACTCCCACCCAGTGAGTGACAGAGTGGCTACGTTTCTGTCATAAATTTCACCATTCCAGGATATTCCACAGTGCTTTGCAGCCTGCTGAGGTTTAAAGTAGAAAGCCTGAGGATCAATTTGTGCACAGCAAGATCCCACAGGAAGTAATATCATAATGACCCAGGGCATCAGCCATGTTGATGAGGAACTGACCACAAGACACCAGGGTGAGCTCCACCATCCCCTCACAACTGTGGCTTTATTATGTTTGTATCTGTCTGGGAGAGCAGGTGGGCTTGTCCAAGAGCTGACTTCTCCTGCGCTGGCCTGAGCCCCTTGAGTGGGTGGTGAAAGCACAGACCCCCTCACTCGGGGTGAGGGTCTCCCCCACACATTCCCTTACTCGGGGTCAGACTTTCCTCCACACACCCCCTCGCTCGGGGTCAGAGTTTCCCCCATGGACCCCCTCACTCGGGGCGAGACTTTCCCCCATAAACCCCCTCGTTCTGGGTGAGAGTTTTCCCCACAGACTCTCTCGCTTGGGAGTGAGAGTTTCCCCCACAGACTCCCTTACTTGGGGGTCAGAGTTTTCCCCACAGACCCCCTCGCTTGGGAATGAGAGTTTCCCCCACAGATCCTCTCACTCGGGGTCAGAGTTCCCACACTGACACCCTCGCTCGGGAATGAGAGTTTCCCCCACGGAACCCCTCACTCGGGGTGGAGTTTCCCTCACACAGACTCCCTTGCTTGGGAATGAGAGTTTCCCGCATGGACACCCTCACTCGGGGCGAGACTTTCCCCCATAGACCCCCTCGTTCTGGGTGAGAGTTTCCCCCACAGACTCCCTCACTTGGGGGTCAGAGTTTCCCCCACAGACTCCCTCACTTGGCGGTCAGAGTTTCCTCTACAGACTCCCTCACTCGGGGTCAGAGTTTCCTCCACATACACCCTCACTCGGGGTCAGAGTTTCCCATGCAGACCACCTTGCTTGGGGTGGGACTTTCCCCCACAGATCCCCTCGCTCAGAGTAAGAGTTTCCCCACAGACTCGTTCGGGGTCAGAGTTTCCCCCACTCACCCTCTCACACGGGGTCAGAGTTTCCCCCACTCATCCCCTCGCACGGGGTAAGAGTTTCCCCCACAGAGCGTCTCACACGGGGTGAGAGTTTCCCCCACTGAGCCTGAGCTCAGCTGTGGGTGACATTGGATAACCTTGTGCCCTGCTGGATCCCCAGGGAGATTTGGTTGGGATCTCCAGTGATCTGCATTCCAGTTTGTTGAAGTTGATTCTGCTGCTCCATCAGCAGCTAGAGCCATTTTCAAGATTTATCTTTGCCTGTTGAGTCCACGCTGCCATTCGATCATGGCGGGTATGTTCCTCATCCCCATTTTCCTACCTTCAATCCATTCCCAGTCAAAAATCGGTTTAACTCCTTAAATTTACTCACTGTTCCAACATCCACTACACTTTGGGCTGGAGAATTCCACAGATTCACAACCCTTTGGGAGAAGTCGATTCTCCTCAACTCTGTTTTAAATTTGCTACCCCTTATTCCTTAGACTTTGACCTCTTGTCCTGCAATGTCCCACAAGAGAAAGCATCTGCTCCACGTCTACTTTATCCACACCTTTTATCATCTTGTATAGATCGACTTAATCTCCCCTCATCCTTCTAAATTCCAGCGAGCGTAGGGCTAAACTGTTCAATCTCTCTTCACACGACAAACCCTCTCATCCCTGGAATTCACTACTTGAAAGCATCGTGGAAAGAGACTGAATTGGAAATTTCAGAAGACATTTGATTAGAAGAGAACAAAATTTCAGAAAGCCAGAAGAGCCACAAGGGGCTGAATAGCCACCTCCTGTATTATATGATCTTAATTTCAATTAGTTGGGGGATTAAGGATTGTGAAGAGAAGTGAAGTCAGTGACTGCATCTCAGCCATGGTCTTAATAAATGAAGCAGGTTCAAAGGGCCGAATGGCCTACCCCTGCTCCTATTTCTTATGGTCTTATGATCGTGAAATTCTGAATATTGCCACGGACTCTCCCTGTGTCACAGATTCTCTGCAATTCTACGTATTGATGGACTGATTTGATTTTCTCTCCTTATCAGAACCTACCTCTCCTGCGCTTGGCAAAGGGCAACACTGAGGGATGAGAGCTCCAGCTATCTATCGAGACCAGCAGGACGTTCCAAGTGATGTCCCAGGGCAGCAAGGCCTCGCACTCCCCCCTTGCTGAGTGGAGGTGTCTGAGTTTGAGGTTGTTTATGATGTATTTCATGTCGTATATATTCCTATATACAGCACCAATCACGTGGGTTGGGTTGGGGGGGGTGATGGAATGGGGATGTGATGGTTCTTTGGTCAATATTGGGCAGCCCCCTGCCGTCTCTCTCCCCCCCAACAATCCCATGTCAGGTGGGGCTACCCAACTTCCATTTTGTTCCCTGCATTGCCTCCATTTTGTAATGAGCAGATGGAGAGAGTCAGCAACTCGCTTTCAATGCTTGCGGTGCAGAGGCACCCAGGAAAAGCTGCTTTAAAATCTGTTTCTGGCGATTGCCTCTGAAGCTGCTCGTACTGAGGACTCTGTAACAAATTCTCTCTCTATTCCAACCCCCGTCCCTTCCCGTCCTACAACTGACCAGCTGGATTCCACTCCCACACACACGGGCACAAAAAATGCCGGAATATTCTTGCTGCCTTTTACTGCCGTGAACCATTACCTTTGAGACACGCTTTCACCAAATAAGTCAACCCAGTAGATGATGAAAAACGAACTCAGGAGGGCCAAATGACATCTTCCCCTTACTCTACCCTCCCCTACACATGGCAAGGTTTTTTAAAAAGGTGAGTGTAGAATTCTAATAACGTTGTCAAGACAAGGTGGTAATATTTTGGGTAAGGACCAGTTCCATTTCCTTCCAAATGTTGAGAATATTTGGCGGGGTTGAGTTTTCCCCGCTTTCCCCGCATGCCAAACCTTCTATCTTCAGCAGACCCTTCCAGCAGTCTCTGTTTCCACTAACCTGACAAGAGTTTGTGCTTATACGTCCGTTGGTATGAATGGGGTGCGACTTTCCCCGGTCCATCCTGTCGGAGTGCTGTATCTATCCTCAGCTCCCGCCCGTTCCAATCACACCTTTCCCAAGGACACTGCAAGCTACGAAACCCTTCCCCGCCGGAACCGGCTCCCCTCACTGTGTCCTCATCATCCTGCAGATGCTTCACGAATTCCCACTCACCAATGACCCCTCATCCCGACCTGTGTCCAAATCTGTTGCCCATGTTGTTCATGTTAAACCTGGGCTGATTTGTCCCTGATTCACTTGTGGGTTCCCTGCTCTATATCCGTGTATCCACCTCCCTTTCCCACTTTTTTCCCCCTCCTCCACTCCCCTCCCCTCACTATTACCCCATCCTCTAGATCCTCTCCCCTTCTTCAACCCCCCCATCCTACTCTCCCCCCACATATTCCTGGAGCCTGTTAATGTGACTCCAGGAATCTGTAATCTCTTAGGAAAGGAAATTGATCAAACACTGGAAAATGGGGTTCAACTGCTATCTTTCAGAGAGAGGACAGCCAGTGGCAACGAGCTGAATGCTATAGATGATAGTGTGTTCCTATCCTTCAGTCATACTGCTTTGCAAAGATACAGCCCAACTGCATAGTTTACATTTCACAATAACTTAATTGCCTGTAAAGCACTTTTGGGGAGTATCCTGAGGTGGATGGTGAAAGTTGTTAGATCAGCGCACATTCTGTCTTTCTGCCCCTTCCTTGCTCTCTGAAACCTGTTTGCCTGGATCCGAACCCAATTCAACAACTTGCCTTTCCTTTTCAAAGTGATTTGTCCGGGTTCGCCTTGTGGAGATGAATGGTTTCTCTTCCATCTGCCCCTCTTCCATGTTGCTGTGTGTATTTCCTATAAAAAGCAGTCAGAGATGTGCAGTTGTGATGGGCTTCACCTCGGGACAACTGGGAAGGCCACGAGGCCACAAGTTTGTTCCACAGTTGTTGAGTATAACAATTTCTGATCTCTTTGAATAAATGGTGAATGAATGTAGCGTCTCTCTCTCCTTTCTTCCAAATTCAGCAACTCGTTAGTTATTAATTAGTTAGTTAGAGGTGAGGGACGCTGATGGGGGGAAATAGTGCACCTAGTCTTCATCTGGGATAATTCAACGGCAGAATGGGCAAGTATGGTGGTTAGCACTGCTGCCTGATAGCACCAGGGACCTGGGTTCAATTCCGGCTTTGGGTCACTGTCTGTGTGGAGTTTGCACATTCTCCCCGTGTCTGTGTGGGTTTCCTCCAGGTGCTCCAATTTCTTCCCAAAGTCTAAAGGTAAGAACTAAGAAAAGGGGTTAGGCCATCCGGCCCCTCGAGCCTGCTGCGCCATCTAATAAGATCACGTGATGATCTTTTCATGGACTCGGTTCCACTTCACCGCCCACTTACCATAAACCCTTAATTCCTTCAATAAGAACCAAGAGTGTGAACCAAAAGAGCCAGAACCAAGAAGATGGATGGGTTAGGTGGATTGACTAAGTTAAATTGCCCCTTAGTGTCAGGGGCATTAAATAGGTTAAATGTGTGTGGGGGGGGGGTTACAGGGATAGGCCTCGGTGGGATTGTTGTCAATGGGCTGAATGGCCTCCTGCACTGTAGGGGAGACCCTAAAGGTTTGATTCCTTTCGTCTGTACAAACTCAAACAGGACTGTACAGGGGAGACTGCTCCAGGGAGTGCAGCAGTGTGCCGTGATAACCTGTCTCCAACCATACCAGGGAAGGGAGGAATGATGAGTAGGATTCCTGTTTCTGATGTATGCCAGAGATGACAGTATATTTATGTGTTTGCTAAGTTTGGCCCTGGTGGTCTTACCAATTGTACACACACTGCGAGGAAGAGAGGGGCTCAGAGACTTCATAGCTGTTATGTAGCAGCAGCTGGGTCGAATAGCCTTTTGTTCCAAATTTCGGAAGCCTGTTTTACAGAGTGGCTGTGGTGGGATTTGAAGGGGTGCTGTGGTAGTCTGGAAAATGCTGAAGCAAATGATTCTCTCTCTCTGCTGTAAACATTCCACTTCCTGGCTGTGGGTGTGCTTTAGGACTTGGCCAGTCGCCTGATGTGAGCTGTTGAAAGCCACAGGAATGGAAGGAAGTGATAATGACATACCACTGAGTTTACAAATTCCTGCCTGTCTGAACCCTTAGTGGGGACAGAGTCAAAGGAACTACCAAGCTGTGAGCTTAAAGCAGCAAGTGTGACTGCTCCACTGCCCCGAATGTTACTGGATGTTTAGCACAAGTGGGGCTTGAGTTGGGATGGGTGAGGGGCAATGCCCTTGGGGTGCTTAGTGCAAGGCTCTGGGGCAATGTGGCTCATGTTAATAAAGCAGCCCCTCCAAACTGCCACCCAAAAAAAAATGGGAGCAGGAAATAGTCTGGGATTACTTGGAATGTCAAGGTCATCAAGGATAACCTCAGGCAAGGCTGGAGAACAGAGGGGGCAAGGCCTGAGGCAGGAGGAGGCAAGGCCCGACGCCAGAGGGGGCAAGGCCCGAGGCTGAAGGGGGCAAGGCCGGACACCGGAAGGGGCAAGGCCCGAGACTGAAGCCCCTGGATTCACTTTGAGGGAAGCCAGAATGGTGGGAGCATTGCTGTTCCTTCACACTCCACCAGAGTGAGATGGAGCTGGGCAGGAGCAGAGAGGACTTCAGACCAGTGTGTGGATTCCATCCTGTTCTGAGCCTTTGTTTTCCATGGAACGAGGCTGCTGAGTGCTCATGGGGGCATCATTGGGAGCAGCAATAAATATCAGGCTGAATTCAGCTGGAAAAACAGAATTGGGGAATGATTGGGAAAATGTGAGAAACTAATTTTTCCTCCCATATTAAATCTTTTAGCCGTTGATTTGTTTTTATATTCTGTTCAATCTTGTACCTGCCACCCATCCTTGTGTAACTATATGCTTTTTCTTTCTTTTTGATCCTGTCTTTAACTTTAGCTACCCATGGGTGATGGGTCCTATTGGAATGTTCCTTTATCATTGGAATGCATCTTTCCATGTGTCCTGGAATATCTCTTTAAATGTCTGCCTTTACATCCCTATTGACTGAAAACTTAATCTCATTTGTCAGTTCACTTTAGCTGGTTTCATTTCATGCCTCATAATTGCCTTTATTTAAGTTTAATATTTCAGATTTTGACCCACTATTTGCTCCTTCAGACCGAGTGTAACATTCAATCAAATGACTGCTGCTATTTAGGGGCACCTTCTGCTGCCTCACACAGCACCGGGGAACTTGGGTCATTATCTGTGTGGAGTGTGCACATTCTCCCTGTGTTTGCAAGGGTTTCCTCCGGGTGCTCCAGCTTCCTCCCACAGTCTGAAAGATGTGCTGGTTAGGTGGATCAGCCGCGCTGAATTCTCCCTCAGTGTACCCAAACAGACGCTGGAGTGTGGCAATTAGAAGATTTTCACAGTAACTTCATTGCAGTGTTAATGTAAGCCTATTGTGACAGTAATCTTTTAACTTTAAGTGTTAGATGTCTCAAGCCCTGGGTAGCAACTAGAGGCAAACCCGCTGTTTCAAAGGAAAAGCTCTCCAGGAGACACACAGTTTGTGAAAGGTAGTTTATTATCAATTGTGTATGCGTTTTCAATGACGTGTTGATATCCTGATGGACAGGCAGGAGCTACAGCACAGGAGGAGGTAACACGCTCTGTGTAAAGTGATGGGACAGCCTGAATGCACTAAAGGGCTGAACCTGTCTTCACACAGCTTCAGACCAGACCTGGCAAGGAGTGTCTGCTTTTCGACCTGATCTTCACTCAGCTGTTCTCTCCCCAACCCCCTCCCCGCCACACAGGATATCTGAGATCTCAGACAGTAAAAGCGATTAAGTAATAATATATACAGTTCCAGCGAGTGTCGTGATGGTTCAAGTTAGGTAAATGAAATAGGTTTAGCATTTCAGTAGAAATCCTCTCCAGGCACCAAGGGCCTAACCTACATCCTCAGGTGAACACTGCTCCTTTCCCCTCTTCAGTGACGGGCCCCGTGAGAGTTCCTGCTGTCTCTGTTTGTAACTTCCCCTTGTGATGTGTGTGGGAGGAGTGGGGAGGGCCAGAAGTGAACAGAGAGAAGGTGGTGAGTGGAGAGGAGGGAAGGTTGGAAATAGAGAGAGTGAAGGAGAGGCGGGGAGTGGTGACAGGAGGAAGTGGAGTGGCTGACAGAAAGGGGAAGGAGCTTGAAGGGGTAGTGCAGGGGTAAAGGTATGAGGTGGGAGGAATGATGAGTGAGTCAAGGGAGAAGTGGGGAAAGGGGCAGAGAGCATACGGGAGGACAAGTGAAGCAGGAGAGAGTATGAAAGGGATAAGGGAGAGAATGCGTAGAAGTAATAGTACCAAGGGAAAGGAGGTCCCATGGAAGGGGAACAACATTTACAAAGTTCACTTAGCTAATTTGAACCAACATATAGTTACATGGGCAAAAATAAAGCTTTGCAAACAGCATTTAGATGAGTTTTTGTTGAACGCGCATGGATCTCAGGTATTGGATGATATCCTCCCTGACAACAGACACGGGAACTCGAGGAAACCAACGTCGAATAACTTTGCCATTGGGGCCAACGAGAAACTTCTCAAAATTCCACTTGATGTCAGAGAGTTTGAGGGGTTGCCAGAAAAGCCTGTCGGTGTTTCCAAAATTGTCTCCCACTGGGGGGCAGGCATTCTGTTCAACAACAAGAAGGATGTACAGTTAGATCATTGAAAGTCGTGGCTAATCTTCCCTCATCCTTCCCTCTGACCCCTGACCTGTCACACCTAAGAAGACAACATCGTGGAATCGCAGTTAATTTCCAAGTGACCTTCCACGTTGAAGTTCGGATACTCAACGCTCACAACTTCATCCTTGTCAGAACAATCTTCGCAAGTGCAGCCCACTGCACTTGATATTAGCTTCCTTCACCACCAGCCTGCAGCATATACCATCTGTAAAATGGGAGTGCCATTTACCAATCTTTTGTCCTGCAGTTCTTCCTTATCTCAGTCCTGAAGGGCTTATTCTTAGACTGTGGCCCTTAGTTCTGCACTTCCCCAACATCATGAACGTTCTTCCCCCATCTAGCCTGTCCAGTCCCATCAGGATTTTATATGTGTTATAAGATTCCCCTCATTCTAAATTCAGTGAGTACAAGCCCAGGCAATCCAATCTCTCTTCATATATCAATCCTGCCATTCTGGGAATCTGGTGAACCTTCACTAAACTCCCTCAATAGCAAGAATATCCTACCTTAGACTAAGAGACCAAGACTGCTGCCTGTAAACAATTCCTATACAGAAAGGCACAAACAGGCTCAGGAAATTTATCCCGTATCTAAGGATTGTTGCTTTTTCCCTGAATGTATCCAACAGTAAGACCGGCAAAAGCACCATAGATAACAAAAAGGAAAAGTTTTTTTTTAAAATGTAATGAGATTAGAAATGAGAATGCGCTGCCTGTGGATACGGGTTTAGTAGGAATTTCTAAAAGAGTTGGATAAATATTTCACTGCTGAAAGTACATACAGAGTACGGGGAAGAACAGGAGAGTGGGATTAACTGGCTTGTTCTTTGAAAGAATTGATGAAGTGTTGATGGACAGAATGGCCACTTTCTGTTCTCTGATTCCACAGAATGGGTTGTTTCAGCGGGGGAGCAGTTGGGGAGTAAGTGATTATTACAGACACAGGAAAACTGAGTGTGAAAATACTCAGTTGGATGAAGACTAATTTCAGTGAAAATCTTCTGGATGGACTGAAGTCAAAGACTGGAAGGTAAAACATTAAATGAGCAATGGAAGCAAAGAGGTGTTTGAAATTATAGCCATCCAATAGTGCAACACTTTTCTTAGTACTGCCCCTCTGACAGCATGGCACTCCCTCAATACTGACCCTCTGACAGCGTGGCACTCCCTCAATACTGACCCTCTGATAGTGCAGCACTCCCTCAGGACTGACCCTCTGACAGTGCAGCACTCCCTCAATATAGATCATTTGACAGTGCAGCACTCCCTCAATATAGATCATTTGACAGTGCAGCACTCCCTCAATACTGACCCTCTGACAGTGCAGCACTCCCTCAGTACTGACCCTCTGACAGAGTGGCACTCCCTCAATACTGACCCTCTGATAGTGCAGCACTCCCTCAGGACTGACCCTCTGACAGTGCAGCACTCCCTCAAATAGATCATTTGACAGTGCAGCACTCCCTCAATATAGATCATTTGACAGTGCAGCACTCCCTCAATACTGACCCTCTGACAGTGCAGCACTCCCTCAGTACTGACCCTCTGACAGCGTGGCACTCCCTCAATACTGACCCTCTGATAGTGCAGCACTCCCTCAGGACTGACCCTCTGACAGTGCAGCACTCCCTCAATATAGATCATTTGACAGTGCAGCACTCCCTCAATATAGATCCTTTGACAGTGCAGCACTCCCTCTGTACTGACCCTCTGACAGTGCAGCACTCCCTCAGTACTGACCCTCTGACAGTGCAGCACTCCCTCAATATAGATCCTTTGACAGTGCCGTGCTCCTTCAGTACAGACTTTCTGACAATGCGGCACTCCCTCAGCACTGCACTGCTGACAGTGCGGCACTCCATCTGTACTGACTCCAGTACTTTGGGATGGGGTGAATTGAAAAATGGTGATAAAGGAAATATTTGAGATTAAATTAGAATCTGTGTCATGCTTACCTTCAGATAGGTGAAGTGCTCCTGTTCATTTTCACCATTCACATCCCCTTTCTGGAATAGCTGAAAGTTTGGTACAAACCCATTGCCAGGACGGATATACCTGTGACGAAATGGCAAGACATTGGGTGTAGAGGCAGGAGAAAACATTTATTACTGGTGTTTAACCCTTTGGCATTGCCCACAAGAGCCCTGTCAGAGCCAGCAACCCTCTGGAAACCACAGCATTCCCTGTCTCTTTCCAACACCTTCCTCTAACACGGCACTTTGTGACTGAGAACTGTCCAGTTGCTCGACCCTCACTTCAGCCTAACCATTCCTTCCCTTTACGTCATATCCCTTGGATAGAGGATATCCCTTGGATTGATTCAATCCTCTCTTTGGGTCATGTTTGCTCAAATGTTTAAAAATAATTACACATAAGTGAACAATTACATGGCCTACATCTGAGTTGAGATCCACAATAGTGTGGTTGACGCTCAAATGCCCTCAGGAAACTAGGGATGGGCAATAAATGCTGGCAAGCCAGCAACGCCCATGAATTAGTTTTAAAAACTACAGTAAAAGAACACTGTCCTATCACAGTGATGTAACGTTAAATATGTCTTAAAACCTATTCCAAAGGATTAAATAACCTCTGACTCCCACCATGAATATGAATCAATAATTTCTATACAGAAAGGCTAATTCTCCTGCTCTGATGCTGTCACTGGGTCAGACTGGTGCTGCCCTTTCCAACAGGTCTATATCCTGGGAGTCCCCTGCCCTGGCATTGTCCATCTCAGGATGTAGAGATGCCGGCGTTGGACTGGGGTAAACTCTAAATTTTCACAACACCAATTTTAAATCCAACCAATTTATTTGATAGTAAATTCGCGAGCTTTTGACACTATGGCCTTCGTCAGGCAAATGCAGTGTTCTGGTCTGCAATAGCACTCATATCCACACAGACAGTTACAGATTGCTAATTAGAATGCGAATCCTTACATTTAACCTGCTTTTCAAGTGTTAAAGTGGCTAACAATGTGTGTGAAGGGAATCCTGAGCATTGGTTAGAGGATTGTGTATTTTCTCCAGACAGCACAGTAAGTGAGGTTTTTTGCTAACCCAGGCAAGTTACGGGGGTTACAGATAGTGTGTCATGAAGCCAAGATCCCTATTAAGACCGTCCTCATGTGCGCGGAACTTGGCTATCAGTCTCTGCTCCACGACTCTGCGCTTTTGTGTGTCACGAAGGCCCCCTTGAAGAACATTTACCCGCAGGTCGGAGGCCGGATGCCCATGACTGCTGAAGTGTTTGCCCACAGGAAGGGAACTGTTTTGCCTGGTGATTGTTGAGTGATGCTCATTCATCCGCTGTCATAGTGTCTGCATGGTCTCCCCAATGTACCATACTTCGGGACATCCTTTCTTGCAACGTATTAGGTAGACAACGTTGGCCGAGTTGCAAGAAACCTATCTACCTAATACATTGCAAGAAAGGATGTCCTGAAGCATGGTACATTGGGGAGACCATGCAGACACTACGACAGCGGATGAATGAGCATCGCTCAGCAATCACCAGGCAAAACAGTTCCCTTCCTGTGGGCGAACACTTCAGCAATCATGGGCATTCGGCCTCCGACCTGTGGGTAAATGTTCTTCAAGGGGGCCTTCGTGACACACGACAGCGCAGAGTTGCTGAGCAGAGACTGATAGCCAAGTTCCGCACACATGAGGATGGTCTTAATAGGATCTTGGCTTCATGACACACTATCTGTAACCCCTGTAACTTGCCTGGGTTAGCAAAAAACCTCACTTACTGTGCTGTCTAGAGAAAATACACAATTCTCTAACCAATGCTCAGGATTCCCTTCACACACATTGTTAGCCACTTTAACACTTGAAAAGCAGGTTAGATGTAAGGATTCACATTCTAATCAGCAATCTGTAACTGTCTGTGTGGATATGAGTGCTATTGCAGACCAGAACACTGCATTTGCCTGACAAAGGCCATAGTGTCGAAAGCTCGCAAATTTACTATCAAATAAATTGGTTGGATTTAAAATTGGTGTTGTGAAACTTTACTGAGATTGTCCATCTCAGGACAGGGCTGAACAATGGGGAGGAGTTAACAAGTGGTATTATTTCAGGAGATATTTGCACAGAAGTTGTCTTCATGAGGTTAAGTGGGTTGTTTGCGAGTCTGTGATGTACACGGGCTGTGCTAGGAGTTGGAATGCAGGTATACGCACGGACACAAACGGCTCCCTCTCATGTTGCTACGATACCTGGTTTCACCTCGCTATTCCATATATGACCTTCTGATCCCTCTGCCCAAGCTTCTAATGGGGTACTATCATATCCCCTCTTCTCTGGCTCTGTGGCACCTTTTCTGAGGTTAGTCTGTCCCAGCAGGATTGATACAGGGAGTGGATGGTAAACCTACCTCAACAAGGAAAGGATCTCATTGTTTTCTCCTGGTTCCTGTTTACCAAACTGGTTGCATGGAAATGCAAGGATTGTGAAGCTGAATGAGTTGAATTCCTCATGTAGTGCATTCAGTTCTGCCGAGGAAAAAAAACATTTCTTCTGACTATATTTCAATGCAAATTTGTTTTTGAAACGTGAAGACAACTTTTCCTCCCCCTTCAACAAACATCCTCCCCACCCCCAACTCCCTGAATAAGAGGTCTGTCGCCTTGGCCAGTTCTATTCCAGTTTCTTCTTTTTGATTTGTTACCTGGGATGTGGTTCACACTGAGAAAGCGATGTCCCTCATTGCATAGGAGGTACAGCATAGATCAGGCCATTCAGCCCAACAACTGCATGAACCTCCTCCTATCATGCTATATTTACTTCCATCAACATAACCTCTCTCCCTTTGTAGAGTTGCTATCGTGCAGAAAGACAAGGTGAGCCTGCACCGTCAACGATCCCCCCCAAGCATTAGCCCCGTAACCCTATGTATTTATCCTGCTTATTCTCTGAGGGGTAATTTAGCATGACCAATCCATCTTACCCATGCATCTTTGGACTATGAGAGGAAACTGGAGCACCTGGAGGAAACCCATGCAGACACAGGGAGAATGTGCAAATTCCACACAGATAGTGACCGAAGCCGGAATTGAACTCGGGTACCTGACGCTGTGAGGCAGCAGTGCTAAACACTGTGCTGCCCCCTCAACCTTTATCCAGCTGCATTTTAAATGCAGCTATTCACTTCCAGCACTCTGGTGGCAAGTTCCACAGTCTCCCTACTCTGTGGAGAACAGAGTTCCTCCTGAATTCTTGTAGGATTTATTAGTGACTATTGTCTCTCGATGGCTCGAGTTTGGGACACCCCCTAATTGGAGACATAAAGGAGGATGTTGCACCCATATTCACTACGAGCACAAAAAGCAACGCAGGCACAAAATCCCACAAGAGTCGGGAAATGAGGTTCTCACCGGCAAGATCTTCTTACCCGATTTTCCCCACCCCTCGCTGGTGGCGTGATGAAGTTCCTGCTCCGAGAGGGCATGAAGCTCTCTTCAATACTTTATAAAACACTGCCATCAAATTAAAAAGCTTCCTTGGTATATGATCCCTCCCCAGTACTCTCCTCACTGAATATTCACACAGCGTTGATGTTTGTAACAGCTATTGAAGGGCAGCAATCAGCCGAGGGAAATCCAGCAGGGACACCAAGGGAAATACAGGCCCCAGTACTCACAGGGGGGAGGGAGAGGGAGGTGCCAGAGTACTGCCCCCCTGGAAGAGCTAACCTGGCAGTATCACCAGGAGATAATGCCGGGGTTGGGCCCCACTGGTGATTCCATAGTGGGGAGGGGGGGGGTTCCCTTTATGTGTGTTGGGAAGAAGGACCCATGCCTGTGAAAGGGGAGTAGTCGTCTGGTACTTCAGCGATGGTGCATGAAGAGAACCCATGATACTCCCATGCTGCGGAAGAGGGTTGTCCTGATACTTACGGAGTGGGGGAGTGTCCTCTGTGTCTGCGGGGGTTTTGGGGGGAGTTTAATTTCAGTCTCTATCAGGCCCCATTCCTCCAGCACGATGCCAGAAACCAGGCTGGACAGGCACGACTGCCTTTCTGTGCTGCATTGTTCTATCAACTGCAGCATCTGGCTTGAATCTAGTTTTTGCCGAGTCGTAAGGACTATTGAACTGCACTTGCTTTATTATCTGTATCCCACCTTCAAACAGCAGTTTGGAGAAGCGTGCTACCGTCTGGAGTGGCAGAGTAAAAGCCATCGATGCAATTCAGGCTAAGCTCAATAAGCACAAGAGGCATTAGCTGATTGGGTGATTTGAAATAGGATTGGAGGTGGTTTGTATGGAGCAGAAATACCAGCACAGGCATTGGGCTGAATGGCCTCTTTCTCCATGGAATGTTCTATCTAATCTCAGCATGGAGCAGGAACAGACAACACATCCTCACCTTTGTACTGGTACGTCAGTCCTCAGAACGAGGCTACGTTGAGAACCAGGAGGGTTTTCCCAACATACTCCCGAAAGAGGATATGTCTACTCCCATCTATAGTCGTTGCTCCATAGTCGTAGAAGGAGCCGGGTGCTGAGCTGTTGCAGTATGAAACCTAGGGGAAAAAAAAATGAGGAGAATGAAGGAGCAAGTATCTCTGCAATGACCTCTCGTGACTTTGCTGGAGACATGAGCGAGTCCTTTCTGGTGTCCTGGTCCAATATTAACCCCTAACCAACATCACTGGTCATTATCTCATTGCTGTGTGTGGGATCTTGCTGTGCACAATTTGACTGTCATATTTCCCACATTATGACCGTGACTATGCTTCATTGGCTGTCTATTGCTCTGGGACATCCTCAGGTTGTGAAAAGCACTATAGAAATGAGACTTAACCTCAGTGATTTCTCACACCCAACGGATTATGGAAGAGGAACAACAAAACTGGGACCAACGGGAGATTACTGTCCACAGAACTGGGTCTAACAACTAGAAACTTGCATTTGCATAGCACCTTTCAGGATCTCAGGGTGCCCCGCTGCGTTTCGCAGCCAATCACTATCACAAAGTGAGAAAGAGGCCTTCTTGCAGGGAGGTCTGACAAACAGCGTTATCATGATGCCCTATTCATCTCTTTCAGTCACATTGGTTGAGGGGTAAATATTGGACTGTATTTTACAGAAGCAAAGCCAACTCATTCCACGCTAGCACATCGCACAGCCGTACTGCCTGCAAGCAGGGCTATCTGGTTACCAGTGGGATTCCAATCCCTCACTGGGAAGGATGTCCCATTCCCGGGAGCGTTCCAACTGGCCACCACTCTCAGCGGTCCCAACATGCCAGGGTTTCATTAATGGGAGCAGTAGGGACCGCAAGCAGTCCGACGGAGGAGGTCATATGGCTCTCGGAATGAGGTGAATCCGGGATATTAAGTGGGGAATGTTTGACCAGCTTAGGAGGGAGAATAGAGTGAGGCTTGTGGGTTTTCGGGAACAGGTTGGTAAGGAGAAAAGGGTCATTATCTTAAGGGGACAGTTCCGCAATACACAAATGGTACCCCCATCCCCTGAAAATAATACCTACCTTCCTTCCCACCCTGTTAAAAATACCTTAACAATAATGCCAACCACCTCCCACATTACTGCAACGGTGAGATGGGGGCACAATCTTACATCAGCACAGGCAGCATCTAATTGTGGTTAATTGCCTTGTTAACATGTCGACAGGCATGCTACAGCTCAGCAATCTTACTCATTTCCAACATTTGTATGTATGCACTTTAACACTCATTGAAATTGTAATATATTCTCCCTTACTCTTGCATAACTAATCTTCATTTCCTTTTGATACTTACTTGGAAATTATTCGATTTTGCCTTCTCTTCACATACAATCACCAATAGAGAGAGGAAACCAGTTTCAAACACCCCATGATAAATCTCAGCTGTGGATCAATAAACCAGCCACTGGAGTGAAAGAGGAGAATGAGAGACAGAGAGGAGTTGGAAATAGAGGAGAAAGAGGGGGATATAAAGAGAGGAAGACTGAAGGAAGTGAGAGAGGAGGGAATTAGAAAGAGAGAGAGGCAGAGAGAGAGAAAAAAAGGGAGTTGTGAGAGAGAGAGAGAGAGGCAGGAGGGAGCTAGAGAGAGAAGAATAAGGAAAGAGAGGAGGAACAGTGGAGTGTGAAGGGAGAGAAAGAGTAATGGAGCAGAAAAAGGAAAAAGGAAAAAATGAGAGGTGAGAGAGAAAGAGAGGGAATCATAGAACCCTACAATGCAGAAAGAGGCCCTTCGGCCCATTGAGTCTGCACTGACCACTATTCAACCCAGGCCCTATTCCCAAATTCCTACATATTTTACCCACTAATTCCTCTAACTTAAGCATCTAAGGGGAAATTTTTAGCATGGCCAATTAACCTAACCCACACATCTTTGGACTGTGGGAGGAAACCAGAACACCCGGAGGAAACCCACGCAGACACTAGGAGAATGTGCAAACTCCACACAGACAGTGACCTGAGCAGGGAATTGAACCCCAGTCCCTGGAGCTGTGAAGTAGCAGTGCTAAACTCTGTGCTACCATGCTGCCCCCACTGTATATACACCATCCATACAAAGGAGAATGGTATATCTTCTTTGTACCATCCGCATATCTAGCAACCATGCCTTCAGTTCTATCTTTCAGATCATTGTGAAAAGATGTGGTCCCAGTACTGATCCCTTTTCACTTGAACCACTGACTTCCAATCTTGCAGCAGTTCTGTATGTGTGTGTGTGTGTGAGAGAGAGAGAGAGAGGGAGGGGAAGGAATGAGCTCAGACACAGAAGGGGCGAAAGCAAGGTAAAACAGAAATAGAGATACACTAAGCCTGGCTGTAGAAAGTGAACATGCTGGACTTGCTTATTCACTGCTGATAATCAGAATTTATCTTTAAACAGTTGGCACAACCTGGAATTCAGAATATTTTTCTCTTTTGTTTGTTTTCTCACTGATTCTAGATCTTCAAACATTTTATTTCCTCACACAGCTGTGTCTCTCAGAGACTGGGAAGTGGATTGGATAACAAGGCCGTGTGTAATTTAACAACAATGAGGTGCCTCACCGTTTCAATACTATCGTCTGATTGCTTAGCTACCAGGCTGACGCATGTAGTAATGGCCCAGTTTCTGCTTCTTTAATATCCTGCTGTTCTTCATCACATTATCAATAAAATAGGTCAGGTAGAAATGTTATACCAAATGCGTCAACAAAACATTTCTGTGTCTCAAACTTAAGCATGTCTTCATTGGAGTGCAAAACTCTGGTTAGCTGTATTTATGAGAGATTTATTTTTGTTCATTCATGGTGTATGTGCCTCACCAGCTGAACCAACATTTATTGCCCATCCTTAATTACACGTGAAGGTGGCGGTGAGCTGCGTGCTTGAACCGCTGAGTACATGTGGTGTTGGTACAGCCACAGTGCTGTACCAGACCAGAGTTTCTCTTAACCAGAGCATTAACCAGAGTTTCTGGTCAATGTTAACCCCAGGATGTTGACAGTGGGGGATTCAGCAATTGTCTATCAGAGGGAAATGGTTCAATTGTCTCTTCTTGGAGATGGTCATTCTCCATCACTTGTGTATGTTATTGAATATTACTTGTTGGCTCAAAGCTGGATGGATATTATTTAGGTCTGCTACATTTGGACATGAACTTCTTCAGTACCTGAAGAGTTGCAGAAGGTACTGTGAACATGCCTACTTCTGATGTGAAGATGCTGGCATTGCACAGCGGTGGGCACAGTAAGAAATCTCACAACATCAGATTAAAGTCCAACAGGTTTGTTTGGAATTGCAAACTTTCAGAGCGCTGCTCCTTCCTAAGGTAGTAGACTTTAACATGACTTTGAGAGATGTCTTACTGTCCCTGCTCTGAACTTACGGTGGAAGGAAGGTCAATGAAACAACTGAAGGTGGTTGGGTCTAGGACACTATCCTGATAAACTCCTACAGTGATGTCCTGGAGCTGAGATGATTGACCTCCAACCACGTTTATTTGTGCTAGGTTTGATTCCATCCAGCAGAGAGTTTTCCTCCTAATTCCCACTGACTCCAGTTTTGCTGTCTATCACTTGCTGCTTCTAATGTTTGGCGCACAAGTAGTCATGTGACCTCCCACCTTCCTACCCCCACTCTCACCTCCAAACAAGGACACTTGCCAGCCAAACAAAACTTGCATTTTGACATAGTCTTATCAAACAAAAATGTATCTACAGGACAACTGGAGAACCGGAGTTTGATCTGCTTGTAGCAAAGGCAATTGAGAGGAGATTTGATTGAGGTTTATCAGACTATTGGTAGGTTTAGAAAATGTGGACAAAGAAAATCTGTTTCTAAAAGTTGATGGGTCAAGAACAAGGGGACCCGGATTTAAATCTTTGGACAGGAGATGCAGGGGAATGAGAGGAGGATCATATTTATACAGTGAGAAAAGTTTTAAAAGTTTGAAGTTTATTTATTTGTCACAAGTAGGGCTTACATTAAAACTGCAATGAAGTTACTATGAAAATCCCCGAGTTGCCACACACCGGTGCCTGTTCGGGTACACGGAGCGAGAATTTAGCATGGCCAATGCACCTAACCAGCATGTCTTCCAGACTATGGGAGCAAACCAGAGCACCTGGAGGAAACCCGCGCAGACATGTGCAAACTCTACACAGACAGTGACCAAGCTTGGAATTGAACCAGGTCTCTGGCGCTGTGAGGCAGTAAGAAGCCTCACAATAACAGATTCAAGTCCAACATGTTTATTTGGCATCACCAGCTTTTGGAGACTTCTTGCCGTGAGGCAGCAGTGCTAATCACTGTGCCATTGGGCCGATCTGGAACTCGCTGCCTAGGAGGGTAGTGGAAATGGAGACAACCAATGATTTCAAAAGGAAATTGATGTACATTGTAAGGAAGTAAACTTGCTGGGTTATGGGAATCTTGTGGGCTCCTTCTGTGATTACACTGCCCAACAGAAGTCTGGTGTGGATTCAATGGGCTGAATGGCTTCCTTTTTGCACTGCATAATTCTGCAAAATTTTACATTGAAACACAGAAGAAGGTATTGGGACAGACGACAAACAGCTTGGTCAAACTGGAAGGTTTCGGGGAGTGCCTTAAAGGAGGAGCGAGAGAGACAGAGAGGTGGAGAAATTTAGGGAGCAAATTCCAGTGCTTGGGGGTCTTGGCAATTGAAAGCACAGCCAATAATTGAGAGACATTAAGGAGAGGACAGTAGGGCTGGCAGAGGTCACTGGGTGAGGCCCTGGAACAATTTGAAAACAAGGATGAGAATTTTAATATCAGTTTTGTCAGATCAGAAGCAAATGTAGGTCAGTGAGTGCAGGGGTGATGGATGAACAGAACCTGGTGTGAGTTAGGACAAGGGCATCAAAGTTTTGGAAGTTGTAGAGAGAGAGGTTAATAAGGAGAGCATGGCAATAGTCAAGTGTTCAGGTAACAAAGACTCAGTAGATAGATTGCCCTGCTGCTGAAACTATGACAGGCAGAAAAATGAGTTAACTAAGGAGGTGGAAGTTTGCAACCTTGATGGGAGAAAATTGCCAACAGTTAATATTGATTTATCTTGTATGTAACATAACCTAGCGGCTGACTCACTTTGTAAATAACTGACAGATAATCTTCATGGAGATCACATGGTGTTCACAGAATCCCTAAAGTGCAGAAGGAGGCCATTCAGTCCACCGAGTCTGCACCGATTACAATCCCACCCAGGCTGTATTTCCATAACCCTACATATTTATTCTGCTAATCCGCCTGACGCTAGGGTCAATTTAGCACAGCCAATCAACCAAATCTGCAATCTTTGGAGTGCGGAAGGAAATCAGAGCACTCAGAGGAAATCCATGCAGACATGGAAAGAACATGCAAACTCCACACAGAGAGTGACCCGAGGCCGGAATTGAACCCGGGTCTCTGGTGCTGTGAGACAGCAGCGCTAACCACTGTGCCATCCCTTCTGTTAGAGAGGTACAGAATACTGCAGACAATGAGAAAAATTATAGACACCGATCACCACAACATTTCAATCCAGTGCTCTAGCTGAGTGCCAATGTTTTAGGAGCCATTAGAAAAAGGACATTGAAGCACTCAGGAAGGTGCAAAAAAATAACACAATTAATATGGGGTTGTTATACCAATCAGGAAGGGCTGAACAGACTGGGGCTCTTTACTCTAGGAAAGAGAAGGCTGGGATGTGACCTGATAGAAATCTATAAAATAAAGAAGGATAGACACAGAGAGGAAATGTTTTCACATGGTGGGGGGAGTCCTGAGCAAGGAAACAAAAATATAAGTCATTAATAAATCCAAGAGGAAATTCAGTGATTAGAATATGGAACTTGCTATTGGTGATTGAAGTAACAACACAGATGCAATTAAAGAGAAATCAGGCATACGCTTGAGGGAGAGTGAATTTCTAATTCCCAATCCATCACGCAAACCAGCTCCCCATCCACTGGCGCTGTCTGCACTTCCTGCTGCCTCGGAAAAGCAGCCAGCATAATAAGGACCTCACGTATTCTGGACGTTCTCTCTTCCACCTTCTTGTGTCGGGAAAAAGATACAAAAGTCTGAGGTCACGTACCAACGCAAGTACAGCTTCTTCCCTGCTGCCGTCAGACTTTTGAATGGGTTTACCTCGCATTAAGTTGATATTTCTCTACACCTTATCTATGGCTGTAATACCCTCTCATTCCCATCTCTATAAGCGGTATGTTTTGTCTGCATAGTGTGCAAGAAACAATACTTTTCACTGCATACTAATTCATACGACATTAATAAATCAAATCAAATGAGGATTATGCTGATGGGGTGAGATAAAGCTAACTGTATGGTAGGCTGATGTGGAGGCTAAACACTGGGATAGTGTTGGGACCACTGGGACAGGTAGGTGAATTAGAAGAAGACTTCTGCGGATACACATCTCATGTTTTTATTTGTTTTGCCCTCAGCATTTCCGAAATCTTGTGTGTTTATTATCAAATACACTGGTTGGACTTTAACCTGGTGTTGTGAAACTTCTTACTGTGTTTACCCCAGTCCAACACCGGCATCTCCACATCAGGCAGAACAGCAATAGGAGCAGAAAGGAAGGGACTGGGTTCCTGCTGCCTGTGGAACATTGTGTAACAGTCAGGGAAGAAAGTGGGTGCGGGGAAATTAAGCAGAGAGGGGGTTGGTGCTGGGAATAGGAAATCAGGCACAGAAAACAATTGTATTTCTTGATGAAACATAATTTAAAGCAGAGATATTATAACAAGTGACTTCAGACAAGCCTGAGAGTCTAACCTGACAAATCTTCACTACTCACATTGATATGACATTTTAAAAATCTAGAAAAATATCTACAATTTTTATCTGCAGAAACCACTGATGGAAAAGGTAAACACTCTTGCTATTCAGAGTCCAGTTAATATCCCCTTTACCTGTCCAGCTGCTGCCTGAATCCATCCACACAGGCAGAGTAGCAGGAGCCTGTGTTTGTACATACCCTCCATCACACACACACAGCAGTCACCTCCCACTCACTGGCCAGGTTGCTGTCATTCCAGAGTCTGGATGCATAGAGCAAATATCGCCCTATTTAAACGCAAAGCCAAGAGAGTCAGGGCTGGAGCTGGCCAATCACTGACAAAAAGAGCAAGCATACTGCATGTAACCCTTTCAATGCAGGAACACTGAAGTAGTCTATTCAATCGATACTAGTCAAGCTTCTATGCAAAAGTTACACACAGAGACCTCTGTCAATATGGACACAAAACCTGTGGATGACCTTCTGTAAACACTGACACAGTCCCCGAGGATCCACTGTAAATACTATCACATTCCCTGGGGATCCACTGTAAATACTATCACATTCCCTGGGGATCCACTGTAAATACTATCACACTCCCTGGGGATCCACTGTAAATACTATCACACTCCCTGGGGATCCACTGTAAATACTATCACAGTCCCTGGGGACCCTCTGAAAACAACACCATAAATACTATCACACTCCCTGGGGATCCACTGTAAATACTATCACAGTCCCTGGGGACCCTCTGTAAATACTAACACATTCCCCGGGGACCCTGCTGTAAATACTGACACACTCCCCAGGAACGACGCGGTAAATACTAACACACTCTCCGGGGACCCCTCTGTAAATACTGACACACTCCCCAGGGACCCTGCTGTAAATACTAACACATTCCCCGGGGACCCCTCTGTAAATACTGACACACTCCCCAGGAACGCGCGTAATACTAACACACTCTCGGGACCCCTCTGTAAATACTGACACACTCCCCGGGGACCCTGCTGTAAATACTGACACACTCCCCGGGGACCCCGCTGTAAATACTGACACACTCCCCGGGGACCCTGCTGTAAATACTGACACACTCCCCGGGGACCCCGCTGTAAATACTGACACACTCCCCGGGGACCCTGCTGTAAATACTGACACACTCCCCGGGGACCCCGCTGTAAATACTAACACACTCTCCGGGGACCCCTCTGTAAATACTGACACACTCCCCAGGGACCCTGCTGTAAATACTAACACACTCCCCGGGGACCCCTCTGTAAATACTGACACACTCCCCGGGGACCCTGCTGTAAATACTGACACACTCCCCGGGGACCCCGCTGTAAATACTGACACACTCCCCGGGGACCCCGCTGTAAATACTGACACACTCCCCGGGGACCCCGCTGTAAATACTGACACACTCCCCGGGGACCCCGCTGTAAATACTAACACACTCCCTGGGGATCCACTGTAAGTACTATCACACTCCCTGGGGATCCACTGTAAGTACTATCACATTCCCTGGGGATCCACTGTAAATACTATCACACTCCCTGGGGATCCACTGTAAGTACTATCACACTCCCTGGGGATCCACTGTAAGTACTATCACACTCCCTGGGGACCCTCTGTAAATACTAACACATTCCCCGGGGACCCTGCTGTAAATACTGACACACTCCCCAGGGACGACGCGGTAAATACTAACACACTCTCCGGGGACCCCTCTGTAAATACTGACACACTCCCCAGGGACCCTGCTGTAAATACTAACACATTCCCCGGGGACCCCTCTGTAAATACTGACACACTCCCCAGGGACCCGCTGTAAATACTGACACACTCCCCGGGGACCCCGCTGTAAATACTGACACACTCCCCGGGGACCCCTCTGTAAATACTGACACACTCCCCGGGGACCCCTCTGTAAATACTGACACACTCCCCGGGGACCCTGCTGTAAATACTGACACACTCCCCAGGGACCCTGCTGTAAATACTGACACAATCCCCGGGGACCCTGCTGTAAATACTGACACACTCCCCGGGGACCCCGCTGTAAATACTGACACACTCCCCGGGGACCCTGCTGTAAATACTGACACACTCCCCGGGACCGCTGTAAATACTGACACACTCCCCGGGGACCCTGCTGTAAATACTGACACAGTCCCCAGGGACCCCGCTGTAAATACTGACACACTCCCCGGGACCCCACTGTAAATACTGACACACTCCCCGGGGACCCTGCTGTAAATACTGACACAGTCCCCTGGGACCCTGCTGTAAATACTGACACACTCCCCGGGGACCCTGCTGTAAATACTGACACACTCCCCGGGGACCCCGCTGTAAATACTGACACAATCCCCGGGGACCCCGCTGTAAATACTGACACAATCCCCGGGGACCCCGCTGTAAATACTGACACAATCCCTGGGGACCCCGCTGTAAATACTGACACACTCCCCGGGGACCCCACTGTAAATACTGACACACTCCCCGGGGACCCCGCTGTAAATACTGACACACTCCCCGGGGACCCTGCTGTAAATACTGACACACTCCCCGGGGACCCCTCTGTAAATACTGACACACTCCCCGGGGACCCTGCTGTAAATACTGACACAGTCCCAGGGGACCCTGCTGTAAATACTGACACACTCGCTGGGACCCTCTGTAAATACTGACACACTCCCCGGGGACCCTGCTGTAAATACTGACACACTCCCCGGGGACCCCTCTGTAAATACTGACACACTCCCCAGGGACCCTGCTGTAAATACTGACACACTCCCCGGGGACCCCTCTGTAAATACTGACACACTCCCCGGGGACCCTGCTGTAAATACTGACACACTCCCCGGGGACCCCGCTGTAAATACTGACACACTCCCCGGGGACCCCGCTGTAAATACTGACACACTCCCCGGGGACCCCTCTGTAAATACTGACACACTCCCCGGGGACCCCTCTGTAAATACTGACACAGTCCCCAGGGACCCCGCTGTAAATACTGACACAGTCCCCAGGGACCCCGCTGTAAATACTGACACAATCCCCGGGGACCCCACTGTAAATACTGACACACTCTCCGGGGACCCCTCTGTAAATACTGACACAGTCCCCAGGGACCCCCTGTAAATACTGACACAGTCCCCAGGGACCCCGCTGTAAATACTGACACACAGACACTGGGGAGCCACTGTAAATACTGACACAATCCCCGGGGACCCCTCTGTAAATACTGACACACTCCCCAGGGTCTTCCTGTAAACATGATGTAGAGATGCCGGCGTTGGACTGGGGTAAACTCAGTAAAGTTTTACAACCCCAATTTTAAATCCAACCAATTTATTTGATAGTAAATCCGTGAGCTTTCGACGCTATGCGCCTTCGTCAGGCAAATGCACACTGTCTGTGTGGATATGAGTGCCTCTGCAGATCAGAACACTGCATTTGCCTGACGAAGGCGCATAGCGTCGAAAGCTCACGGATTTACTATCAAATAAATTGGTTGGATTTAAAATTGGGGTTGTAAAACTTTACTGAGTCTTCCTGTAAATACAGATAAACTCCCTGGGGACCTGCTGTAAATACAGACACTCCTCAGGGATCCTCTGTAAATACCGACACACTCTCCAGGGATCCCCTGTAAATACAGATGCACTCCCCGGGACCCCTTGTAAATACAGACACACTCTCCAGGGATCCCATGTAAATACAGATGCACTCCCCGGGACCCCTTGTAAATACAGACACACTCCCTGCGGACACTCTGTAAATACTTAAAGACCCATTGTGAATATTGACATATTCCCGGTGACTGTCTATAAATAATAATGCACTTTCAGAGAGTCCTGTAAATACTGACAGATTCCTGACAACCCTGAAAAGATTAACACCCTGCCAGACAGTTGCTGGTATTTCTGACATACCCCTTAGGAGTCATGATGTAAAGATGCCGGCGTTGGATTGGAGTGGTAAGAACTCAGTAAGAATTTAGCAACACCAATTATTAATCCAACCATTTATTTGATAGTAAAAAAGCGAGCTTTCAACACCCCGTGTCTTCATCAGGCAAGGCAGTGTTCTGGTCTGAATAGCACACATCAGCACAGACAGTCAGAGATTGCTGATTAGAATGCGAATCCTACATCTAACCTGCTATTCAAGTGTTAAAGTGGCTAACAATGGTGAAGGGATCCTGAGCATGTTAGAGAATGTGTATTTTCTCCAGACAGCACAGTAAGTGAGGTTTTTTGCTAACCCAGGCAAGTTACGGGGGTTACAGATAGTGTTCATGAAGCCAAGATCCCTGTTAAGACCGTCCTCATGTGTGCGGAGCTGGCTATCAGTCTCGTCAGCGACTCGCGCTGTCGTGACACGAAAGCCCCCTGAAAACATTTACCCGCAGGTCGGAGGCGAATGCCCAGACTGCTGAAGTGTCGCCCACAGGAAGGGAACTGTTTGCCTGGTGATTGGAGCGATGTCATCATCCGCTGTGTAGTGTTTGCATGTCTCCCCATATACATGCTTCGGGACATCCTTTCTGCAACGTATTGGTAGACAACGTTGGCCGAGTTGCAAGAGATGTACGTGCACCTGGTATGGTACCTCACGTTTGAGAGTTCCATCTATGCTGGCATTCTTGCAGAGGTTGCTGGGCAGGTTGTGTGGTATTGTGGTCACTTTCTCCATGGTAGTTTGCTGCAACATGATGTTTGAGGTTTGCGGTTGTCTGAAAGCAAGAAGTGGGGGGGGGGGATGCCCTAGCGAGAGTTCATCCATCAATGAATGTTGAAACTCCGGGAAGATTGTAGCTTCCCCTCCGGGGAAGTACTGGACACAAAACCCCACCCCCCCCAAACACACCACAACCATCGATGAGTCGAGCGCCATATCTGTTCTCACGAGGCATCTCGTGTCTGGAGGTTCGTCACGATCCTCCTCATCTGAGCAAATTCTGTGTATACGGAGGGCTTGTCCATAGGGAATGGCTTCTTAACGTGTTAGGTGGAAGCTGGAGAAGTGGAGCATGTGAGTGTCTGTCGGTTGCGGTACAGTGAGGTGCTGAGGTGACCGTCTTGATGGAGATGCGTGTGTCCAAGAATGCAACTGATTTGAGAATAGTCCATGGTAGTCTGATGGTGGGATGGAACTGTTGATATCTCTACAGTTGTTTCAATGATTGTTCACCATGAGTCCAAAGGAAAAGATGTCATCAATGTATCTAGTATATACTTGGTTGAGATCTGTGTGTGAAAAGTCTGTTCGAACCTGTGCAGAAGATTGGCATACTGAGTGCGAATTTGTCCCCATGCTGTTCCGTGTGTCTGGATAAAAGCTGATTGTTGAAGGTGAAGACATGTGGTCCAAGATGAAGCGGATGAGTTGTAAAATTGCATCGAAACTGGCAGTTGTTGGCATTGAGTACTGAGGCAGTGCAGCAATACCATCGTCTGGGGATGTTGGTGTAGAGCGCCGAGACACCATTGTGACAAGGAGGTCCCTGTTCACTGCTCCATGTGTGCTGAGTTTCTGAGGAAGTCCGTAGTGTCAAGACAAAAGCTGGGGGTCTTGTCGTGGTTTCAGATCCCTCGATATAGCCAAGAGGTCTCACACGGGTCCCATTGCCAGATACGATGGGACGCCGGTATGTTGCTTGTGTATCTTTGGGAGGCAGTAAGATCTCCAATCGGGGAGTACGTGGAATGAGAGCCGAGGGTGTTCTGAAGGTCCGGATCAAGGTTTGATCAGAGTGTTGAGTTGAGAGTGTTCTTTGGTCGACTGCTGTACTGTCTGTATGTTTCTCATTGTTAGTTGTCGACACTTCCACGTAGTCCGTTTTGTTCAGTATACGGTCTTAAAGGGATCTTGGCTTCATGCACACTATCGTAACCCGTAACTTCCTGGGTTAGCAAAAAACCTCACTTACTGTGCTGTCTGGAGAAAATACACAATCTCTAACAATGCTCAGATCCCTTCACACACATGTTAGCCACTTTAACACTTAATAGCAGGTTAGATGTAAGGATTCGCATTCTAATCAGCAATCTCTGACTGTCTGTGCTGATGTGTGCTATTGCAGACCAGAACACTGCACTTGCCTGATGAAGACACGGATGTTGAAAGCTCGCTTTTTTACTATCAAATAAATCGGTTGGATTAATAATTGGTGTTGCTAAATTCTTACTGAGTTCATACCCCTTAGGCACATCTGTAAATATTGAGACCCTCCTGGTGAAACCCCATAAATATTGACACATTTCTTGGAAACCCTTATAAATACTGAGATTACTGGAAGCCCCAGCACAAACTGACACATTGCTAGGAGATCCAGTATAGACTGACACATTGCTGGGATGCCAGTACAAACTGATACATCGCTAGGAACTACAGTACAGACTGACATATTGTTAGGTGCCACAGAGCAGACTGACACATTACGGGGATCCCAATACAGACTGACACATTACTAGGAGACCCTAGTATAGACTAACATATTACTGGGAATCCCAGCACAGACTGAGACATTGCTAGGAGCCTCAGTACAGACTGACACATTGCAGGTATTCCATTACAGACTGACACATTGCAGGTATTCCATTACAGACTGACACATTGCAGGTATTCCATTACAGACTGACACATTACTAGAAGATCCCAGTACAGACTGACACATTGCAGGGTTCCCTGGACAGATTGACACATTGCTAGGAGACCCCAGTACAGACTGACACATTATGGGGACCCCAGTACAGATGACACATTGCTAGGAGACCCCAGTATAGACTAACAAATTACTGGGAGCCCCAGTACAGACTTACACATTGTAGGGATCCCAGTACAGACTGACACATTGTAGGAATCCCAGTTCAGACTGACACATTGTAGGGATCCCAGTACAGAATAACATATTGCTGTTTCTCTCCACAAATGTTCCCAGTATTTTTGCTTTTATTACCATATGTTTCCTGCTCCTTGAATGTAACTCTGCCCCTTCCTCCACACTGATGACCTGCCTTTCAGCTGCTGCTCTATCTCCACAAACAATTTAAACATCTAGGAATGAATCCTCCAAAACTATGACTTCAGCCAATGAGAACAAAGAACAAAACAGCACGGGAAATAGGCCCTTCGGCCCAACGAGCCCGTGCCTCCACCCCGATGTTCCCATCTCTACCCGTGATCCCTGTCCATGTTTATAGATCTATGGATTAAAAACCAAATTTGAGACAATTTAGGGAGAATTTGTTTTGCCAATTAGCCTAAGAGCACATCTTTGGGATGTGGGAGGAAACCGGAGCACCCGGAGAAAACCCACGCAAGCACGGGGAGAATGCGCAAACTCCCATAGACACAGGCCCAAATCCATGTATCTGCACAGCACAGCGATAGTCACTGAGCTGTCGTGTTGCCCATCAAATAGTCCAGGTCAAGCGTACACTAACGACGTGAAGCACTAGGATACTCTCGAAAAAAATCCAACAGCAGCCCTCTCACGACCCATCGCGTGTATGCCCCTTGTTAGACAACAAGGTGGACCAAAGCACCTGTAGGATAAAAACAAGTACATCAATATCATCATCTATTTACACACTTCCCAGGGACTCCCAAGGCTCATGATCCCTATTTTAAATCAGTTTTCTATACCCCTCCATTCTGTTCATGTGCCCATCTAAGTATTTCTTAAGTAACTCCAGAGTACCTGCCTCCACCACTTTACTTGGCAAGGACACACATGGCAGCACCACCATCTGTAAGCTCCCCACACACCATCCCGACTTGGAACTTCTTCGCTGTTCCTTCTCTTGTCACTGGATCAAAACCCCGGAACTACCTCCCTGAAGACACTATGGATGGGCCTGCACTGGATTGCAGCGGTTCAAAATGGCAGCTCCCACCACTTTCTCGATTAGGGATGGACAGGGAATACTGGCCTTGCTAGTGACACCCAAATTCAGAGAATAATTTTATCACTATCTACCTTTGCTGGAGCCTGGAGCTGAGAAACCTCAGGGAACTGGCGTAGCTCTGTCACTGTCAGTCTTGACAACTTCCTGGAGGATAACTTTAGAGAAAGAAGAGGAATATGTGTTAGAATATGAACCAGAACACCCTTTTCAACCAGGATATTGTTATTTTAATATTTTTTCACATGCGGCTTACTGGTGAGGCCAGAATGTGATGGGTGAGCTACCGCTTGCCGATATCTATGGGCCTAGTAAAGCCCTTGGGGAGCCTGTCAAGAATGGGATTTTCAATCTATTCTCCTGATGAAGCTAAATGGTGTGTTAGTGCACAGCTACCACGGTCACCCTGGGGCAACAGCACCTATCTATGTTAGTTTAGTGAAATTTGTGTTAATTCTGGATTGCATGCTGCCAATTAACTGAGAGCTCGTCAGCATCAACTTTACCTCCTGTCAGGAGCTGCCTGCTTCCTTTGATTTATTATTGTCACGTGTACTAATATTCAGTGAAAAGTATTGTTTCTCACGCTCTATCCAGACAAAACATACTGTTCATAGAGAAAGAAAGGAGAGAGTGCAGAATGTAGTGTCAGAATCCTCTCTAGGGTGCAGAGAAAGATCAACTTAATGCAAGGTAAATCCATTCAAAAGTCTGACAGCAGCAGGGAAGAAGCTGTTCTTGATTTGGTTGGTTCGTGACCTCAGACTTTTGTATCTTTTTCCTGAAGGAAGAAGGCAGAAGAGAGAATGTCTGGGGTGTGTGGGATCCTTAATTATGCTGGCTGCTTTTCCGAGGCAACTGGAAGTGTGGACAGAGTCAGTGGATGGGAGGCTGGTTTGCGCAATGGATTGGGCTACATTCATCACCTTTTGTAGTTCTTTGCGGTCTTGGGCAGACCAGGAGCCAAACCAAGCTGTGATACAACTAGAAAGAATGCTCTCTATGGTGCATCTGTAAACGTTGGTGAGAGTCGTAGCTGACATGCCAAATTTCCTTAATCTTCTGAGAAAGCTCTCCTTGGCAGGGCCGTGGCAGTCCCCAAGATGGCTGCTGCCTGCCGTTGCTGCTGTCAGCTTGGGCCTCTGGGAGGCACTTGGCATCTCCAGTTGAGTGCTGGGCTGTCTTCCTGTCCAGTCTGCATATTTCATATTGAAACATAGTATTGCTAGAGCAAGGCAGGGGGAATTGGGGCGGTGGGGCGGGGCGGGGGGGGAAGAGATGATGATCAGGGCCCAGAATTCATCCAGATACCAGGTTCCCAAACCTTCCCTTTAAAATCTGGCCCTTGGCTTCTGTCAGTAAATTGATTATTTCAGCAGCTCATCAAGCTGAGTCAAAGCTGAGACATGGAATGTTGTTTTAAAATCTTCCTGATGTGGGATTCAATCATATCATCACCTGAACTAGGAATAAAATGTTGTTTATGGATTGATTATTCAAATGCTCCAATCGGTGTGGTCAGTGCAGGCTCGATGGGCTGAATGGCCTCCTTCTGCACTGTAGGGATTCTATGATTCTAATTGAGTAACATGAAGCACAGTTGAACAAATAATGAAATACTTGTCTAACTGATTGGTAAAGATTTAATTTTCATGCCTCCTTGAAATTATTTTACTATGTTCTCACTGTTTTGTCTTATATATTTTTGAATAAGATTTGGTTTATGTTTATAATGAGATAGGAACAGATTACTTACAATGCAAATCAATGTCAAGGTCACAAAATGACGGTTTTTTCTGTGCCTATTTTAAATCTTCCATCCAGAACAACACTTTGGGTGGAATTTTTCCATCCCCACCACCCCCCGCACCTCCCCCGCCCCACACTACGGAATCAGAGCAGGCGGAATGCAAATCCATGCAAAGATCTGCTGACCTTGGATGGGATTTTCCAGGCTTGGAGTCAGCACAGCTGGAAAATCCCACCTTCTAACTCCCCCACCAGTGATTCAGTTTGTTTGTAAATCATTCCAGGCTCTTTGGACCAGAAGTTCCTCTTCAAACTGGGAAGAGTGAGTCAGACCATTTCCTCATCCCCAGTTTCCCACTCCTGAAATTCAGCACATTCGCACCAGATTTCCACCTTGCAGGGTTTGGTCGGAGAGGACCGAGGTCCATCACTTCTCCAAACAAACCAAGGTGTGAATAGAGGTGGCTGCATAATAAGGGTGGCAGGTCAGAATGCCACCTGTCTTCACTGGGACAATGGCCCTGTTATCTACAGGGCTGTTATTCCCCCAAGCCTTCATCCCCATATTATCCCATCTTCCCTCTATATTCTAAGTGACTCCCAGTCCCCATTCATATGCCTGTGTCCCTCAATATCCCTTTCATACACCCATGCCCCCAACATAATACCCTTCTGACCCCATCATTCCCCTATACCCATTTCTTATGCAATTCCATCACCCCATGCATCCTCCAATCCCTACATAGCCTCTCCACCCCCCATGCCTTCTTCATACCTCTATACCCCCATGTTGTCTCCATTCAACTTCCATCCTCCCCAACCCCATACCTCCTCCAACCCCCACACCTCTTTCACCCCCCAGCCCCTCTATCCTCCCATGCCTCCTCCATATCCCAGAGGTGAGAATGGCCAAAGACAGGCTCTGAAATGTTTTTGGTGACAATGAGGTGTAATTGTAGCTTCTCTTTGACCTGCAGCAAATGTGACTATATCTCCGCCGTGTCAAATGGATGTAATTATTAGACAGCAAGCGAAGGGAATAATTAATTTTCCCTTAGTTTTGCTTCTATTATCATAAAGGTCATTGTCACACATTCAGAGAATCACTACCTTGAAGTAGCAGGAGCTGATTAGTGAATAGCAACGCGGACGTTGTGCAGGAGAACCAGCCTCGCATCGAAATACTGACATTCGGTACAATCATCACAGCACAAAATGGAAGCAGGCAGTTCGATGCAAATGGAAAAGGCATTTTATGGTCTGATGCTTAAGGTGCATGGCCCACACTCACAACCGAATCCATTAACCTTCCCCGAGCTGCCTGAACGATGGCATTCGTGGAAATGTGGAACTGATTCTAATGTGGAATGCCCAAGTTGAATCTAACAATGTCAAGGTTCCCTGGGACAGGCCGGAGGATGGGAAATTCACAGAGCTGTTTTAGCCTCTCCAGACCAGCTTCTCACAGGGCTCTCTCATTCTGATTTACTGGACGGAAGCTTCTTTATTGGAGACCAACTGCCCCTCCCCCACACCCCCCACCACCTTCTTCCCTGTGCCCTTTCTGTCAACCTGCCACTCCTTTGTGGACACTGGGTCCAGAGGGGAACTCCCGGTCCTCCCAAGGACAAACGCTTTAGCAAATTTCCCCCATTTCTCCACTCTCTCCCCCTGCAAACCTATCCGGGTGTTGTCACAGTGAAATGTCAGGAACGGCAGCCCAGTCTCTTTGGGTGACAGCCGGGACCAGGCCACCGTGAGGCTGACTGGTGCCTCCCTCAGCCTCCTCCCAGCCTCGTCACTGGCGGAGATTTTTCTGACCTTCTTCCTTTTCTCTTTACACTTCTTCTCTACGGCCTCCTCGGGAACGTTGATCGGATCAATCTCATTTGCAGCAGAGAGTCAAGAATGATTGGTGAGGGCTCAGCTGAAAGTCTCCTGTAAAATAATAAAGTTGCCATGATCCCAAATGACCATAGGCTGCTTTCCTCTTGGAGGGGGAGAGTTGACTTGTGGTGATTTAACCCCAGAGTCTCCGCAAGGAGAAAGGTTGAGAAGGCAGGGCCTTCATGAATAACCTCAGCTGGTGTGGGAAATCTGCAGTATGACAGCAGTGGGAGCAGCTTGTTCTCCACTCACAGGTTCTCTCCCTCCTGCTGGTGCCCCTCCTACAATCATAGGGCAGAATTCTACCATTTTGAGAATGGTGGCAGGTAGCTGTGGCAGGGCCTGCCCTGCTAACAGAATGGTGGGAATCTGCGACTGCAGAAGCTAGAGCAGCAAGAGTGGAAGAGACAGAATAGCTCTATTGCTTCCACACTTCTACCACCATCAAAGTGATGAGAAGTTTCCTGGAAAGGCAGTGGAGGCAGGAAAACTTAATACTTCAAAAAATATTTGGATGAGCACTTGAACTATCGTGACAATGATAAGGAGAGGCGATGGTGGTGTTATTGCTAGACTATTAATCCAGAAACTCAGCTAATATTCTGGGAACCCGGGTTCAAATCCCACCACAGCAGATGGTGGAATTTAAATTCAATAACAAAAAAATCAGGAATTAAGAATCAACTGACGACCGTGAAATCATTGTCGATTGTCGGAAAAACCCATCTGGTTCAGTGACGTTCTTTAGAGAAGGAAATCTGCTATCCTTACCTGGTCTGGCCTATATTTAACTCCAGAGCCACAGCAATTGTGATTGACTCTGAACTGCCCTACAAAAGTAATTTGGGATGGGTTATAAATGCAAGGCAGCCGGTGATGTCCAAATTCCACGAATGAATAATAAAAGAATCAAGGATGTGGGATAATTGGGAAATGGGATTAGCGTGACTTTAGCGGTAAATATTGTTAGTGAAGACTCAATGGGCCAAAGGACACTGTATGACTCTGTCAAGTCTCTGGGTCAACGCATTGGTATATAATCACCAAAGTGAGCTGAGCATTTCAGCACTCAGTGTAATTTGTGTCTGTAATACAGGGTGAAGTCCACACTAACAACAGAACATAACCTTGAAAACATATTCAGAAAGCTTCCGTTGTCAACATTTTACAAACACGACTCAAACTGCCAGGTATGCTTTCAACTTTTAGCAGATCTCAGGAATATAGTAAAAGACTCAAGCCCATCGTACTGTTCAATCACAACTGGCATCTACAGAAATGGGGTGCTTGTCAAGGACATGCAGTTTCTCTCCTTTCCCCTGTATCTGTTCTGCATCGCTCCAATCAACAACACATTATTATCGAAACTGAACTGAACTGTCTTTACGATTGCAGATCGATTGGGATTACATTATTTACATCTTTAAAGCAATCATAAAAGGCATCAGTCATGCAAACATTACTGTCAAGAAACACCTAACCACAGAATGCAACTATAAAATTAGTGATGCCTTCACTCATAAAGAATTTGATGTTGTGGCAGTTAACCTTTTTGGACCAAGGCTGCTATAAGATCAGGAGCTGAGTGTCCCGGATGGAAATCAAACTGAGCGGTTGTGAGCAGGTTATTGCCGCTTGATAGCGCTGTCAGCAACAGCTCCCATCATTTTACTGATGATCAAGAGAAGGCTGATGGTGTGAAAATTACCAAGGCAGGATTTGTCCTGATCTTTGTTGACATATCTGGGCAGTTTTCCACATTGCTGGGTAGATGCCAGTGTTGTGTCCTGGAGCAGCTTGGCTAAGGGTATGGCAATTCTGGAGCACAGGTCTTCAGAACTGTTGCTGGAATATTGTCCAGTAATCTTTGCAGCATCCTGTGTCGTCAGCCATTTCTTGAGGAGTGAATCGAATTGGTTGGAGACTGACATCTATGATGCTGAGGACTTCTGGAAAAGACCAAGACAAGCCATCCACTCAGCACTTCTGGCTGAATATTATTGCAAATGATTCAGTAATCTTTTGTATTGATGCGGTGGGCTCCTTCTCCAGTGAGTTGTTTAATTGTTCACCACCATTTTGGAATCACTTAGCTCTATCTATTGCACATAGCTTGCACTCCTACACCTAGTTATACGTTCCAGCTTGACACCACATTTCCCCCTACGTCTAATGCTGCTCCTGAGTGTCTCTTCCTATCTTGATGATAATGGTAGAGTTGAGGGTGGCACGTGGCACAGTAGTTAGCACTACTGCCTCACAGAGCCTGGGGTTGAGATTCAATTCCAGCTCTGGGTGCTCTGTGCGGAGTTTACATATTCTCCCTGTGTCTGGTTATCCTCCAGTTTCTTCCTACAGTGCTGGTTAGGTGGATTTATCATGGTAAATTGTCCCTTAATGTCCAAAGTATGTAAATCAGGAGGATTAGTGGGGTAAATATATAAAGTAAGGGGAATAGGCCCTGGGTTAAGATGCTCTGTTGGACATTCAGATACAATGGGCTGATTGGCCTCCTTCTGTACTGTAGGGGTTCTATAATTGAGGGTATTTTTATATTTTTTTTCCACAGGATATGGATATCGCTAGCTAAGCCAGCCTGTATAAGCAGGAGGTGAGCTTACAATTCTGCTGTTGCTGATAGCCCTCAGCACCTCATAGATGCAGTTTTGAGAGCTGTTTATTCTGAATTTATCCCATTGGCACAGTGGCAGCGCCACACAAGACAATCCTCAGTATAAAGATGGGACTTTGTCTTCTCAAGGACAGTGAAGTGGTCACTCCTAACTGTGACAATGTGATGTCTTTAAGTGGACGTTGGTTCCCTGAGGGCCAAGTGATGGGGCCGGACAAGTGGACTGCCGAGGCGGGTAGCTGAGCCCAAGGGGAGCATACACTGCAGGACGAATGATGTATATTCACATAGTGGATTGTAATGTCTTCAATAAGGCCAGTGAAGTTAGTGGAATATGAACTCCTTGATTAAGGATCCAATTGATGGACCAATCAGGGAGTCTTTGCTTTGGATTTGACTGGGAATGTCAGTTCCACTGGCTCCCAAAGATAGATTGCTGACTGCGAACACTCTGTGTACTTCTGTTGGAATTGTAAATAAAGGGATTTTGTCTCCAAAGGCTGATTCTATCTGACCTTTTTGTTATAAATCCTCATTTATTGTTTGCAATTATTCTCTTGCTACTTTGAGCCAAATTAAGTCATCCTTGATTTATTACGCTTGTCTATACTAGATGGATGCATCAGGTAGATTGTTGAACGCACTAGAGCTATCCATATTGTGGTAATGTTGTTAAGAGCACAGTAACATTATTCAGGCTACCTTACTTACAGCAAGAGTGAAGATTATCAAGGAACACTTTGTGTTGCAAATTGGAATAACAAGCAAATCAAGATGAACAGGAACAAGGACACAAGAGGCAGCTGATTCAAAAAACAAAGAACAAGGAACAAAACAGCATGGGAAACAGGCCCTTCAGCCCTTGGGAGTTCCCTGGGAAATGTATAAATAGTCGATGATATTGATGTATTTGTTTTTATCCTACAGGTACTTTGGTCCGGCTTGTTGTCTAACAAGGGGCGTACACACGATGGGTCGTGAGAGGGCTGCTCTTGGATTTTTGAAAGTATTCTAGTGCTTCACGTCGTTAGTGCATACTTGACCTGGACCAGTTGATGGGCAGCATGACAGCTCAGTGACTATCGCTGTGCTGTGCAGATACATGGACTTGGGCCTGTGTCTGTGGGAGTTTGCGCATTCTCCCCATGCTTGTGTGGGTTTTCTCCGGGTGCTCTGGTTTCCTCCCACATCCCATGTACTCTTAGGCTGACTGGCAGAACAAATTCTTCAGTTAGTGAACAGAATTGTCACATTCAGAGAATCACTGTCTTCAAGTGGCAGGAGCTGATTAGTGAGTAGCAACGTGGACATTGTGCAGGAGAACCAGCCTCGCATCGAAACACTGACATTCGGTACAATCATCACAGCACAAAATGGAAGCAGGCAGCTCGATGCAAATGGAAAGGGCAAATCTGATGCTTAATACGCATGGCCCACGCTCACAACCAAATCCATTAACCTTCCCTGAGCTGCCTGAATGATGGCAGACATGGAAACGTGGAACTGATTCTAATGTAGAATGCCCAAATTGAATCTAACAATGTCAAGGTTTCCTGGGACAGGCCGGAGGATGGGAAATTCATGGAGTTGTTTGAGCCTCTCCAGACCAGCTGCTCACAGGGCTTTCTCACTCTGATTTACTGGACGGAAGCTTCTTTATAGGGATCTTCTTTATGGGGACCTTCCTCTTTTCTCTTTCTGCTTTTCTTTTCGACCTCCTCGAGGACGCCGGTTCGATCGGACTCATTCGCAGCAGATGGTCAGGTCAAATGTGACTGGTGAGGGCTCAGCTAAAAATCTCCGGTAAAATAATAAAGTCTCCCACCGCTTTCCGCTTTGAGGGGAAGAAGCGGTTGGTGATGATTTAACCTGAGGATCACCACACCTCAGGCAAGGGGCAAGGTGAGAAGGTAAGGCCCTCATCAGCTGCTGGATAGATCAATAGATAGAACTCTACAGTGCAAAAAGAGGCCCTTCAGCCCATTGAGTCTGCACCGACCACAATCCCACACAGGCCCTATCCCCACATCCCTACACATTATACCCACTAATCCCTCTAACTTGCATAACTCTAGATATTAAGAGGCAATTTAAGGTGCAGGAAGTCCCCTGTTCGACAGCAGTGGGAGCAGCTCATTCTCCAATCACAGGTAACCTTTCCCCCCGCCATTGCTCCTCCTCCGATCATAGGGGCAGACTTCTGCCATTTTGAGGCAGGCATGCCCGCCATGGAATCAGCTGGGGGCGAATGTCCAACAAGACAGAGTTCGGGTGGGAATTTCCAGTCTCACCTGGGTGTAGCCATGAAATCTCACTCCGTGGGTGGTGGTGGGTAGCGCTGGCAGTTCCTATCTTGCTGACAGAATGGAAGGAACGTGTGACTGAGGAAGAGGAGTAGCAAGCGCGGAAGACAGGACCGTGCTCACTGCTCCTCCAAACATTAATCTGCGGTCAGTTCCCACTCTTACCGACCGACAGCTGAATTATGATTCATTTTCAGCCCCAGTCATTGGACTAGCCCAGAAAGTCACAGCGTATATTGAATTTCACTGCCTCGGCCAATTAGATTTAATGCGCCACCCATTAGTGCCTCGTAGTATGAATTGTCATGATCATCAGAAATTTGGCATTCCTGTGTTTGTCCTAAAGCGTGCAAGACAGAAAGTAAAACAATGATAAAATGGATGGGTTACTAAGCAGGAACCTCAGCACTGAATCTGGACACTGCAAAGGCACACCCAGCCCTATCACTCCTGCAAAGTCTCTCTCAATAATATCTGTGGCCTTGTAAACTAAAGACCACGCTCAAAGCGCTGTATGCAGTTTGGAGCTCTACACATTACGAAGGACGTTGAGGTAGGGACAAATGCACCCTTTCAGAAGGAAATTCACATCTGATGAAAAATTTGAAAAAGGCTGTTTTCAATCCACTGTAGGTGATTGAGGGCAATTTGTTGGCAATATTTGAAAAGGATTGCAAGTGACAGCTAGAAATAGATCCAGTGAGTTAGGAGTCCAGAACATGAATATAAAATTAAATGGAAATAATTCAGAACAAAGAAACAGTTATTTTCCACGTAGGTTGAGGATTACATTCCTGGAGTTAGCGTTTGAAGCAGAGACAGAAAAAACATTTTAAAAAATCCTGCATTTCTACAGCAGCCTATTTCACAAATTCAGGACATTCTGCAATGCAATCAAACTAATCATAAAGTTATAGAATGGCTAGTACAAGGAGGCCAATCATAAGAAATGAAACAGCCTGTTTGTGCACAGCAAGCTCCCACAAACAGGAGTGTGATTACAACCAGAATATTAGGTTTTGTGATGTCAGTTAAAGGAAAATATTGGCTGAGACACTGGGAGAACTCCCCTGCTTTTAAAGTTTATTTATCGCGTTTCAAGTAGGCTTACATTAACACTGCAATGAAGTTACTGTGAAAATCACCTACTCACCACAATCTGGCACCTATTCAGGTACAATGAGAGAGAATTTAGAACTGCCAATGCACCTAACCAACACGTTTCAGACTCTGGGAAGTAATACAAGCACCCGGGGGAAACCCATGCAGACATGGGGAGAACGTGCAGACACCACACAGTGATCCAAGCAAGGAATCAAATCCAAGTCCCTGGCACTGTGAGGCAGCAGTGCTAACCACTGTGCCACCAATTGCTTTGAAATTACAGCCCTGGGACAGACTGGGCATTTGAAAGACAGCACCTCTGACAGTGCAGCACCCCTCAATCCCTCAGCACTGTCGAGGCTCTTGCGCGAGTCTCCGGAGTGGGATTTGAACCCACAACCTCCCACTCAGATGCAGCAGAGAGTCACCAATGTGCTAGGCAGGAGGTTAAAGGAAGGGGGGGATGTGGGAACAGCAAGGGTGGGAATGGGGGATAACTGCTCATGTGGGGGGCAATCACCAGTCTGGGCTAGATGGGCTGAATGGACTCTTGTCATTTTGTAATTAAACAAATCCAAGCAGCATCTTTCACACCCGAGAATAATAAACCATAATTTATCAACATAACTGCTAATCTAATTTACATTTGGAGGCCAGTCCCCTGGGTTATCTAGTTACCAGGGTAATGCTCAGCTGCCCTGCGATGCCCTGTTCCTCCTGTATCCCACAGTGCCTCACTGGGAGGGAGTTCCTCCTGTATCCCACAGTGCCTCACTGGAAGGGAACTCCTCCTGTAACCCATAGTGCCTCACTGGGAGGGAGGTCCTCCTGAATCCCACAATGCATCATTGGGAGGACTGGGAGGGTGAACATCTCTCTCTTCTTGCTGCCTTTCTGATCTTTGGAGTAGGAGGAGTGCCAACTCTGGATCTGGCGCTCCCTCTGTCCCTGCTGTCGCCCTCGGCCACCTCTTCTCCATCGCCCCCTCCCCCCTTCCCTCCCCCTTTCCCCACCCCCACCTCCCCTCTGCCTCTCCCACCTCCACTTCCCCTCCCACTGACCCCTCCCCCATGCCTACAAATCAGTAAAAGTCTACAGGTGACCATGAAACCATTGTCGATTGTTGGAAAAACCCATCTGGTTCATTAATGTCCTTCAGAGAAGGAAGTCTGCCCTCCTTACCCAGTCTGGCCTACCTGTGGCTCCAGTCTGACAGCAACATGGCTGACTCGTAACTGCCCTCTGAAATGGCTGAGTGAGACACTCAGTTGTAATACTCGCTACAAAATCTCAACAAAGGAATGAAAGTGGACGGACCACCCGGCATCGACCTATTCACTGGAAAAGGCAACAGTAAAACAAAGAGCCTTATCGACCTGCAAAGTCCTCCTTAGTAACAACTGAGTGCCAAAATTGGGAGAACTGTCTCATGAACTAGTCAGCAACAGCTTGACTTAGTTATTCTCATGGAATCGTACCTTTCTGACACTTCTCCAGACACCACCATCACCATTCCTGGATGTGTCCTGTCCCATTGACAGGACAGACATAGCAGAGGTGGCTGCACAGTGGTACACAGTCAGGAGGGAGTTACCCTGGGAGTCCCCAGTATTGACTGGACCCCATAAAGTCTCACGGCTTCAGGTTAAACATGGGCAAGGAAACCTTACTGGTTATCATATACCATTCACCTTTGGTTGATCAATCAGTATTCCTCCATGTTGAACAACACTTGGAAGAAGCACCAAAAGTGGCAAGGGCACAAGATGTACTCTGGGTGGGGGATTTCAATGTCCACCACCAAGAGTGGCTCAACAGCAGCACGACTGATCGAACTGGTCAGGTTCTAAAGGATATAACTGCTAGACTGGGTCTGCAGCAGGTGGTGAAGGAACCAACAAGAGAGAAAAACATACTTGATCTCATCCTCACCAATCTGCTGGCTGCAGATGCATCCATCCATGACAGTATCAGTAAGAGTGACCACAGTCATCGTGGAGACGAAGTCCAGCTTTCACATTGAAAATAACCTCCATCGTGTTGTGTGGCACCATCACTGTGCCAAATGGGACAGACTTCTAACTGATCTAGCAACTCGAGACTGGGCACCCATGAGGTGCTGTGGGCCATCAACAGCAGGGGAAGTGTACTCCAGCATAATGTGTAACCTCATGGCCCAGCATATCCCCCACTCAACCATTACCATCAAGCCAGGGAATCAACCCCTGGTTCAGTGGAGAGTCATGATGTGGAGATGCTGGCGTTGGACTGGGGTAAACACAGTAAGAAGTCTGACAACACCAGATTAAAGTCCAACCAATTTATTTGTTAGGAAACTCACAAGCTTTCAGAGTTTGCCCCTTTGTCAGGTGAATGGAGAGTTCTGGCCTCAGACAGAGCATATAACAGCACAGACAGTTTACAGATTACAGATTAGAATGCGATTCTTTACCCATAACCTGCTGTTCAAGTCTTAAAGATGCTGACAATGTGAGTGGAAAGAGCATTAAGCCCAGGTTAAAGACATGTGTATTGTCTCCAGAGAACACAGTGAGGTTTTGCAAACCCAGGCAAGTCACGGGGGTTACAGATAGTGTGACATGAGTGCAGGAGGACATGCCAGGAGCAGCACCAAGCATCCCTAAAAATGAGGTGCCAACCTGGTGAAGCTACCAAACAGGACTATTTGCGTGCCAAACAGCAAAAACAGCAAATGATAAACAGAGCTAAGTGATCCCACAATCAGATCCTTAGACAGCACCTTCCAAACCCACAGTTACATTCATCTTGAAGGACAAGGGCAGCAGATAAATGGTAAGAGCATCAACTGCAAGTTCCCGTCCAAATCATTCATTATCCTAACTTGGAAATATATCGCTGATCCTTCACCGTCGCTGGGCCAGAATCCTGGAATTCCCTCCCTAATAGCATTATGGGTCAACTCACAGAATGTGAACTGCAGCGATTCAAGAAGGCAGCTCACCACCAGCTTCTCAAGGGTAACTAGGGATGGGCAATAAACGCTAGCCAGCCAGAGATGCCCATGTCCCACAAATGAATAAAAAAAAATCTCCCTTACCACCTCCCCCACCCTTCCCCAATACCCAGCTGAAATAACTCCCATGACGCCAGTGTCCTTTCACCAAATCCGGATTTATTTACAATAGTTACTAATTCTTCCCAGTACAGACTGTACATCCTGAATGCCTATAACCCCGAGATGCCACATTACCTACCTCTCCAGGGCACCCAGAATGATCAGCATTAACAGCCTCAATCAGGGAGCTCATACTCTAACAGGGCCATCTCATGAAACTCATTAAAGTCATTACACCCCCCCCTTCCCACTTTACCATCACCCAAGTCTCTGAAGGTGTCAGTACAGGTGGAAAAGGTGATAAAGAAAGCGTATGGTATGTTAGCCTTCATAGGAAGGGGTATAGAATACAAGAGTAGGAGTCTGATGTTACAAGTGTATAGAACGTTGGTTAGGCCTCACTTGGAGTACTGCATCCAGTTCTGGTCGCCATACTACCGGAAGGATGTGGAGTCCCTGGAGAGAGTGCAGAGGAGATTTACCAGGATGCTGCCTGGTATGGAAGGGCTGTCTTACGAGGAAAGGTTGAACGCACTGGGGTTGTTTTCCCTTGAAAGACGTCGGCTGAGAGGGGATCTATTAGAGGTATATAAGATTATGAGGGGGATAGATAGAGTAAATGGTGGTAAGCTTTTTCCACCATTAGATTCGGATAGAACGAGGGGTCACGGCCTTAGGGTGAGGGGGCTATGTATAAGACTAATATTAGAGGGCATTTTTTCACACAAAGGGTAGTGGGGGTGTGGAATGCACTACCGAGTAAGGTGGTGGGAGCAGGCACGCTAGGGTGGGTTAAGGGTCTCTTGGACAGCCACATGAGCGGTCTGCAGATAGAGGGATATAGTAGGACTGTTTAAATACTTTAATTGTTTCCACAGGCTGTTCGGTCCACCTTGTTGACCAAAAAGGTGCATGCATTCAGCAGGTCGTGCGAGGGCTGCTCCTGGATGTTACTTCAGGAGTGGCCTAGTGCTTCATGCCATTACTGTATGCTTAAACTGGACCATCAGATGGGCACCATGACAGCTCAGAGACTATCGCTGTTGGATTTGGGCCTGTATCTGCGGGAGTTTGCGCGTTCTCCCCACAGTTGCGTGGGTTTTCTCCAGGTGCTCCGGTTTCCTCCCACATCCCAAAAATGTGCTCTTAGGCTGATTGAGTAACAAATTGTCCCTATATTGGTCTCTATGTGTCATTAAGACGTTAGGATGGCGGCGCGGGCTCGTTGGGCCGAAGGGCCTGTTTCCCGTGCTGTGTTGTTCTTTGTTCTTTGTTCTTTGTTCTCTGACCCTCTTTGTCTCCCTCTCCCCAGACCATCCCCCACCCCTCTTTACCCTAACTCCCTACTCCCATTTCACTTCCCCCTTTAAGCAGCCATCACCCACTCCCTTTGCCCTACCCCTTCCTTTAGGATCGCCCACTCTCCCACTCTACTTCCTCTCTTCTTCCCTCTCCCCATCCCCCCCCTCCCCCATCCAGGACACACCCTCCTGACAGTTTTCTAAATTCTAGAACATGGCTCTTTAAGCATCGTTTTATATCTTGGGCCTTGCTGTGAATTAGACTGTGTGAGGGAGTGGTGTTCATGTTTGGAAACGGGGAATATGAGAGAACACTGTCTCTCAGAATTCCACTGTTAAAATGTAAATATTTGCCCATCTCAGAATGTCAATGTTAAAGATAGATAATGGAATTCTGATAGCAACGAAGAAAATATTGAAACAGAACCTGTTAGCAGAGGGATGAGTATTATAGGTGACAGAGGGGTGGGTATTACAACTGATAGAGGGGTGGGTATTATAGCTGATAGAGAGCTGGGTATTACAGCTGATAGAGGGTGGGTATTATAGCTGGCAGGAAGATGGGTATTATCAAGAGCAGCGGGGGAATTGTTGTACCTGATTGGGGACAAACGACACCTTCTTAATTTTCTAACTGTGAGGCTCTCACACAGCCTGAATATTTCTGTGTTTATTACTGTTCTGCGTATTTGCTCAGTGAGGCCTCGAAACAGCTCCAGTTTATTTATCTTTGCAGCTTCCTGGAAGCCCCAGGTTGCTGGGCGTTGATCGCAGGGTGATGATTCTGTGTGTCAGCTCCAACTCAGAGCTGAGGGAAATTCAGTGCTTGACAAAACTGCGTGGCTCACTAACTCGGCTGTGAGATATTAAAGATGGTGCTGTTTACATTAAACCCATTCCCAAAGTAGAAAGGGTTGACAGCTTCAAGTTTTTAGATCACCAACAACCTGTCCTTGTTCCCCAATGCCGACCCTACGGTTAAGAAAACCCACCAATGCTTCTACTTTCTCAGAAGACTAAGGAAATTTGGCATGTCAGCTATGATGCTCCCCAACTTTTACAGATGCACCATAGAAAACATTCTTTCTGGTTGTATCACAGCTTGGTATGACTCCTGCTCTGCCCAAGATTGCAAGGAACTGCAAAAAGTCGTGAATGTAGCCCAGTCCATTATACAAACCAGCCTCCCATCCATTGACTCTGTCTACACTTCCCACTGTCTTGGCAAAGCAGCCAGCATAATTAAGAAACACATGCATCCCAGACATTGTCTCTTCCACCTCCTTCCGTCGGGGAAAAGATACGAAAGTCTGAGGTCACGTACCAACTGACTGAAGAACAGCTTTTTCCCTGCTGCTGTCAGGCTTTTGAATGGACTTACCTGGCATTAAATTGATCTTTCTCTACATCCTATCTATGACTGTGACACTATATTTTGCACTGTCTTGTATCCTCCTCTATGAACAGTATGCTTTGTCTGTGTAGCAGATAAGAAACAATACTTTTCACGGTATGTTAATACATGTGACAATAATAAATCAAATCAAATTTTATTTATTATCTTACATTAACACTGCAATGAAGTTACTGCCACACTCCGGCACCTGTTTGGGTACACTGAGGGAGAATTTAGCCAATGACCTAACCAGCACATCTTTCAGAATGTGGGAGGAAACCTGAGCACCCTGAGGAAATCCACGCAGACACAGGGAGAAATGTTTAAACTCCACACAGTCACCCAAGTCAGGAATTGAACCCAGGTCTGTAAGGCTGCGGTGCTAACCATTGTGCCACTGTGCTGCTCCAAAACCAAAGTGGAGAATGTGGCATTGATTCCCATGCTGCTCACATGCAAAGCAAGGGCTCTACCATTTGAGTTAATTCCCCATACTTTATATCTATTGTATCATTGTAATAACACTGCCTTGAAGCCACACTGTTGGAGAGCATTGGAAAAACAATGTGGTGACTGCTTTGAAGACACAGTATCACCCTAGTGCTCAAACAACAGGCTAGTAAGCAGACAGATTTTTCAAGGTGAGATCACAGCACACAGCCTGTAAGTTTGGGTGAGTGAGACAGTGCTTTAAGAGGGTCAGCACCGTGTTCACCCAGTCAGGAAGGATAAGTGACCAGAATGCGGGCCAGATCGATAAGGAGCGAGACAGAGTCAAAATAAAACCATCATAAGGATCGTGCCAGAGAAGGTTATGGTTACAGCCGGTGGCTCCAGGAGCTGTGAGCAATATTTTGAATAAAAGACAAAGTTGTTATTCTGAGTTGAAATCCAAACTCGAGCGGCATGGTGGCAGAATGGTTAGCACTGCTGCCTCCCAGTGCCAGGATCCGGGTTCGATTCCCAACTTGGATCACTGAGTGTGCAGAGTTTGCATGTCATTCCCTTTGTGTGGTTCACCCCTCACCTGCTACAATTCCTGTGGAATGGGAAGATTTGTACCTTAGTGTCCAAAGATATGCGGGTTAGGTTGACAAGCCATGCTAAATTGCTCCTTATTGTCAGGGAATTAACAGGATAAATACATGGTGTTGCAGAGCCAAGACCTGGGCAGGATTGGTGTCAGTGCAGATGGATGGGCTGAATGGCTTCCTTCTGCACTGTAGAGTTTCTAGGACTCTGCAAGATGTTCCTAAACAGTTTCTACAGGTTGGAGATAGATCCCTGGATGGTTTATAGAAATGATGTGGAGATGCCGGCATTGGACTTGGGTAAACACAGGAAGAAGTCTTACAACATCAGGTTGGGGTCCAACAGATTTATTTGGTAGAACAAGCCACTAGCCTTTGGAACGCTGCCCCTTCGTCAGGTAAGTGGGAGTTCTGTTCACAAACAGGGCATATAAAGACACAAACTCAATTTACAAATTCATGGTTGGAATACGAGTTTTTACAGGTGATCAAATCTTAAAGATACAGACAATGTGAGTGGAGAGAGCGTTAAGCACAAATTAAAGAGATGTGTATTGTCTCCAGACAGGATAGTTAGTGAGATTTTGCAAGCCCAGGCAAGTAGTTGGGGTTATAGATAGTGTGACATGAACCCAAGCTCCCGTTTGAGGCCGTCCTCATGTGTGTGGAACTTGGCTATCAGTTCCTGCTCAGCGACTCTGCACTGTTGTGTGTCACAAAGGCCACATTGGAGGATGCTTACCTGAAGATCAGAGGCCGAATGCCCGTGACCGCTGAAGTGTTCCCCATCAGGGAGAGAACACTCTTGCCTGGTGATTGTCGAACGATGTTCATTATCCATTGTCCTAGTATCTGCATGGTCTCCCCAATGTACCATACCTCAGGACATAGAATCATAGAATCCTACAGTGCAGAAAGAGGCCCTTCAGCCCAATGAGTCTGAATTGAACACAATCCCACCAAGGCCCTACCCCCATGTCCCTACATATTATACTCACTAATTCCTCTAACCTACTCATCACTAAGAGGCAATTTTAGCGTGGTCAATCAACCTAACCTGCACATCTTTGGATTGTGGGAGGAAACTGGAGCACCCATAGGAAACCCACACAGACGGCCTTTCCTGCAGCGTATCGGGTAGACAACGTTGGCTGAGTTGCAAGAGCATGTACATTGTACCTGGTGATGGTGTTCTCACACGAGATGATGGCGTCCGTGTCGATGATTCGGCATGTCTTACAAAGGTTGCTGTGGCAGGGTTGCATGCTGTTGTGATCACTGTTCTCCGGAAGGCTCGGTAGTTTGCTGTGGACAATGGTCAGTTTGAGGTTGTTTGAACACAAGAAGTGGGGGTGCTGGAATGATCTTGGCGAGATGTTCGTCTTCGTCAATGACACATTGAAGGCTCCGGAGAAGATGTTGTAGCTTCTCCGCCCTGGGGAAGTACTGGAGAACTCTGTCCACCATGTCCCATGTTTGTCTTCTCCAAGGCTTAATCTCATTTGCATCTTAGCCGAAAGGCTGAGATGTGTGAGAAAATAAATTTCTACAAAGTTTGTAATTACACATAGTCTCACAAGAACTTGTAACTAAGGTTCATATGATAAGGAATGATGAGATCAGCAAGTTAATCAACTCTAGCTAATGTGATCAAAGTATGCTGACTAACGTGGTAGGTCTAGTGTAGCAGTTATTTAGACTTGAGGAATGTAGGGGAAACAATGGTTGTTGATCAATTATTCAACTTAAATATAATCATGAAGGGTAGAATGGAGTGAATATGTTACCTTTTCAATTTGACTTAAGTTAATAGAGTTAAGCCGCTATTGTTGCAGAAGGAGGAACATTTGAACAAGGGCAGAGACTGAAACCACAATGGTTTCATGAAGTGGGTAATGTACCAACTAGGGGCCAATCCGAAGCAAGGTAGATAGCTAGTGGGCTTGACAACAATGGTGGTTGAGGAGACCGACCTTGAGGAAGAGATAAGAAATGTTGGAGTAAATCATTACGGTGGGCATAAAAAGACTGTGAGTGAATGGCTCATTGGATTGTTCCGGACATCCCGGCTCTATTCTCTTGCACTGGAGAATAAAGTCTTACTACCTGGAAGATCAAGGCTCAGACTCTCATTTAATCAGCTAAAAGTTCGTTGTCGTCCTGGGGAACCACGACAAAAATTGATGCTGCGAGCAGGGCTGGTGTGAGATCGTCCGGAAGGAGCGGGGGAGGCGGTGGTCTGGTGGGGGCCGAGAATCCCAAAGCCGGCATTCTGGCAGCAAGGTAAGCAGATTTGCATTGCATTTAAATCCTTGTTGTCAGAAAAAGGGGTCTCGGGACCGGCTACGCCCGATTCTCTACTGATCCTAGATCTCCCCAACCCAAAAGATATCCTGCGTAGATAAAATTACACTGTGCAAATTACTTCGAGAGACTGAGTCCGATCTGAAGGGTAAAACTTTGCATGCAAAGCGCGCTGCGAATGCTGTGTTGTCTGTAAATGGGTAAAAGTGAGATGCAACAAAAGCTGAATGCTAATCAATGCAACTAGGCTAGTCGAGCGGTTTGGAGCAGGATTCCAGGATACAACTTGCCCAAGGAGAGTAAGTGTAGGAAGGCCTGCCAGTCTGAACCTATCCAAGACCCTGGGTAAAGGACGTCAACCGGGAGGAGGAGAGGTCTGTGAGAGACTGCTCTCCTGCCTGATATAGTAATTAGGGTTACTGAAGTGCAAATCGGTAGAGAAGGAGGGGACGGTTAGCGGAAGTGCAACAAGGGGCTGTAAGGGACCAACCTGTGATAAGTGGTCCAAGATAGTGGTGCAGGGATTGATAGTAAATGTGGGAGTCGGGATGTATTTAGGATAGTGACGAACCGCTTAGAGAAACTGCAATAATAGATTTTCTGAACAGTGGTGTCAGTACGCATTTTTTAAGAAAAGAGCTAGTGAAAAGGGTTGGAGGAGGAGTTAGGGAGTGGCATGAGGGCGAAGAAGAGGCTCTGTTGAGAAAAATTACACGTGTAGCTAATTTGGACAAAGTAAGAAACGAGTGGCCCTATGTAAACTGGGAGGGAATAATAAGCAGAAATTGGACATGTGAAATGGTAGCAGAAACATTAGCAGAATTAATAAAAGAACCCAGACAACGTAGGGCTCTAATACACATAGACAAACAGGTAAAAGCATACTACCCTTTAGCAAGAGAAAGAAGACTAGTGCCGGGAAAAGATATCGAGACCCCGGTTAGAAGTGCAGGTGATAGCACGAAAGTGTAGTGGGAGAGTAAGCAGGGGATCGACCAAGGAAAAACAGTATATCGCATAATAATAATTATGGTACCAAATTCAGACGAGCTAAATGACAAGGTTTACAGCGATAGTTCAAGGGTACAAACAATGACAAATAAGGCTAGAACACCAGTAGAGATATTAAGGGATCAGGTGGTCCCACTCCAGAATGTCTAGATCAAAGTATGAAGGGATATATACAGCAATTAACTGTTATACATAGAACTATATTTGAACAGGAGAAAGCCAAGGAGGAGGAGAATCCAGAAGCGGAGCACTAGATCAAATCCGGAGTTCGAGTATACATCAGAAAGTTCCAAAGGCGCTGGGATGAACCCAGAAGAGAAGGTCCATTTAAAGTCACCAGAATTTCGCCTACAGCTTTGCAAGTAGAAGGCAGTACACTGTGGGATGACTTAAATCATCGTACCAAAACACCACCGGGAGTAGGGTACGATAGGGAAGCTGAGAACCCCGAAAGTCCGGGCAGAAGTGGTGGTGAAGAGGAGGAAGAGATAGGGGATGGTCTTCCCGGAAGAGATTCAGACCAGAGTCGGAATGCGGAGGCAGAGAATAGCAGAGATGATCTTATATTTGAGTTGGTGGATGATCCAGATGTCCAGCACGATGCCCCTGACCAAGGGATGGGAGATGGTGGGGGGAGAGCGGAGGCCTCCTTCCCTACCTGGGATCTGGAGACCATCTCTATCCAGAATTTTTTCAACCCGTGACAAGGGAAGTGCAGAAAACCCGCAGCTAAGGCTAGGGAGAAATGGGAGAATGATAGGGCTAGAAGTACAGAAACAAAAATTTTTAGGTAAAATGTTAAGAGAGGGAAGGGGCATGCCACTTAGAGAAAAGGCTGGTAGCAACCTGCCGAAGCGGATGAATTACAAAAGATCAGTGGACATGAATACAATTTGGGAAAAGGCACAAGGGAATGAGTGATGGAAGTGGGCCAAGTATACAGGCAGGAAGAATGCGGGGGGAAGGGAGTGCGTAGTTTGTGCAGCAGAAAGACCCCGTATTCGGGTTATTGACATACCGTGGGGATCAGGGGAATGCAAAACCTGGCAAACCAATTGGAAGAAGGAAAATTGCCGCAAGGAATACATAACATATCCATATACATACATTACAGGAAATCAAACAGTCACTATTCAAATGATAAACTGCTCAGGATCCGCTTGTAAGGAACTCTGTAGTGGAACGATGCCCAAGTGTCAATATCATTGCATCTTATAGGGCGGGGTAGGGAAAGACACGTACAATCTGGTGTCCAAAATGGCCAAAAGCAGAAATGGATGCAGCCCCAAAAAAGTGGAGGATAAAGCCCGGACTGCAGATCCAAGATTGTTCTTGGAGAAAATACAGTAAAGGAACTAATGTAGGAAATTACACAGGAGAATGTAAGAGGATTTGGGATATATCTGATATCCGTAGTTCATACATCCCAAAAGAAGGAGGAATCCCACCCACCCACAAGTATTGGACTTGCAGATAAACCAGTTAGCAGACTTATGGTGGCTATGTGACCCCAAGAAGGGATTGATGGCCAAATTACCCCCAGATTGGACTGGACTATGTGCCCGGGTCATGCTGGCACAAAGTACTGTCATATTGCCAATAGATCGTAAGAAAGATAATAGATCATAGATCAAAGGATAAAAAGGTCATACACTCCTGATCCAGGGGTAAGACTGGATGCAGTTGGACACCCCTGGGGAATTCCCAATGAATTCAAAGCCAGGAATGAAATAGTTACTGGGTTTGAGTCAATATTGGTTTGGATTACTCCTAACAAAAACACTGAATGGATTAATTATATTTATTACAATCAACAAAGATTTATCAATTACACTAATGATGCACTCTCTGCACTAATAGGTGAACAATTAAATGCAACTAGTCAGATGGCCTGGCAAAACCGACAAGCGCTGGATTGGTTGCTAGCAGAAAAAGGGGGTGTATGCATCATATTTGGAGATCAGTGCTGCACGTTTATCCCCAGTAATACCAACGCGGAGGGATCATTTACCAAAGCTATGACTAAACGGGACTCAGGGCTGGTGTGTTGCCTCCCAGGGGCCGGGGTCCAGGATGTCTCAGAGCGGGTTTTTAAGATTCTTAAGGGGGAGAGGAGTCAGCCCCAAGTCATAGTTCATGTAGGGACTCATGATGTAGGTAGGACAAGGAAAGGGGATATTAAACAGAAATTTATGGAGTTGGGGTGGAAGCTTAGGGCCAAAACAGACAGAGTGGTTATCTCTGGACTCTTGCCTGTGCCACGGGATAGTTTAGAGAAGAACAGAGAGAGGGAATGTTTGAACTCGTGGCTGCGGGGATGGTGCAGGAGGGAGGGGTTCAGGTTCCTGAACAATTGGGACTCATTCTGAGATAGGTGGGACCTCTACAAGAGAGATGGTCTACACCTGAACCAGAGGGGAACCAATATCCTGGGGGAAAATTTGCAAAGGCTATGCAGGGGGCTTTAAACTGATTCAGAGGGGGGGTGGGATCCTGAGTAGTTTGGATGTTAAGAGGGACGAGAACAGGGGGGTCATAGATGAGAACTGTAAAACACAGCAGCTTATGGGTGGAGTAGGGCATGGTTTGAAATACGTATACTTTAATGCAAGAAGTATTCGCAATAAGGTGGAGGAACTTGCAGCTTGGACCAGTACCTGGAACTTTGATGTTGTGGCCAATTCAGAGACATGGATAGAGCAGGGACAGGAATGGTTGTTGCAGGTTCCGGGGTTCAAATGCTTCAGTCAGAGTAGAGAAGGAGGTAGAAGAGGGGGAGGAGTGGCATTATTAGTTAAAGACTGTATCACAGTGACAGAAAGGAAGTTTGATGAGGACTTGTCTGTTGAGGTAGTATGGGCTGAGGTTAGAACTCAGTAAGAATTTAGCAACACCAATTATTAATCCAACCGATTTATTTCATAGCAAAATAGCGAGCTTTCAACACTCCCGTGTCTTCATCAGGCAAGTGCAGTGTTCTGGTCTGCAATAGCACACATCAGCACAGACAGTCAGAGATTGCTGATTAGAATGCGAATCCTTACATCTAACCTGCTATTCAAGTGTTAAAGTGGCAACAATGTGTGTGAAGGGGATCCTGAGCATTGTTAGAGAGTTGTGTATTTTCTCCAGACAGCACAGTAAGTGAGGTTTTTTGCTAACCCAGGCAAGGTACGGGGGTTACAGATAGTGTGTCATGAAGCCAAGATCCCTGTTAAGACCGTCCTCATGTGTGCGGAACTTGGCTATCAGTCTCTGCTCAGCGACTCTGCGCTGTCGTGTGTCACGAAGGCCGCCTTGAAGAACATTTACCCGCAGGTCAGAGGCCATGGACTCACCATGGACTCACCATGGACTATTCTCCAGAATCAGTTGCATTCTTGGACACACGCATCTCCATCAAGGACGGTCACCTCAGCACCTCACTGTACCGCAAACCGACAGACAACCTCACAATGCTCCACTTCTCCAGCTTTCACCCTAGACACGTTAAAGAAGCCATTCCCTATGGACAAGCCCTCCGTATACACAGAATTTGCTCAGATGAGGAGGATCGGGACAGACACCTCCAGACACTGAAGGATGCACTCGTGAGAACAGGATATGGCGCTCGACTCATCGATCGACAGTTCCAACGTGCCGCAACGATAAACCGCACTGATCTCCTCAGAAGACGAACACGGGACACGGTGGACAGAGTACCCTTTGTTGTCCAGTACTTCCCCGGAGCGGAGAAGCTACGACATCTTCTCCGGAATCTTCAACATATCATTGATGACAATGAACATCTCGCTAGGGCCATCCCCAACCCCCCCACTTCTTGCTTTCAGACAACCGCACAACCTCAAACAGATCATTGTTCGCAGCAAACTACCCAACCTTCAGGAGAACAGTGACCACAATACTACACAACCCTGCCACAGCAACCTCTGCAAGACATGCCGGATCATAGACATGGACGACATCATCAAACGTGAGGATACCATTCACCAGATGCATGGTACATACTCTTGCAACTCGGCCAACGTTGTCTACCTAATATGTTGCAAGAAAGGATGTCCCGAAGCATGGTATATTGGGGAGACCATGCAAACACTACGACAGTGGATGAATGAGCATCGCTCAACAATCACCAGGCAAAACAGTTCCCTTCCTGTGGGCGAACACTTCAGCAGTCATGGGCATTCGGCCTCTGACCTGCGGGTAAATGTTCTTCAAGGCGGCCTTCGTGACACACGACAGCGCAGAGTCGCTGAGCAGAGACTGATAGCCAAGTTCCGCACACATGAGGACGGCCTTAATAGGGATCTTGGCTTCATGACACACTATCTGTAACCCCCGTAACTTGCCTGGGTTAGCAAAAAACCTCACTTACTGTGCTGTCTGGAGAAAATACACAACTCTCTAACAATGCTCAGGACCCCCTTCACACACATTGTTAGCCACTTTAACACTTGAATAGCAGGTTAGATGTAAGGATTCGCATTCTAATCAGCAATCTCTGACTGTCTGTGCTGAAGTGTGCTATTGCAGACCAGAACACTGCACTTGCCTGATGAAGACACGGGAGTGTTGAAAGCGCGCTATTTTACTATCAAATAAATCGGTTGGATTAATAATTGGTGTTGCTAAATTCTTACTGAGTTCTTACCACTCCAATCCAACGCCGGCATCTTTACATCCTGAGGTTAGAAACAGGAGAGGAGAGGTCACCCTGTTGGGAGTCTTCTATAGACCTCCTAAAAGTTCTAGAGAGGTAGAGGAAAGGATTGCAAAGTTGATCCTGGACAGGAGTGAAAGTAATAGGGTAATTGTTATGGGGGACTTTAACTTTACTAATATTGATTGGAATAGCTATAGCTTTAGCTCGTTAGAGGGGTCAGTTTTTGTACAAAGTGTGCAGGAAGGTTTTTTGACTCAGTATGTAGATAGGCCAACGAGAGGTGAGGCTACATTGGATTTGGTGCTGGGCAACGAGCCAGACCAGGTGTTAGGCTTGGAAGTTAGTGAACATTTTGGTGATAGTGACCACAATTCGGTTATGTTCACCTTAGTGATGGATAGGGATAGGCATGAAGCTGGGGGCAGTAGTTATAACTGGGGGAAGGGTAATTATGAGGCCATAAGGAGAGAATTAGGGTGAATAGGTTGGACTAGGAAACTACAGGGACTGGGAACATCTGAAATGTGGAGCTTATTCAAGGAGCAGCTGCTGCGAGTCCTTGATAAGTATGTCCGTCAGGCAAGGAGGAAATGGTCGAGTAAGGGAACCTTGGTGTACGAAAAAAGTTAATTCGCTGGTTAAAAGGAAAAAAGAGGCTTATGTCAGGATAAGGCTTGAAGGCTCGGTTAGTGCAATGGATAGCTATAGATTAGCCAGGAGGGAGCTGAAGAGTGAATTGAGGAGAGCTAAGAGAGGACACGAGAAGACTTTGGCTGATAGGATTAAGGAGAATCCTAAAGCTTTCTTTAGATATGTTAAGAATAGCAGATTGGTTAGGGCAAGATTAGGGCCAGTCATAGACAGCAGTGGGAAGTTGTGTGTGGAGCCTGAAGAGATTGGAGAGGCACTGAACAAATATTTCTCTTCGGTATTCACGGAGGGAGATGTAAATGTAGTTGTGGAGAACACTGGGATACAGGGTTGCAAACTGGAAAGTATTGAAGTAGATAAAGAGGATGTGCTAGATATTCTTGAGGGTTTGAAGTTAGATAAGTCCCCTGGGCCGGACGGGATTTACCCTAGGATTCTCTGGGAGGCATGAGAGGAGATTGCAGAGCCTCTGGCTCTGATCTTCAGGTCGTCGTTGGTTACGGGTGTGGTTCCGGAGGACTGGAGGATAGCGAATGTTGTCCCATTGTTCAAGAAGGGGACGAGAGACTTTCCAGGGAATTATAGGCCAGTGAGTCTTACTTCTGTTGTGGGCAAAGTATTGGAGAGAATTATTAGGGATAGGATTTATAGTTATTTAGAGAGAAATGAATGATTGGGGATAGTCAGCATGGTTTTGTGAAGGGTAGGTCGTGCCTTACTAACCTTATTGAGTTTTTTGAAAAAGTGACCAAAGAGGTGGATGGGGTAAGGCAGTTGATGTGGTATATATGGACTTTAGTAAGGCGTTCGATAAGGTGGCACATGGAAGGCTTCTGCAGAAAATGCAGATGTATAGGATTGAGGGTGATTTAGCTAATTGGATTAGGAATTGGCTAGCTGATAGAAGACAGAGGGTGGTGGTTGATGGGAGATATTCATTGTGGAGTTCGGTTACAAGTGGTGTACCTCAGGGATCTGTTTTGGGGCCCCTGCTGTTTGTAATTTTTATAAATGATCTGGATGAGGGTATTGAAGGATGGATTAGTAAATTTGCAGATGACACTAAAGTCGGTGGAGTGGTAGATAGTGAAGAGGGGTGTTATAGTTTGCAGAGAGACTTGGATAAGTTGCAGAGCTGGGCCGAGAGGTGGCAAATGGAGTTTAATGTGGAAAAGTGTGAGGTAATTCACTTTGGCAGGAATAACAAGTGTGTAGAGTATAGGGCTAACACTCTTAATAGTGTTGATGAACAGAGGGATCTTGGTGTATGTGTGCATAGATCCCTGAAAGTTGGCAATCAAGTCGATAAGGTTGTTAAGAAGGCAAACGGAGTCTTAGCTTTTATTGGTAGGGGGATTGAATTTCAGAGCCGCAACGTCATGTTGCAACTGTACAAAACTCGAGTGCGGCCGCACTTGGAGTATTGTGTACAGTTCTGGTCCCCACATTATAAGAAAGATGTGGAGGCATTGGAGAGGGGACAGAGGAGGTTTACCAGGATGTTGCCTGGTATGGAGGGCAGGTCTTATGAAGAGAGGCTGAGGGATTTGAGGTTGTTTTCGTTAGAAAGGAGGCGGCTAAGAGGGGACCTAATCGAAACATATAGATGATTAGAGGTTTAGATAGGGTGGACAGTGATAGCCTTTTTCCTAGGATGGAGAAAGCTAGCACGAGGGGACATAGCTTTAAATTAAGGGGTGGTGGTTTTAGGACAGATGTCAGAGGTAGGTTCTTTACCCAGAGGTTGGTAAGGGTATGGAATGCCTTGCCTGCGTCAGTTGTAGATGCGCCAAGTTTGGTGGCGTTTAAGAGGTTAGTCGATAAGTTTATGGATGAAAGGGGAATGGTTTAGGTTAGAGGGTCACTGCTTGTTCCTAATCAGTCGGCGCAGCATCGAAGGCCGAAGGGCCTGTTCTGCGCTGTAATGTTCTATGTTCTAAACTGCAGAACTTGAGAAAAGAGGTGCATGAAAATGCCGGATTTGATTATGGGGTATGGAACTGGCTAGACAATGCGCTGGGAAGATGGGGAGCATGGTTTGCTAAAGCAGGAGCTGTAGCAGCAGTAACGGTGGTCATCATAGGACTAATGTTTTGCTGTTTTTTGCCAGCCCTAAGATCTCTCTTTACCAGATTGGTGGTGCGACAGATGACAATGCGAACGAGTAGTGATCAACCTCTCGAAAAAGAAACGTGGGAGTGGGGAAATGTCGAACTACCCCCACTGCATGGATTTACGATGACTATAATTGATGCCTAGATTCCTTACCCTGCAATGTGACACCCCCAAGGAACCATCCGGCAGAAGTGCTGACACCTTGACAGCGTTCTATTGAGGCCTAAGAACTTAGTCTGTCCACAGTGACCAGTCTTTTTTCCTTCCCTGGACAAGTGTGAGAGGGTTTTTGGCTAATGACTGTTAGCTGCAGGTAATCTGGAGGAGCGACTCAAAATCAGGACATTAGCGAACAGGCTATGATAAAGTTAGAATGGGAACATTGTCTCTTGACCAAAACACTTGGCTCCCCCACATTACTTGCAAAATGATGGAAATATATGTAAAGGCAAAGGATGAATGCGATTGTGTAGAATGACATTTAAAGACTCACTATTACTGTGAGACTAAAAGATAGTCTCAAAGGGGAGACTGTGAGAGAATAAATTTCTACAAAGTTTGTAATTGCACATAGTCTCACAAGAACTTGTAACTAAGGTTCATATGATAAGGAATGACGAGATCAGCAAGTTAATCAACTCTAGCTAATGTGATCAAAGTATGCTGACTAACGTGGTAGGACTAGTGTAGCAGTTATTTAGAATTGAGGAATGTTGGGGAAACAATGGTTGTTGATCAATTATTCAACTTAAATATAATCATGAAGGGTAGAATGGAGTGAATATGTTACCTTTTCAATTTGACTTAAGTTAATAGAGTTAAGCCAATACTGTTGCAGAAGCAGGAACATTTGAACAAGGGCAGAGACTGAAACCACAATGGTTTCATGAAGTGGGTAATGTACCAACTAGGGGCCAATGCGAAGCAAGGTAGATAGCTAGTGGGCTTGACAACAATGGTGGTTGAGGAGACCGACCTTGAGGAAGAGATAAGAAATGTTGGAGTAAATCATTACGGTGGGCATAAAAAGACTGTGAGTGAATGGCTCATTGGATTGTTCCGGACATCCCGGCTCTATTCTCTTGCACTGGAGAATAAAGTCTTACTACCTGGAAGATCAAGGCTCAGACTCTCATTTAATCAGCTAAAAGTTCATTGTCGGCCTGAGGAACCACGACAAATGCTACTTTAAAAAATTGCTTCAAATGAAGCCTCAGTGTAACCTCATGACTTCAAACAAGTGCAGGATGTCAATACTACCTTTGATCTTAGCCAAAAGACATTCTCTGGTCAGTTTTCCAGATAGTCAATGTGACCTCCCTCGTCGAGTTTTTGTTGCTGGTATGTCTGAGATGCGTATCTTTATCCCCTTCCCGCCCCATTTTTCCAGAAGCTTCTGGCAACGAGGCCCCAGGAGAGCTTCCCAATGCCCTGTGTGTTTCTTGATGTCTGCCTAATAGGACACTGGAGCCCTTCCCCAGGTGTCCATCTCCATGCTGTTGTTTACATATAACCTGTTGTCAGATAAGGTAACCGTAGCAACTCTTGGTGACAGAAAGTCTGGCCTGATCTGGGCTTCTAACAATAGGCCGATGCATTTCAATGGGGTGCAGTCACCTCCTGCTAGGTCTCAGTAGGCAAGGTCTTTAATGGAACAGGCCCAGACATGTCCTGCATTTTTGTATATTTAACAATATCAGTCAAGTCTGATCTGCCCGAGATTTGACTGTGTTTGATTTTAACATGCCCAGTTCTTTAGTATATCCAATTTAATTGGCTTTAAAACTAGTCTCTGATTTAAAACTAGTATCACAATTTTTAATTTTTGTGCAAGCTCTTCCAATGTTTGAGGAAAGGGATGTGGATACATGCTTTATTTCACTTGAAAAGATACTTTAGTGAATTAAATTATCAAAAGAAATCTGGACATTGCTCTTGTACAGTAGGTTGGTTAGTCCCCCAGTCTCTCTCTCTCTCTATTTCACTCTGTTCCCCAATCTTTCTCTCTCTGTCCCCCACTCCCTCTCTCAATCTCTGTTCACCAGTCTCTCTCTGTCCCTCATTCTCTCTCTTACTCCCTCTCTTCCACTCTCTCTCTCATTGTTTCAGAGTCATTCTCTCTTTTTGCATCATTCTCTTGCTCACTCTCTCTGTTCCTCAGTCCCTCTCTCATTCTCTGTTCCCCAGTCTCTCTGTCACTCCTTCAGTTCCCCAGTCTCTCTCTCTCTCTCTGTGGTTCACACATAATTTCTCTCTTTTTGCCCCATTCTCTCACTCATTCTCTTCACCTCTCCAGTCTCTCTCTCCCTCTCTGTGTCAGAAATGAGGCAACAAAAAAACACATAGGAAGCTTTCACAATGAGTGAATGAACAGATAATCTGTTTATTGATGTTAGCTGTGGAATAGACATTGGGCAGGAACTAAGAGGGAATTCCTCTGGATTTCTTCAAAGTCGTGGCCATTGAATCTTTGAGTTTCTCTTCAGAAGGAAGGATTAAGGTCTCCTAATATCAGGCAGCACCTCTGACAGTGTGACACTCTCTCAGTGAGTAACAGTGTTTAATTACCAATCTGAATATTTGGCTGGTTGGCATTGACATTCCTCCCCAGGACAGTAGGTTTCAGCATGAATAGGTTACTAACGGAAACAGGCGCAATTTATCATGTTGGATTAATAGTCTGTGCACAAATTTACACGGTCATGTTCATTCTGCACGCTCCCTAGATTTGAACATCTATCCGTGTTCTCGTTAAGTATTTCTCTATTAGGAATCACTGCATTTCCTGAAACCAAGAGAGAAAACACTGGAAAATCTCAGCCAGTGTGGCAGCATCTGTAAGGAGAGAAAAGAGTTGATGTTTCAAGTCCAGATGACCCCTTTGTTAAAGCTAAAAAGCGTAGAAAGTGGGAGATATTTATACTGCAGTGGAGGGGGGAATGAGAGGCGAGTCCTAGCCGCAGAAATCAGAGGGAAGGGCTGTGTTTCCTGATCTATTTCCATGGCTGAGACTTGGATCTACACAGGATCCAATTCCAAAAACTGTAAATGCCACAGAATTTGAAAGTCTGACAAAATAAAGTGCACCCCTCAAATATATGAACCACTGGATACAAATAACATCCCAGAAATAATTGTGAATCAGGAGCTGAAGGCAAGGGAGGAATTTAAGAGAATTACAATCACCAGGGAACAGGTACAGAGAAAATTATTTGAACTAAAAGCTGACAAGTCTCCAGGTCCAGATAGACTTCATCACAGAGTCCAAAATGAAGTGATTGCTGAGATTGTGGATCTATCAGTTGTAATTTTCTAAAACTCCCTAGATTTGAGAAAAGTCCTGTCAGATTGGAAAACGTAACTCTTCTATTAGATTCATAGAATCATACAGTGCAAAAAAAGGCCATTCAGCCCATTGAGTCCACACTGACTGCTATCCCACCCAGGCTCTATCCCACAACTCACTTACCCTAGATAGTCCCTCAGAAACTAAGGGGCAATTTAGCATGGCCAATCCACCTAACCTGCACATCTTTAGACTGTGGGATGAAACTAGAGCATGGAGGAAACCCATGCAGGTACAGGGAGAATATGCAAGCTCCACACAGTAACCCGAACCAGGAACTGAACCTGGGTCTCTGGTGCTATGAAGCAGCAGCACTAACCACTGTGCCAACGTGCCACCCCTATTCAAGAAAGCAGAAAGCTATGATCAGTTAACTCAACACCTATTTAGGGAAACCACTGGATTTTTATTTAAAGAAGTTGTTTGTAGCAGGGCACTTAGAAAATCTCAATTCAGTGAGGCAGAGTCACCATGGTTTTGTGAAAAGGAGACTATTTCCTTGGGTGGATGTAACTGTTACTAGGGGGCATAACCATAAGGTTCATGGTGGGAGATATAGAAGGAATGTCCGAGGTACATTCTTTACTCAGAGAGTGGTTGGGGTATGGAATACACTGCCTGTGTGATAGTGGAGTCGGACACTTTAGGAACTTTCAAGTGGTTATTGGATAGGCACACAGAGTGTTGCAGAATGATACGGAGTGGGATAGCTTGATCTTGGGTTTGGACAAAGCTCAGCACAACATCAGGAGCCGAAGGGCCTGTACTGTGCTGTACTGTTCTGTGTTCTATGTTAAATTGTGCTTGACAAGCTTATTGGAATTTTTTGTGGAAGCAACAAGGAATATGGATAAAGGGGAACCTGTGCTTAGATTGCCAGAAGATAGTTGATAAAATGCCATGTCAAATGTAACTTCAAAATAAGATCTCATGCTGTAGGGAGTGATACGTTAGCATGGGTGGAGGATTGGTTAGCTAACAGGAAACAAAGAGTAAGCATAAATGGGTAATTTTTGAGCTGGCAAGATGGAATGACTAGAGTGCCACTGGACCCATTGCTGGGCCCGAACAATTCACAATTTATATCAATCTCAATGATGCGGATGAAGAGACTGAATGTACAGTCGCTAAATTTGCTGATGACACAAAGATAGGTTGGAAAGTAACTTGTGAGGACGACAGAAGGAGTCTGCAAAATACCTCAGGTGAGTGGGCAGATGATGGAGTATAATGTGGAGAACATGTAAACTTGTCTGTTTGGCAGGATGAATAAAAAAAAAGCAAATGATTTAAACGGAGGGAGATTGCAGAGCTCTGAGGTACAAAGGGGTCTGGGTGGCCTGGTAGATGAATCAGGAAAGGTTAGTATGCAGGTATAGCAAGTCATTAGGAAGTGAATGGAAAGTTGTAATTTAGTGTAAGGGGAAATGAAATATAAAAGCAGGAATGTTTTGCTGTGGTTGTACAAGTGAAAATAATCTCACAATATCAGGTTAAAGTCCAACAGGTTTATTTGATAGCACAAGCCAGTAGGTTTCAGAGCACTGACCCTTCATCAGCTGAGCCACTCACCTGATGAAGGAGCAGTGCTCCAAAAGCTAGTGACTCGTGCTACCAAATAAACCTGTTGAACTTTCACCTGGTGTTGTGAGACTCGGTACTGTTTACCCCAGTCCATCACCGGCATCTCCACATCACATACAAATGAAACCACATCTGAGAGCACTACGTCCAGTTTTGGTCCCTATTTTGAAGAAAGAATGTAAAAACGTGTTAGAAAATGTTCAGACAGGGTTCTGTCACTGATTGCTGAATGAGGGGGTTATCCAATGAGGAAGGCTTAGACAGGCTGGGCCCAGAAGGACTTTAGCAGACTGGGAGATAATCTTATTGGGCTTGTCAGAGTGGATGCTGAGAGAATGGGAGAGGATTGAACTATAGGGAGCACAGGTTTCAAATAAAGGGGTCTTCCATTTGAGATGGAGATGAGGTGAAATCCCCACTCCTGGTTGGTCATGAATCTTTGGAATTCTTTTCCGCAGTGAGTGTTGGAGATGGAGGGGACAATGACTATTTTGAAGGCAATGGTAGGTAGATTTCTGACTAATGAGGCAGTGAAAGGTTATTGGGGTAGATGCAGTGTGGGCTTCAGACCAAAACAGATCAGCAAACAAAGAACAAAGAACAAAGAACAACACAGCACGGGAAACAGGCCCTTCGGCCCAACGAGCCCACGCCGCCGTCTTAACGTCTTTATGACATAACCATGACCTTAGGCTATGCCTATTGTGGAAGATTCCCATTTAGGATCTTATTGAATGGTGAAGCAAGGTTGAGAACTGAATAGTTGATTCCGATTCCTGATTGGTCTGTTCATATGTATGCACGTCAAACATTGGTTCAGCCTTTCCCGGTATATTCAGTCTATCCATTCAAAAGGATGTAAAGAGTTTGGAGAGGGTGTCAGCCAACACACAGAGTGTGGACAGGGTTAACAGGGAGACACCGTATCCACTGGCAAAGGTGTCGAGAAACAGAGGGCACAGATTTAAGGTGATTGGCACTCCCTCAGAATCACCCCTCCATCAATGCAGCACTCCCTCAGTACTGACCCTCTGACAGTGCGGCACTCCCTCAGTACTGACCCTCTGACAATGCAGCACTCCCTCAGTACTGACCCTCTGACAGTGCAGCACTCCCTCAGTACTGACCCTCTGACAGTGCAGCACTCCCTCAGTACTGACCCTCTGACATGCAGCACTCCCTCAGTACTGACCCTCTGACAGTGCGGCACTCCCTCAGTACTGACCCTCTGACAGTGCGGCACTCCCTCAGTACTGACCCTCTGACAGTGCAGCACTCCCTCAGTACTGACCCTCTGACAGTGCAGCACTCCCTCAGTACTGACCCTCTGACAGTGCAGCACTCCCTCAGTACTGACCCTCTGACAGTGCAGCACTCCCTCAGTACTGACCCTCTGACAGTGCGGCACTCCCTCAGTACTGACCCTCTGACAGTGCAGCACTCCCTCAGTACTGACCCTCTGACAGTGCAGCACTCCCTCAGTACTGACCCTCTGACAGTGCAGCACTCCCTCAGTACTGACCCTCTGACAGTGCAGCACTCCTCAGTACTGACCCTCTGACAGTGCGGCACTCCCTCAGTACTGACCCTCTGACAGTGCAGCACTCCCTCAGTACTGACCCTCTGACAATGCAGCACTCCCTCAGTCTGACCCTCTGACAGTGCAGCACTCCCTCAGTACTGACCCTCTGACAGTGCAGCACTCCCTCAGTACTGACCCTCTGACAGTGCAGCACTCCCTCAGTACTGACCCTCTGACAGTGCAGCACTCCCTCAGTACTAAACTTGGGAACGTCTGCTTAAATTTTAGTAGGATTTGAATGCAGAGACACCTGACTCTGAGGCAGTTTCATTGAGGCAGCTTGATGAAACTTCCTGTAAAACTGAACGATTTGATCTTTGTGCGGATGAAGAGAGTTTTCTGTGGAAGTTATCTCATCTGCACTGCACTGAGCAGCTTGGACACTAGATGGGGCCATCTGCCAACAAACCCTTTTCCCATTCCCAGAACAGGAATTGGATTTTCCACTGTGACCAAAACCTAGAAGCAAGCACTTGCCTCTCCACACTCTCCCTCCATCAGCTCCCTTTCTTCCATCCTCACATTCCCATTGTCCAGTTTTACTGTTTTCATCCTTCTCCTGTTATGTCTTTCCATTCCTCTCATTTCTCTTGATCCTTTTTATCATGTTTTCATTTCTCATTTTCACTCTGTTTTTTCTTGATTTTCTCTCCTTCAGTTCTTTCTTTGATGTTTCTTCTTTGCTCTCTCTCTCTCTCTTTCCTCCTCTCTTTCCATCTCTCTTTCTTTCCCTCTCTCTCCTGCCTGTTCTTTCCCTCTATCTAACTCTGTCTTTGTCTAACCTTTTCTCTCTCTCTATTTTTCTCTCTCTTTCACCCTTCCCTCTTCTGTTTTTTTTCTCCTCTCTTTCCAAATCTGTCTCTTTTCAGATAGAACAAAGAAGAAAGAACAAAGAAAATTACAGCCGTGGGAAGAGGTCCTTCGGCCCTCCAATCCCGCACTGACCATGCTGCTTGTCTGAATTAAACCCCCCCCCTACCCTTCTGGGGACCCACTCCCATTCCCACTCTATTCATATATTTGCCAAGATGCCCCTTAAAAGTCACTATATATCCACTTCCATTACCTCCCCCGGCACCCACCACCTTCTGTATAAAAAACCTGCCTCGTACATCTCCCTTAAACATTGCCCCTTGCAACTTAAACCTGTGCCCCATAGTAAATCTTGCTTCCATTCTGGGAAAAAGTGTCAGGCTATACAACCTGTCCATGCTTCTCATAATTTTATAGACATTTTTATAAAGTTTAAACTTGCAGACTTAATGATCAAAGTGTGTAGAATTTGTCAGTTTCGTTGATGTTCCAGTAAAAATAATCGGACAGAAGCACTGGGGTCTGGAATGGTTAGAACATCATTCCATTTGTCCAAGGATTGTGAGACTTGCTGGCTAGGTCCTTGAGAAGGGTAATTATGGATGGACAATAACGGCTGGCTTAGCAGCAGGGGGGAGACATAAACAGAAAGCACCGGAAAATCTCTGCGGGTCTAACAGTCTGTTTGGAGAGAGAATAGAGCCAGCGTTTAGAATTTGAATGACGCCACATCAGAGCTGTAATCCGGAGACCCCCCCAGGGTCTGGGGGCTAGGGTTCAAATCCCATCACGGCAATTTCAATTCAGTAAAAGTCTACTGATGACCATGAAACCATTGTCGATTGTTGGAAAAACCTATCAGGTTCACTAATAAAGGAAATCTACCATCCTTACACGGTCTGGCTTACAAGTGACTCCAGAGCCACAGCAATGTGGTTGACTTTTAACTGTCTTCACAAGGGCAATTAAGATGAACAATAAATGCCCACAGACCATCCTACAGTGCAGAAGGAGGCCATTCGGCCCATCGAGTCTGCACCAACCTCAATCCCACCCAGGTCCTATTCCCATAACGCCACATATTTACCCTGCTAATCCCCTAACACTAGGGTCAATTTACCATGACTAATCAAACTAATAGACACATCTTTGGACTGTGGTAAGAAACCAGAGCACTTGGAGGGAATCAATGGAATCAGGAGAATGTGCAAACTCTTCACAGACAGCTTTCCAAGGCCATTATTGAACCAGGGTCCCTGTGAGGCAGCAGTGCTAACCACTGTGCCATTGCGCTGCCCATAACTTGAGCAAATCAAAAAAAATGTGATGGTGAGCTGCCTTCTCGAACCACTGCAGTCCATTCTTGGTAGGTACATCTGCAGTGCTGATGTTCCAGGATTTTGACCCAATAACAGCGAAGCAACAGCGATATCTTTGCAAGTCGGGATGGTGAGTGATTTGGAGGGGAACTTGCAGGCGATGGTGTTCCCATGTACCTGCTGCCCTTGTCCTTCTCGATGGACATGGTCGTGGATTTGGAAGGTGCTGTCTAAGGAACCTTGGTGAGTTCCTGCAATGCAGCTTGTAGATGGTACACACTGCAGCCACTGAGCATCAGCGGTGGAAGGAGTGAACGTTTCTGAAAAGATCAAGCCGGCTGTCTTGTCTTGGATGGTGTCAAGCTTTTTGAGGGTTGTTCTTGAGATCTTTTATATCCATCTGGCAAGATTGATATGATTCCAGTTTGATGTATGGAGAATGGTATCTCACTTGGAGAATGGTATCTCTGACAGTGCAGCACTCCCCTCTCTCGGTCTCTGTCACCTTCAAAGAACAAAGATCAGTACAACACAGGAACAAGTCCTTCAGCCCTCCAAGCTAATCATGATACCCTAGATAAACTAAAACCGTATGCACTTACAGAGTCCATATCCTTCCATTCCCATCCTGTTCATGTATTTATCTAGAAGCCCCTTAAATGCTGTTATCAAACCTGCTCCCCCCACCTCCCTGGGCAGTATGTTCCAGACATTCACCACTTTCTCTGTAAAAAAAAACCTGCCTCGTACATCTCCTCTAAACTTTTCCCCACACACCTTAAACCTATGTCCCATGATACTTGGCTTTTCTATCCTAGGAAAGAGGCATCTGACTATCCACTCTGTCTATCCCACTCAATCTTGTAAACCTCTACCAGGTTGCCACTCAACCTCCATCATTCCAGTAAGAACAAATTGAATTTAACCAACCTTTCCTCGTAGCAAATACCCTCCAGACCAAGCAACCTCTTCTGTACTCTCTCCTCTTCTGTACTCTCTCCTCTTCTGTACTCTCTCCTCTTCTGTACTCTCTCCAGATCCACATCCTTCTGGTAGTGTTAGCAACCAGAATTGTACACAATATTCTAAATGTGACCGAACTAAGGCTCTGTACAGCTGCAGCATGACCTGCCAATTTTTATACTCAGTGCCTCGGCCAATGAAGGCAAACATGCCGTATGCCTTCTCGGCATACCTTCTCCACCTGCATTTTGACTTTGCCTGGATCTCTCTCTCTCACCGTTCTCTGTATATCTGGATTTACAATGCTGAGATTGTGGGTTTGTGCCATTGGTTTCTTCAAGAATCACATAAAGGAGGCAATACCACAAAATGGTCAACTGCGAAACACACACCACGCTGTCCCTGCACAGCCTATATCTATGTCTGCCTCCAGTCCCAGACTAGATTTACTGAGAGTGGACCCTTCAAACAGAACTGTAAGTAGGTTGTTCTCCAGCCCCACATTCCTGACCTTTGGTCCCCATTTGATGAGGAGGTTGGGTAGGAGGGAGGACCTCCTTGGAAGCCCAATCCTGGGTCTGGCCAAATTGGCTAGGAAAGGATGTCCTGAGGCATGGTACATTGGGAAGACGTTGCAGCACCAATATCCCAAATACCACCTTAAAAAATATACTCGCAAAATCCCGCAGCAGCAGCGAATGTGAAATGAAAGCAGAAAGAACTCGAATTGCACCAATCAGGGAATGTCTATGTAGAGAAACTCCCCATGGTAGAAATACTGAGTGGAAAAGTGAAAACCAGGGGGCAATGAAGAAGGAGAGACAAGTCTTGACAAGGTTTTCTTTTGTTTATTCTTCTCTCACTCTCTCTGACATGGGTGGTGCTGCATTACAGTATTCTGTACAATCAGTGATAGCGATGTTCCATGAACATCTCTTTCTCCTCTTTTTTGCCCTCTCTTTTCCTCCCTGTCTCCCTCTCTCTCTTTTCCTCCATTTTTGCATCTTTTGCTAATGACATGTTAATTAAATTGTTAAGATATGCAGCTGAGGGCATTGTGTTAATTAAGTAGCTAGAACAGTTATAAAGAGAGACTTAACCAAGTGTGGAGAGGGGGAGGGAGGAAGGGGAAAGAAGAGGGAGGAGGGAGGAGGAAGGATGGACGAGGGCCTGGTCGAGGTTGCCATTAACAGCCCTGGACAATGGGCAGTCGAGGGGTCTGTCGGAGCTGTATGTCTGCCCCTTTTTCATGACTACATTCAAGGTTGGGTAGCTCTGAAGAAGGAGCAGTTTGAGGATACGTACAAATCGACTCAAGAACAGCTTCTTCCCTGCTGCCATCAGACTTTTGAATGGACCTGTCTTGTATTAAATTGCTCTTTCTTTGTACCCTAGCTATGACTGTAACACTACACTCTATACCCTCTCCTTTCCTTTTCTGTGTACAGTACGCATTGTCTGTCTGGCATGCAAGAAACAATACTTTTCACTGTCTATGCTATTCACTATTTCACTATTCACTGTATAGTGGTCGCCACACTACCGGAAGGAAGTTGGTACATTGGAAAGAGTACAGAAGAGATTTATCAGGATGTTGGCTGGTTTGGAGGATATGAGCTATGAAGGAGGGTTCAACAAACTTGAATTGTTTTCATTGGAGAGTCGGAGGATGAGGAGGGACCTGATAGAGATTTACAAGATTATGACAGGCTTGGATAGAATCTTTTTCCCAGGGTTGAAGGGTCAATAGATTGGGGGCATAGATTGAAAGTGAGAGGGGGTAAGTTTAAAAGAGATGTAAGTTTTTCACACAGGGGTGGTGAATATCTGGAACACGCTGCTGGAGGAGGTGGTGGAGCAGATTCTATAACAATGTTCAAGAGGCATCTGGGTAGATATGTGCATAGGCTGGGGATAGAGGAGTATGGATTACATAGAGACAAGAAAATATTACATGAGCGAGGTAGTTGACTTGGTCTTGGTAAGACTATGCCAAGTCTTACCTCGGCACAGACTTGGTAAGCTAAAGGGCCTGTTCCTGTGCTGTATGTTCTTTGTTTCTACTATTACATATGACAATAATAAATCAAATCAAATCAAATCCTTTTCCACTGGGGTCTGGCATGGGTGGTGCTGCATTACAGCATTCTGTACAATCACAGCAGTAGCGATGTTCCATGAACTCCCAGCCCACCTGTATTGTCAGTGACTATGAGGCGATCATGTTCTATGTGTAAGTAGGTTGTTTTCCAGCCCCACATTCCTGATCTTTGGTCCCCATTTGATGAGGAGGTTGGGTAGGAGGGAGGACCTCCTTGGAAGCCCAATCCTGGGTCTGGCCAAATTGGCTAGGAAAGGATGTCCTGAGGCATGGTACATTGCGAAGACTATGCAGACGCTACAACAATGGATGAATGAACACCTCTCGCTAATCATCAGGCAGGAGTGTAATCTTCATGTGCGAGAACACTTCAGCGGTCACAGGCATTCAGTCTCTGATCTTTGGGTAAACATTCTCTAAGGCGGCCTTCACGACACAGGATAACGCAGAATCCTTGAGCAGAAACTGATAGCCAAGTTCCGCACACATGTGATCCCTCAACCGGGATCTTAGGTTCATGTCACACCATCTTTAACCCCCATGACCTGCTTGGGCTTGCAAAATCTCACTAACTGTGGAGACAATTCACATCTCTTTAAGCTGTACTTAACCCTTTCTTCACTCACATTGTCTGCATCTTTAAGACTTGATTACCTGTAAAGATTCGCATTCCAACCATTATCTTGTAAATTGAGTTTGTGTCTCCATATGCCCTGTTTGTGAACACAGCTCCCACTCACCTGATGAGGGAGAAGTGCTCCGAAAGCTTGTGGCTTGTTCTACCAAATAAACCTGTTGAACTTTAACCTGGTGTTGTGAGACCTCTTACTGAGTTGGCCACCAATAGGTCCAGGTGACAGCAGTCAAGCAAAATCATCCAGCCCAACAGTCAGCCTCTCTTGCTGGATATGTTTGTGGTTGGGTGTCCCAGGAGAGGAAACACACAGTGTCCACTGGCAGTGTCCACTGGAGGTATCCACTGGAGGTGTCCACTGGCAGGTCCACTGGAAGTCTCCTCGCAGTGTCCAATGGATGTGTCCACTAGCAGGGTCCACTGGAGGTGTCCACTGGCAATGCCCACTGGAGGTGTCCACTGGCAGTGCCCACTGGAGATCTTCTCGCAGTGTCCAATGGATGCGTCCACTAGCAGGGTCCACTGGAGGTGTCCACTGGCAATGCCCACTGGAGGAGTCCACTGGCATTGCCCACTAGAGATCTCACAGTGTCCAATGGAGATGTCCACTGGCAGTGCCCATTGGCACACTCCAGACTTACACAGCCAATGTTTCATCAATCACAGAATGTCATCCTGATTAAATTGGTGATGGTTCCTTTAATATTTGTCCTCTGTCACCGTGCCCCTGGGGGCTGTCACTTGTTTGCTCCCTAAATTGTCTTTTCATAAAGGAGTTATTTGGTTGATGGCCCACTTGAGGCCTCCAGGTGAGCAGTGGGCACCGCAGAGGGTGTTGCCGTCCATTCTCAATTCCCGTGATGATATTGGGGAGAATTTTTCTGCTCTGCTCGCCGTCGGAATCAGAGCGGGCTGGATAGGAAACCTGGCAGATCACGCAGAGATCCATTGAGCTTGGGCAGGAATTTCCTTCTCAGGCAGGTGTGGCTGGAAAATCTCACCATTAGTCGCATTGACCCTTTAAATATCTGTCTCATGAATTAATTTCTAATTATTTTAGTTTCTTTAGTCGGTGCTCCAGAACAACGGAGAGAGGAACTGCCGGGATACAGGGCTCATAGGCAAAGTCGGAAATACATAATTCTGTAAATATAAATGAAAGAACTATCAGGACAAGCAAGTGTCTCCAATTTCATAATTTTCAGTTTGGGATCATGTATCATTTCTTAATCCTTCTTTCCATCCCTGACTCTCTCTTTTTCTCTGTCTGTCTGTTTCTCACTCCACCACCAGTGGGCAGCACGGTGGCACAGTGGTTAGCACTGCTGCCTCACAGCACCAAGGACCTGGGTTCGATTCCCTGTTCGGATCTTTGTGTGGAGACTGCACATTCTCCCCACGTCTGTGTGGGTTTCCCCCTGCTGTTCTGATTTCCTGATGTAGAGATGCCGACGTTGGACTGGGGTAAACACAGTACAAAGTCTGACAACATCAGTTTTAAATCCAACCGATTTATTTGATAGTATAGTATCAAATAAATCGGTTGGATTTAAAACTGGTGTTGTCAGACTTTGTACTGTGTTCTGATTTCCTCTCATGTTCTGAAAGGTATGCTAGTTAAGTGCATTGACCTGAACAGACACTGGACTGCAGTGACTAGGGGAATTTCAAAGTAACTTCATTGCAGTGTTAACATAAGACTTACTTGTGATTGGTAAATAAACTTTACCTCTTTACCCTTTTGCACGCCTCTGTTCTTGAAACTTGTTTTTGATTTATTATTGTCACATGTATTAGTATACAGTGAAAAGTATTGATTCTTGACAACTTTACAGACAATATCGTTCCTAGAGAAGGAAATGAGAGAGGGCAGAGTGTAGTGTTACAGTCAGAGCTAGGGTGCAGATCAATTTAGTGCGAGGTAGGTCCGTTCAAAAGTTTGACAGCAGCAGGGAAGAAGTTGATCTTGAGCCGATTAGTATGTGACCTCAGAGTTTTGTATATATTTCCCAATCGGAAAAGGTGAATGTCCAGGGTGCGTGGGATCCTTAATTATGCTGGCTGCTTTGCCAAAGCAGTGGGAAGTGTAGACGAAGGCCATGGATGGGAGGCTGGTTTGTGTGATGGATGGGGCTACATTCATGATTTTTTTGTAGTTTCTTGCAATCTTGGGCAGAGCAGGAGCCAAACCAGGGTGTAATACAACCAGAAAGAATGCTTTGTATGGTGCATCTGTAAAAGTTGGTGAGAATCATAGCTGACATGCCAAATTTCCTTTGTCTTAAAACCATAGAGCATTACAGCACAAAAACAGGCCCTTTGGATCTTCTTGGCTGAATATTTTTCTGTCCCACTGACCTGCACCTGGACCATATCCTTCTACGCCTCATCCATGTACCTTCTTCTAAAAAAGTAGCTTCCCTCTCTTTGCTCTGTCTCTCTCATAGAACATAGAACATTACAGCGCAGAACAGGCCCTTCGGCCTTCGATGTTGCGTCGACCAATTAAGAAAAAGCAATGACCCTCTAACCTAAACCATTCCCTTTTCGTCCATAAACTTATCTACTAACCTCTTAAACGCCACCAAACTTGGCGCATCTACAACTACAGCAGGCAGGGCATTCCATACCCTCACCACCCTCTGGGTAAAGAACCTACCTCTGACATCTGTCCTATAACTACCACCCCTTAATTTAAAGCTATGTCCCCTCGTGCTAGCTTTAATGTCTCTCATGTCTCAAACTCTCTCTTTGTCTCTGTGTCTGTTGCTCTGTATCTCTCTTCTTCTTTGTCTATACCTCTCTCACCATCCTTCCATTATCTTCACCTCCCCTTCCCCCACCCTCCAGGTTTTGCCTCCATTCACCCCCAGAGCCATTACAGATAGATAGGGAGCAGTCTGCTGACAGGACAGCTTGAGGAGCAGTGTGCTGCCTGTTTGTAGTCACAGGAGTAGTGCGGGGAGGAGGGGATGGGGAGGGAAGCAGGGGTAGCTCCCTGGATTGTTGCCCACCCAAACCTCTCAGCTAACCCAAGGGTACTGAGCACAATGAAACACACCATACTGCAGGCACTGAAGATGAGGCTTCACATAGTATGTGACCCACTCAGACAGAACTACTGAGGGAAGATCCCCAAGTTCCAGGATTATTCCAATCTCCAACTGAACTCTGAGGGTTTTTCCTGCTTTAAAAGGAGCTTTTCTGCTGATTTATTTGTGAACAGCTCTCTCCCCTGTTCCGCGTTGTCTCTGTCTCTCCCTGCGGCTGTTTTTGGGCGGTTTGGGATTTCTCTCTGTTTTTAATATATTGGGGAAGTCAAACCAGAACTAACACTTTCTAAACAATCTGTGTCTTCAATTACCGATGGGTTTGCTCCAAGTGCTTTCCATTATTACAGCTGTCTGGCCATGTAATCACCTTTTATGCTTTCAGTTCTGAACTGTTAAACAGGCCCCTCCAGCCCTGTCTCAAAACCTCCCGCATCTCTACACTCCTCCAGGTCAGCTCTCTCAAGCATCGCCAGTTTCCATCGCTCCCCCATTGGCGGCTGTACCTATAGAAGCATTGAATCACAGCTTGGGGTATGGCTTCTGCTCTGCCTAAGACTGCAAGGAACTACAAAACATGGTGGGTGTAGCCCAATCCATCAGGCAAACCAGCCTCCCATCCATTGACTCTGATTACACTTCCTGGTGTGTCGGAAAAGCAGCCAGCGTAATTAAGACTCCACGCATCCCGGACATTTTTTCTTCCACCTTCTTCCATCTGGAAAAAGATACAAAATTCTGAGGACGTGTACCAAAGAACAGCTTCTTCCTGCTACTGTCAGACTTTTGAATAGATTTGCCTTGCATTAAGTTGATCTTTCTCTACACCCTAGCTATAACTGTCACACTACATTCTACACTCCCATATTTCCTTCTTTGTGAATGGCATGCCTTCTGTACAGTGCGCAAGAAACAATACTTTTCACTGTATGTTAATACATGTGACAATATTAAATCAAATCAAATACAATGCAGAAGGAGGCTATTTGGCCCATTGAGTCTGTATTGACTCTCCAGCATAGAGAGAGCCTGGAGACTCTCCCCTTCCCTCCTATCCCCTTACCTCTCCCCACTGCCTCCCCACCTCTGCCCTATCCCAGGACCCTGTATATTTAGCATGGCCAATCAACTTAACCTGCACATCTTTAGAGTATGGGAGGAAATTGGAAGAAACCCACGTAAACATAGGGAGAATGTACAAATTCCACATAGATAATGACTCAAGCCGGGAATCGAACCCAGGACCCTGGTGCTTTGAGGCCTGCGAGGTCTTGGAAGAAAGACTTGAAGTGTAATCATTGTCATAATATATTTCTGAAAAGAGTCACGTGTTGCTGAAGCTTGCCAAATTTCAAACTAACACAAGAATTTATACCACAAGTGAATAGACTGTTGGTTGGTCGACAAGTTGAATCTGATTGGCCATGGCTTTGCCATGAAGAAAGTAGTGTGGAACTATGGACTCTCTAAACTCCTGGTTAATTTAAATAGAAGCAGGAAGCTTGACCATGTTCCTCTTGTTTCAGAGAATGCACACAGTGACCCAAGCTGGGAATCGAACCTGAATTCCTAGCACTGAGACAACAGTGCTAACCACTGTGCCACCCGTTAGGGCTTGGGTAAGATGCCTTGTCGGAGGGGCTGAATGGCCTCCCTCTGTGGTGTAGGGATTGGATGATCCATAACAGTGCCGATTATTATCCTATTGCTGTTTGTGGGAGCTTTCTGTGCACAAATCTTGCTGCTTTCCTACATTATTGCACCTCAACACTACTGCGGTGTCTGAGGAGGATAGTGGGATATCCTGAGATAAGTACAGGGATAAAAGTTTCTAAGTTCCTTCTAAGTTGGACAGTCTGAATCAAGCTGACCCTGCAGAATTCTCCTTGAACAAGGCTTTACTGTGCTGACATTCAGTCTTGCAATTGAAAGAGAGAAAGAACTTGATTTGGTTTAACCCTCAAACAAGACTGGTTAGAGCCTAATGTTGGTAAGAGGTGTTCCCCTCTCTGATAAAGCAGGTGGCTCCACTCTATCTCTGTGTTCAGCACCATTTGGGATATACATACAGATATATTTCTGTTCCTCTGTCTTGTTTTAATCGCTGGGAAGTTCCGCAGCCCAGTCTGTAAAGTGAGTGAAAAGCTCGGGGCAGAGTCAGTTTGTAATCACTGCCTGGTGTGCGTAATGCAAATCTACCCTGTTCACCAACACACTGACAGGAGCAAAGGATCGCAGCCACACATTCTGGTCCAGCTCAGCCCTTGGAGTAGATCTCTCCGCCCCGCAACGTAGAGTGATCCTGCGGAGGGGGAGAACGTTTGCTTATTTTCAATTCCCCCCAACTCAATTCAGTCTGGGATAAGCGGCTGGGATTATAACAAGGGCTCTGAAATTCTTGATCAACTTGATTCAGACAACGCTGTGACGCTGAAGCAACAGAGGTAAGAACCCCTTCTTTTAGTCTCGACAACTTGCAGAGCTTGTCAGGGCGATTTTAACTCTTCCTCTGGCTGAACACAAAAGTTCTCTTGACGGTTTAAACAGATGTGTCGTACGTTGCAGGTTTACGACCTCACCTGCCTGGGTGACACCTCAAAGTGAGTCACAAATAAAAAGGAAATTGCTGAACCAGGGAATGTCACATCGGAAAAGCAGATAGCAGACTGATCAACAGACAGCCTGAACTGTCTGAGCAGCAAGAACGTTACTGAGAGTGCAGACTGGGCTGTACCGAGGTTAGATTGAAATGCGCTCTGCCTTAAAACTTCATGTTCTGTTTATCTAGGTAGGGAGAGATGCTGTGACAATGGGCAAAATCCTGGCCAGACTGCCTCTAACACAGAGTTTGCCGAAGGTGATTTTTTATTAGTGGAAAAGCTGAGATTGAAATTGTTAAATTTTAAATCCAAATCCGTAACAGAAAGCTCAAATACAGGAGGCAGGGAGAGGCATTCTCTCAATCCAGTGAATTACACCTCACCCACAGCAGAAAGTAATAAAATGTAACAGAACAGGATCGGGATCAGACAGATTGGATCCTGGACTGGGATCGGGATCAGACAGATTGGATCCTGGACTGGGATCAGGAACAGACAGATTGGATCCTGGACTGGGATCAGGATCAGACAGATTGGATCCTGGATTGGGATCAGGATCAGACAGATTGGATCCTGGACTGGGATCAGGATCAGACAGATTGTATCCTGGACTGGAATCGGGATCAGACAGATTGGATCCTGGACTGGGATCGGGATCAGACAGAGTGGATCCTGGACTGGGATCGGGATCAGACAGATTGGATCCTGGACTGGGATCAGGAACAGACAGATTGGATCCTGGACTGGGATCGGGATCAGACAGAATGGATCCTGGACTGGGATCGAGATCAGACAGATTGGATCCTGGACTGGGATCAGGATTAGACAGATTGGATCCTGGACTGGGATCAGGATCAGACAGACTGGATCCTGGACTGGGATCAGGATCAGACAGACTGGATCCTGGGTTGGGGTCAGGATCAGACAGACTGGATCCTGGACTGGGGTCAGGATCAGACAGAGTGGACTTGTGGGCCAGGATCGGGATTTGACTGAATGGATCCCAGAGTAGGACCAGGCTCAAACAGATTGGATCCTGGACTGGGGTCAGATCAGAATGAGTGGATTCTGGACTGTGATCTGGATCACTGAGTGGATCCAAGACTGCGATCTGGATCAGATAGACTAGATCCTGGACTGGGATCAGGATTAAACTGACTGGATCGCGGACTGGGAACTGCATCAGACTGAATGAATCCCAAACTTGGATCTGAATCAGATTGAGTGGATCCCGAACTGTGATCTGGATCAGCCTGAGTGGATGAAGTGAGTGGAGGGGAGTTATAGTTTGCAGAGGGACTTGGACAAGTTGCAGAGCTGGGCCGAGAGGTGGCAAATGGAGTTTAATGTGGAAAAGTGTGAGGTAATGCACTATGGCAGAAATAATAAATGTGTAGAGTATAGGACAAATGGTAGGATTCTTAGTAGTCTAGATGAACAGAGGGATCTTGGTGTGTATGTGCATAGATCCCTGAAAGTAGGCAGTCAGGTCGAGAAGGTTGTTAGGAAGGCATATGGAGTCTTGGCTTTTATTGGTAGAGGGATTGAATTTCGGAGCCGCAACGCCATGTTGCAACTGTACAAAACTCTAGTGCGGCCGCACTTGGAGTATTGTGTGCAGTTCTGGTCCCCACATTATAAGAAAGATGTGGAGGCATTGGAGAGGGTACAGAGGAGGTTTACCAGGATGTTGCCTGGTATGGAGGGCATGTCTTATGAGGAGAGGCTGAGGGATTTGAGGTTGTTTTCGTTAGAAAGGAGGAGGCTAAGAGGGACCTGATCGAAACATATAAGATGATTAGAGGTTTAGATAGGGTGGACAGTGATAGCCTTTTTCCTAGGATGGAAAAAGCTAGCACGAGGGGACACAGCTTTAAATTAAGGGGTGATAGTTATAGGACGGATATCAGAGGCAGGTTCTTTACCCAAAGGGTGGTTCGGGAGTGGAATGCCCTGCCTGCAGCAGTTGTAGATGCGCCAAGTTTGGTGGCGTTTAAGAGGTTAGTTGATAAGTATATGGAAGAGAAGGGAATGGTTTAGTTTGGAGGGTCATTGCTTTTATATTGGTCGGCGCAACATCGAAGGCCGAAGGGCCTGTTCTGTGCTGTAATGTTCTATGTTCTATGTTCTATGTTCTATGATCCCAGGCTGGGATCTGGGTTAGATTGAATTTCAATGTGGAGATGCTGGCATTGGACAGGGGTAAACACAGTAAGAAACCTCTCAACGCCAGGTTAAAGTCCGACAAGTTTACTTGGTAGCAAACACCACTAACTTCCAGAGTGCTGCTCCTTTGTCAGGTGAGTGGGAATTCTGTTCAAAAACAAGACTTATAAAGACACAAATTTAATTCACAGAATAATGATTGGAATGTGAGTCTTTACAGCTAATCAAGTCTTAACTCCGTCACATTGCCTGTACCTTTAAGACTTGATTAGCTATGAAGACTCACATTCCAATCATTATTCTGTAAATTGAGTTTGTGTCACCTGATGAAGGAGCAACGCTCCAAAAGCTAGTGGCATTTGCTACCAAAGAAACCTGTTGAATTTTAACCTGGTGTTGTGAGACTTCTTACTGTATTAGACTGAGTTTTGATGTGGAGATGCCAGCGTTGAACTGGAGTAAACACAGTAAGAAGCCTGACAACACTAGGTTTAAGTCCGATCAATTTATTTGGTAGGAAACTTACAAACTTTCGAAGTTTCCCTTTTCATCAGGTAAATGGAGATTATTGGCCTCAGACAGAGCATATAACAGCACTGACAGTTTACAGATTACTGATTAGAATGCGAATCCTTATACCTAACCTGCTATTCAAGTCTTAAAGTGGTTAACAATGTGGGTGGAAGGAGCATTGAGCACGGGTTAAAGAGATGTGTATTGTGTCCAGACAGCACAGTAAGGACATACAGATAGCCAAGTTCTGCACACATGAGGATGGTCTCAATAGGGATCTTGGGTTCATGTCACACTAACAGTAACTCCCATAATTTGCCTGGGTTTGCAAAACCTCACTTACTCTACTGTCTGGAGACAATACACATCTCTTTAACCTGTGCTCAATGCTCCTTCCACTCACATTGTTAGCCAAATTAAGACTTGAATAAGTTTAGGTGTAATGATTCACATTCTAATCAGTAACCTGTAAACTGTCTGTGCTGTTATATGCTGTCTGAGGCTAATACTCTCCATTCACCTGACGAAAAGGGAAACCTCGAAAGCTTGTGAGTTTATTATCAAATAAATCGGTTGGACTTAAACCTGGTGTTGTCAGACTTCTTACTGTGTTAGACTGAGCTTAACAGCTATTGAGAAATAGAGAAATAGAGAGTAGTTGCTATCAGTATTGGGTAGCAGCCGTCCATTCAGCCCCTCAGTCTTGCCTTGAGCTCATACTGTACCCGTTTACACCCTCGGCCTTGTCAGCTAATCCCATCCAACTGCTGTGTACCTCATTACCCAACATCAATCTCATTCCAGCTGCACAAAGCAGCCACATCCTTTTGCTTTCAGCAATTCCTTCACTCATTAAACATTGGGAACTAAAGGAGGTGATACTTCTGGAGATGATTCTGAGAAATCATTTCAACATGGCAACAATTGGTCAGCACAGCATCGAGAAACTAGTTCATCTTCATTTTGAACCGTGTGAGAAATTGGACTGGCTGGGACCCACTTCTCACTCGCGGCATAATTACGCACCAACATCCAACCTCCTTGTTGAAATTAATGTTGTTTTGCCTTGGTTTCATACTCAGAAACTTGAGCTTGTTGTTGATGCTTCACTATCTCTGAAGTTTCTGGAAATCATAACAAATCAAACATAATACTCAACTTTTTCTTGAAGAGTAGTTATTGTCGATGAACTTTGAATTGCTGCATTAGCAGTGTTTCCATAAGGAACCAAAAGCTCTCCATACAACATGATAACGAACCTTGATTTTTTTTGAAATTTCTAAAGAATAATTGAAGGATTGCACAAATCTTTCAGCTAATCCATTGGTCAACTGGTGATAAGGTGCAGATTTTACATCTGAATGCCATTTACTTTGAGATATTTCTCAAACTCTTGTGAAGTAAGCTGTGAACCATTATCATTAACAATCTGTTCCAGTTTGCTAAATCTTTCAAAGATTTCATCAAGTTTCTTGATGCTTTGTTCAGATGCAGTGGATCTCATGAAAACAACTTTTGGCCACTTTGAATGTGCATCAGTTATGACGAAGAACATATAACCCTCGAACAGACCAACAAAATCTGTCCGCAATCATTGCTGTAGCATTTTAAAACCATTCCCTAGGAAATATTTCTTATTTATGCACAGGACTGACACTGTCCCATTTCTTCTTCAATAAAAGTATCCTTTGAAGAACGGAGGGATCTTGGTGTATATGTGCATAGATCCCTGAAAGTTGGCACTCAAGTTGATAAGGTTGTTAAGAAGGCATACAGAGTCTTGGCTTTTATTGGTAGGGGGACTGAATTTCGGAGCCGCAACATCATGTTGCAACTGTACAAAACTCTGGTGCGGCCGCACTTGGAAGTATTGTGTACAGTTCTGGTCGCCACATTATAAGAAAGATGTGGAGGCATTGGAAAGGGTGCAGAGGAGGTTTACCAGGATGTTGCCTGGTATGGAGGGAACGTCTTATGAGGAAAGGCTGAGGGATTTGAGGTTATTTTCATTAGAGAGAAGGCGGCTAAGAGGTGACCTTATTGAGGCATATAAGATGATCAGAGGATTAGACAGGGTGGACAGTGATAGCCTTTTTCCTCGGATGGAGAAGGCTAGCACAAGAGGACATAGCTTTAAATTAAGGGGTGGTAGTTATAGGATGGATGTCAGAAGTAAGTTCTTTACCCAGAGGGTGGTAAGGGTATGGAATGCCCTGCCTGCAGCAGTTGTAGATGAGCCAAGTTTGGGGGCGTTTAAGTGGTCAGTGGATAGGTTTATGGATGAAAAGGGAATGGTTTAAGTTAGAGGATCATTGCTTTTTCTCCATTGGTCGGCACAACATTGAGGACCGAAGGGCCTGTTCTGCATTGTAATGTTCTATGTTCTAGATCAGGCTACCAAAATAACACGCTAATTCCTTCATCTGGATATACCAGGATATCCTTCAGGTAGTTGTTCAACAACTCTTCAATGCAGAATAGGAGAATGAATATTTAGATTCTCACAATAGACACCCACCTTTCATCGGCAACTCAGACTTTCTTGACATACAACTGATTTCAAATTAGGATGGGTACAATACAATCCAGCTATCGTTCCTTTCAATACTATATTCATCACTGTCCCCATCATGGGATCATTTCTGGTATGTCGTGAACTTAAGAAGCTCTCACTGGCAAATGATCTATTGGTGACAAATAAAGAATATTAGCAAAGCCAGTTGGTAGTATCTGCTCAATAGGTAAAGGTAAGCATGATGAAGTAAGGTAAAGACTGTTTATTAGTCACAAGTAAGGCTTAGATTAATACTGCAATGAAATTACTGTGAAATTTTGCAAGTTGCCACAATCTGGTGCCTGTTCGTGTCAATGCATTTAACCAGCACAACTTTAAGAGTGTGGGAAGAAACTGAGCACCCGGAGGGAATCCACACAGACATGGGGAGAACATGCAGGCTCTGCACAGACAGTGACCCAAGCTAGGAACTGAACCCCGCGCTGTGAGATAGCAGTGCTAACCACTGTGCCACTATGCTGCCTCCAATGCATCAGTGTGACATTCTGATTGACGATATTTTATATCATCGGAGTGTGTAGATAAGATCAGTGACCGTGTTTGCCCTGCAGCTAATGACAGTATAGCTTCATACAGCCCAAAGATAGTGATGAAATATTGACAATCAGTTCAATAATGTGAAATGATAACCATATAAATAATGATTACTTTAAATAATAAATTATTTTCAATGCTGCTTTTCCAACTGAGCATGGTTAGATTCAACAGTAGTCAGAGTATCTGAAGGAAAGCTATTGGCCGTTCTTCTCTGGAAGGCAGAACATGTGAATCTACTGCCCCTACTCCACAAGGGGAAGCTTCACAAACAAGCAGTAATAGTAGCCTTAGATTAAAATGAAACAATACTTCAGACATCTACAAACATCCTTCACATCCTTGTATGCTTTTTTATATTCTGTTGTTCAGTCTCATGACTGTTTCACACACGATAATTTATACAATGTCTTCAATAATGTAGTTAAGCAAGGAACACATTTGCCATAATAATTTAGTAATCTGAGAAGGGACCTTAATTGTGTCACATTCATCAGAAGTGGTGCTTCTAAGATAGTGTCAAGCTTTTTAGCTGTTTTGTGTAAGCCTTTGCTATCAATAATGTGACCCAAATGTTGGACAGAAGCCTGAAAAAAATCACACTCCTTTCTTAATACGCAGACCACATGCCTGGAGATGTTCCAATTTCCCTTCTAAATTATTCATATGCTCCTGTTTGCTGGACCTGTAATTAGAATATCATCCGGGTGACATTGTACACCAGAGAGATCACTAAAAATTGATCTTTGGAATAAGGCTGGCTGCAGATGTTATTCCATTCTTTTATAATGAAAAATACTTTTACAATTATGATGGTAAACAACAGGTGAGATTCAGCAGCTATATTCATCTGTAAATATATTTGTGAAAGATCAATCTTGATGAATTTCTGATAACCCAGCTAACAAAACTTTAATTATAGAGATATTGATTAGCACCCACACTAGAACAAAGAACAAAGAACAAAACAGCATGGGAAACAGGCCCTTCGGCCCAATGAGCCCGCGCCGCCACCCCGATATTCCCACTTCTACCTGCGATCCCTGTCCATGTTTATAGATCTATGGATTAAAAAACCAAATTTGAGACAATTTAGGGAGAATTTGTTTTGCCAATTAGCCTAAGAGCACATCTTTGGGATGTGGGAGGAACCGGAGCACCTGGAGAAAACCCAAGCATGGGGAGAATGCGCAAACCCCCACAGACACAGGCCCAAATCCATGTATCTGCACAGCACAGCGATAGTCACTGAGCTGTCGTGTTCCCCATCAGATGGTCCAGGTCAAGCATACACTAACAATGTGGAGCAGTAGGATACTCTCAAAAAAGGTCCAAGAGCAGCCCTCTCACGACCCATCGCGTGTATGCCCCTTGTTAGACAACAAGGTGGACCAAAGCACCTGTAGGATAAAAACAAGTACATCAGTATCATCATCTATTTACACACTTCCCAGGGACTCCCAAGGCTCATGATCCCTATTTTAAATCAGTTTTCTATACCCCTCCATTCCCATTCTGTTCATGTGCCCATCTACGTATTTCTTAAATACCTCCAGAGTACCTGCCTCCACCACTTTACTTGGCAGCGCATTCCATACCCCCACCACCCTCTGTGTGAAAAACTCCCTCTAGCATCCAAATTATACCTTACCCCCCTTACCCTAAGCCCGTGACCCCTCGTGTTATTTGAGTCTATCCTAGGAAAAAGCTTAACCCTGTTTACTCTATCTATCCCCTTAGATTTATGATTGTTTTAAAATCACCACAATTAAGAACTGAACTATCTGGTTTCATGATAGGTTTGATGGTGGTAGCCCAGTCACTCATTGTAGCTGGCTCTAACACCAGTGTTAGCAAGCTATATTAATTCTTGTAGTTGTATAAAACGCTGGTTAGACCTCATTTGGAATACTGCATCCAGTTCTGGTCACCTTACTACCGGAAGGATGTGGAGACTCTGGAGAGAGTGCACAGGAGGTTTACCAGGATGCTGCCTGGTATGGAAGGTCTGAATTATGAGGAGAGATTAGGCAAATTGGGACTGTTTTCCTTAGAAAGATGTAGACTTAGAGGAGATCTGATAGAGGTGTACAATATTTTGAAGGGGATAGATAGAGTAAACAGGGTTAAGCTTTTTCCTAGGATGGACTCAAATAGCACGAGGGGTCACGGGCTTACGGTGAGGGGGGTAAGGTATAATTTGGATGCTAGAGGGAGTTTTTTCACACAGAGGGTGGTGGGGGTATGGAATGCGCTGCCAAGTAAAGTGGTGGAGGCAGGTACTCTGAGTTATTTAAGAAATACTTAGATGGGCACATGAACAGAATGGGAATGGAGGGGTATAGAAAACTGATTTAAAATAGGGACCCGGAGCCTTAGGAGTCCCTGGGAAGTGTGTAAATAGATGATGATATTGATGTATTTGTTTTTATCCTACAGGTGCTTTGGTCCACCTTGTTGTCTAACGAGGGGCGTACACGCGATGGGTCACGAGAGGACTGCTCTTGGATTTTTTTCAAGAGTATCCTACTGCTTCACGTTGTTAGTGTATGCTTGACCTGGACTATCTGATGGGCAACACGACAGCGCAGTGACTATCCCTGTGCTGTGCAGATACATGGATTTGGGCCTGTATCTGTGGGAGTTTGCGCATTTTCCCTGTGCTTGCGTGGGTTTTCTCCAGGAGCTCCGGTTTCCTCCCACATCCCAAAGATGTGCTCTTAGGCTAATTGGCAAAACAAATTCTCCCTAAATTGTCTCAAATTTGGTTTTTAATCCATAGATCTATAAACATGGATAGGGATCGCGGATAGAGATGGGAACATCAGGGTGGCGGTGCGGGCTCGTTGGGCCGAAGGGCCTGTTTCTCGTGCTGTTTTGTTCTTTGTTCTTCTTCGACCTTGGGGTAAATTGCATATGGCACTGCTCTTGCTTTGAACCTTTTTGAGGACATTAGGAATGGTGACCATAACAACCATTATTATTGGAAAAACCGATCTGGTTTACTAATGTCCTTTAGGAAAGGGAATCTGTCCCCCTTGCCCAGTCTGACCTACATGTGACTCCAGAGCTACAGTAATATGGTTGATTCCCAACTGCCTCTGAAATGGCTCAGCAAGATACTCAATTCAAGGGCAATTAGGGATGGGCAACAAATGCTGGCCTGGGCAGTGATGCCCACATCCCATGAGTCAAATGGCTTCATGTTTTCTTGACAAAAATAGGAACATGGAGGGCACAGGAAAATAGGCAAGCTGGAGCGAAGGAATATAGGCCTATGTATGGGCCATTCAACCCCCTTGTTCTAACAGACCTGAAACATTGCCCAGTTGGGTTGTGAAACTGCCAATGGGGCCATCGACGGGGTCTGTTGTGTGCTGCTCAGCCACTGGCTTTTAAAGGATGTGATTAATTAAGAGGCTATTTATGTGTCCAATGTTGGTGGGTGGAAGGCCCAATCAGAGGGCAGGGCCATTAGCCCTACAAGGAAAGGTGGGTGCTGAGGCAGAAAGGAGATTATGAGGACATAGAACATAGAACAATACAGCACAAACAGGCCCTTCGGCCCACGAGTTGCGCCGATCGCATCTATATCCACCAATCCACAGACCTATCTATAAACCCCTATCCCATTCGTTTCCATATACTCATCCAGAAGTCTTTTAAAAGACCCCAGCGAGTTCGCCTCTACCACCACCGACGGCAGCCGATTCCATTCACTCACCACCCTCTGAGTGAAAATCTTACCCCTAACGTCCCCTCTGTATTTGCTTCCCTGCACCTTAAGTCTGCGTCGTCTCGTAGTGACCATTTCAGCTCGGGGAAATAGTCTCTGAGAGTCAGCCGGAGGCCTCTTGTACCTCACTGCATTAATATATTGCCATACCAGGGCCTTGGAAACAAAGTCAAGTCTGAGTTTGATCCCTGAGTTCACTCTCTCTTTTGGGTAAGAATGCAGTGTAATGATCTTAAGGATCATTTTAGTTTGGATGCGGGGAACATCATCTCAAATTTTGTTGATGATACAAATGTGGAGATCTTGCCAGGCAGAGAACGTCTTCAGACACGACCGTTTTAGTAGGATGAATGAATAGACATGGTACAGTGTGGTTTATTGTTGATAGTTGTAAGGGGAAAAAAATAAGGAATGGGAATGCACAGTGTGGTGTTTTATGCCTTGGAAATATGCAGACATGACACACCATTAACAGAAGTTAAAAGAGAGGTCCACTGTAAGGTGCCAACTACGTTACATGATGTAGGTTTTGAAAAAGAAAAAGAGGAAACTGTGGTTTGCACACGCAGATTCAGTGTAGCAGCAAGGTTTATTGAGGAGCTGCTCTCCACACTGCATAGAGTACAAAACTGAAAATAAAAGAAGCAGCCTCTGTGCAAACCCTATAACATTGCCATCAAATCATGTGATCAGCTCTTAAAGCAACCTGCAGCCCTTTTAAATATATAACATCAGTTCTCCCATGTTTCCAGCAGCTTGCCCCAATTGAGTTTCATTTTTCAAAATGACCGAACCCAGGGTTAACAAATCATACAGAGTATTCAAATAATGATAAAACATTTGTACAAAATATCAACGGTTTGATCAAAGAGAAAGAAGTGAGGATATTAAGGGAGGGATTTCCAGAACTTAGGGGCTTGGCTGCCAATGACAGAGTGTTTAAAACACTTTTCAATCCCATGATCTCTGCTCGGGATAGGAGCACAGATACCTGGGAACACCATCATCTGCAAGTTCCCTTCCAACTCACCATCCTGACTTTGAAATATTCATAGAATCCCTAGAGTGTAGAAGGAGGCCATTTGGCCCATTGAGCCCGCACTGACAATAATCCCATCAAGGCGCTATCCACGTAACTACACATATTTACCTTAAAAGACCCCCTGACACTAAGAGGCAATTTATCATGGCCAATCCATCTAACCAGCACATCTTTGGATCGTGGAAGGAAACTGGAGCAGCCGGAGGAAACCCATGCAAACATGGGGGAGAACGTGCAGACTCCACACAGACAGTGGCCCAAACAGGAGTTGAACCCAGGCCCCTGGTGCTGTGAAGCAGCAGTGAAAATCTCTGTGCTATCTTGCCTCCCCCAAAGGGGGAGGTGCGGTCAGGGACGGATTTGAACAGGAGGGTGATTTTGAATTCAGAGGTACAAGAAAGAAGCCTGGAGAGAAATCACTGATAAAATGTAGCAAATCTGTGTATATTTTCTGGTTGAAAGAAAATGGCTGTGGTGACTAATTTACCTATTTTGTTCCAGTTAAAGAACGTCTAACTATGATGGCGAGTGTATGGAACGTGCTGCTTGCAACCTGCCGGAATGTTCTCTGTCTACGGCTTATTCTTGGCCTTGCTTGCTCAGCACAGAAGCTGCCAGGAAGAGATCCGAACCTTGTGCAAGCTCTTTACAATCAGCTGACATCCCAGGACCTGACAGCCATGCCAGATGGAACTGAAGTCACTGGGTTTCTCATGAAGGATACACCAAGGAGGTATCTAAAGGGGGTGGGACTGTCGTTCTTCCAGACTAATCGCCAGGATGGTGGGATTTTCCTACAAGGAGATCTTAAGGAGGCAGAATTCTTTAGAGCTTAGGAGAATGAGAAGGCGGCACAGTAGCACAGTGGTTAGCACTGCCACCTCACAGTGCCAGGGACCCGGGTTCAATTCCAGCCTTGACTCTACACATTCTCCCCGTGTGTATGTGGGTTTTCTCCGTGTGCTCCTTCCACAGTCCAAAGATGTGTAGGCTGCGGGATATAACACTTGGGATGAATGGGATCAAAGGTTATAGGAAAAAGCAGGATTAGGCTATTGAGTTGGATGTTCAGCTATGATCGTAATAAACGGCAGAGCAGGCTTGAAGGCACAAATGACGTCCTCCCGCTTCTACGTTTCTGGGTTAGGTGGGTTGGCCATGCTAAATTCTCCCTCAGTGTCCAAAGACGTGCTGGTTAGCAGGATTAATGGGGTTAGAGTGACAAAGCCTGGGTGGGGTACTCTGTGGAGAGTTGGTGTAGACTTGATGGGCTGAATGGCCTCCTTCTTCATTGTAGGGATTCTATGAGAGGTCATCTCATTCAAATATACAAAATTCTTACAGGGTTTGGCAGAGTAGATGTAGGAAGGATGTTTCTCCCTGGCAGGTGGGCCCAGAGTCAAGGGGCAGAATTTCAGAATTAAAACTGAAATAAGGAGGAATTTCTTGACTGGGATGATGGCGAATCTTTGGAATTCTCTACCAGGGGCTGTGGAGGCTCGGGCAATGAATATGTTCAAGACAGAGTTTGATAGATTTCTAGATATTAAAGATCTCCAGGGATATGGGGATAGTGCGGGAAAATGGTGTGAAGTTAACTATCAGACATGATTTAATTGAATGGCGGAAGAGGGGCTGAACGGCCTACTGCTCCTCCTATCCCCTATCCTTTGTATCCATTGGGGATTATTGGGCTGGTCTATGTATAATCTGAGACTGAAGACAGCTGAATCAAAGTAAATTGAATTGCATGGCACAGAGGGAGGCCATTCTGTCCATTGTGCTCTGTGCTAGCTCTGTGGAAGAACTATCCAGCCAGGTCCAATCCCATCAGCTCTCTCCCCAGAGCCATGCAAATTGTTTCTTCTTTGATATTATTTATCCAATTCTCTTCTGAAAGTTATTGTTGAATCTGCTTACGGTGCTCATTGGCAGTACATTCCAGATTGTGGTGGGCTGTGTAAAAATAATGCTCCTCCTTTTCCAAGTTCTTTAACCAATTGGTTAAAATCTGGCTCCCTCTGGTTACCGACCCTCCAGCCAATGGAAACAGTTTCTCTTCACTTACTCCATCAAAACTTTTCATGATTGTGAAAGCTTCAATTCAATCTCCCTCTTAACCAGCTCTGCTCGAAGGAGAGCAGTCCCAGCCTCTCCCAGTCACTCACATTAACAAAGCCCCTACCATCTTTCTCATAAATTAGTGTAACAAATAGATCAAAATGTATTATTTGTCAAGTCCAACAGGGAGCTCGAGGGCGTGGGCATTGGAGAGGGGGGCTGGTCAAAGGGGAGGGGCCAGGGGATGGAGGAAGGGGAGAAGGCAAGGGGCTCGGCCTTGAACAAAATGTGAAATCAACAGGACTAATCGAACAGCTCGAGGAAAAATCTCTCACTATCTAATCGAATATAGTGACTCGTTTCTCCAGGAATAATAGGAATAAAGGGCTGGGAATGCCTCTCACACAATACGTGCCAACATATCTCACATTTGGAAATTGGAATTCTCACATTAGTCAGATACACATGCACTGTCCACCCTGACTCATTCACCTTGGTTACCCCTCAGACTCACACCATTCTCCATCCATATACCCACTGTCCCTCCCATATCCTATCCATATACCCCCACTGCCCCTCCCATGTCTCCATCCATATATCCCCATCTTCCTCTTCCATGTCTCCATCCATATACCCCCCACCACCTCCTTCCATATCTCCGTGCTGACCCTAGCCACCTCCCTCTTCCTTCAGAAGCTCTACATTCTCCATTCAGAGTCCCGACCTCACTCTTCTGTCAAACCCTCCTTCATTCTCCTCCCCAGGACCTCTCGGTGCGGCACGGTGGCACAGTGGTTAGTACCATTGTGTCGCAGCGCCAGAGACCCGAGTTCGATTCCCGGTTTAAGTCACTGCATGTGCTGAGTGTGCATGTTCTCCAGTATCTGCGTGGGTTTCCTCTGGGTGCTCCGGTTTCCTCCTACAGACTGAAAGATATGCTGATTCGGAGCATTGACCTGAACAGGTGCTGGAATGTGGTTACTAGGGGAATTTCACAGTAACTTCATTGCAGTGTTAATGTAAGCCTTACTTGTGAATTTAATAAAAAAAATTCCCTCACTCTCTCAGTCTCTCTCTCAGTCTCTCAGTCCCTCCCTCACTCACTCAGTCACTCTCTCACTCACTTAGTCACTCTCTCAGTCTCTCCCTCACTCTCTCAGTCCCTCCCTCACTCTCTCAGACCCTCTCTCAATCCCTCCCTCACTCTCTCAGTCCCTCCCTCACTCTCCAGTCCTCCATCACTCTCTCAGACTCTCCCCCCCCCCCCCCCCCCCCCCCCCCCCACTCACCATGTAAGGATTTTTGTGAGATTTTATTGGTTTTAATTATAAGTCAGTGATTGCTATCTTGGGTAGACCCACATGGTTATCCAGGTCCATTTCTGATTCAGCATTGGAGAAGATGATTCCTATATTCTTTCCTATTTAATGTGGTTTTCTTCCTTGAAGATACTATTTTGTTGTGGAGGAGGAGAATACTCCGGTCACAGTGAGGGTTACTCCATGTGAAGCACCTCTACAGTGGACACTCACTCTTCAGGAACTTGACGACATGTCCAGTGGTGATGGATCAGGTGAGGGAAAGGCCGATGGCAGCTGAAGTTTTATCTCCCAATCTCTGTAATCTCTTCTAAACATCAGTACTGTTCCCACAGTGCCGCTGTCCCAGTGCTGCTGTCCCAGTGCTGCTCTCCTGGTGCTGTTCCCCAGTGCTGCTCCCCCAGTGCTGTTCCCCAGTGCTGCTCCCATGGTGCTGTTCCACCAGTGCTGTTTTCCCAGTGCTGCTCCCCCAGTGCTGCTCCCCCAGTGCTGCTCCCCCAGTGCCGCTGTCCCAGTGCTGCTGTCCCAGTGCTGCTCTCCTGGTGCTGTTCCCCAGTGCTGCTCTCCCAGTGCTGCTCCCCCAGTGCCGCTGTCCCAGTGCTGCTGTCCCAGTGCTGCTCTCCTGGTGCTGTTCCCCAGTGCTGCGCCCCTGGTGCTGTTCCACCAGTGCTGTTCTCCCAGTGCTGCTCCCCCAGTGTTGCTCCCCCAGTGCTGCTGTCCCAGTGCTGCTCACCCAGTGCTGTTCCCCAGTGCTGCTCTCCCAGTGCTGCCCTCCCAGTGCTGCTCTCCCAGTGCTGCTCCCCTAGTGCTGCTCTCCCAGTGCTGTTCCCCAGTGCTGCTGTCCCAGTGCTGCTCTCCTGGTGCTGTTCCCCAGTGCTGCTCCCCAGTGCTGTTCCCCAGTGCTGCTCCCATGGTGCTGTTCCACCAGTGCTGTTTCCCCAGTGCTGCTCCCCCAGTGCTGCTCCCCCAGTGCTGCTCTCCTACTGCTGCTCCCCCAGTGCTGCTCTCCCAGTGCTGTTCCTAGTGCTGCTCTCCCAGTGCTGTTCCCCAGTGCTGCTCTCCCAGTGCTGCTCCCCCAGTGCTGCTCTCCCAGTGCTGTTCCCCAGTGCTGCTCTCCCAGTGCTGCTCCCCCAGTGCTGCTCTCCCAGTGCTATTTCTCCATGCCACTGTTCCATTGCTGTTCCTCCAATGCTGCCCTTCCAGTGCTGTATGTTCTATGCTGTTCCCCCGTGCTGGAATTTAAGGGGTGCTTCTCTAGTGCTGCTTCACCAGTGCTGCTCCCTAGTGTGTTCCCCCTGGGCTGTTCCCCCAGTGCTGTTCCCCAATGCTGTTCCCCCGCGCTTCTCCCCAGTGCTGCTTCCCCAGTGCTGCCCCTCAGTGCAGTCCCTCCACTGCTGCTCCTCCAATGCAGTGGGACTGAGTGACACTGGGAGTGAGTGACGCTGGGGATAAATGTCACTGGGAGTGAGTGACACTGAGGAGTGAGTGACATTGGGAGTGAGTGACACTGGGGGTGAATGACACTGGGAGTGAGTGACACGGGGGTGAGTGACACTGGGACTGAGTGACCCTGGGAGTGAGTGACACTGAGGAGTGAGTGGCACTGGGATTGAGTAATACAGGGTTTGAGTGACACTGGCAGTGAGTGACACTGGCAGTGAGTGACACTGGGAGTGAGTGACACTGAGGGTGAGTGACAATGGGATTGAGTAATACAGGGTTTGAGTGGCACTGAGGGTGAGTAACACTGGGAGTGAGTGACATTGGGAATGACAAGCACTGGGATTGTTCAGGCAATCAGACAGAATGAAACACTCAGTAGAGCAGAAGGTTCAGAATGACAGCTGGAAAGCTGAAGAAACACAGATGTCCATGTCCGGTTTATAACAGTTCTACAGAAACGTGTTTATCTAACAGCTTTTTGAAAGTTTGGTTCCTTTTGGAACTGCTTTAAATCTGGAATATTGCCACATGCCCAACCTAACATCAACAGCAGGCATTGCTGCAGTTTACAATCTGCAAATCCATTAGAATTACGAAAACAGGATTGAAATCATTACCTTGTGGCCACATCAAAGCACAAAGAGTGAGATTTCCGAACTGACTTTAAGAGTAGAAAGCAAAAGGCAAACACAGAAACCTCCGGCTCTAAAACAAATATATATTTCCAAGTTGATCTGGGGATTAAACTGATAGTGAATGATTGTTTGATGAGTCTTTAATCTCTTACATTCTGTTTATCCTCAAACTGAAGTCTGTCGGTGAGGGCGAAGGTGTGGGTGCAGCAGCTGTAGGAGATATTTAATATCACAATCTGGTGTTTTTTCAATTTGCTTTTGCAGCAAACCACTTTTACGAAATGGGAATCCCCCACGGCCTACGTCACATGGAATGTGTAATGAAATATGATCTTTCCACTCTATACTAACATTATGCAGTGTTTAAAACACCAGGAGTCTGTTCCAGATCCATTTTCCTATTCATTCAGGCCACTTCCCTGCACACGGGAAGTTGGTGTCGATATTTTGCCAACTCCTCTCGTCAACCCATACATCCAAAATAAAATCAGACAACACAGTAATTTACTGTGGACTGGCCGTGGCCTAGTGGTATTATCATTAACTTAGCTCGTGTTCTGGTGGACCCTGGTTCGAATCCCGCCACAACAGGTAGTGAAATTTGAATTCAGTAAAAAGTATCTTGAATTACTGATGACCATGGAACCATTGTTGGAAAAGCCCATCTGCTTCACTAATGTCCTTTTGGGAAGGAAATCTGCCATCCTTACCTGGTCTGGCCTACTCCAGAGCCACAACAACATGGTTGATTCTCAACTGCAACGAGGGATGGACGATAAATACTAGCCAGCCTGAGACGTCCGTGTCTGTGAAATCCACGGAAAATTGATTGCTATTTATTTTAAGATGCACCTTTGGAATGTGGAGCTCATCAGATCACTATGTTTAAGTTTTTAAGATGACAAGGGGGATAGATAGAATGGACATTCACAGATTATTTCCTCGGGTGGATGTAGCTGTTACTAGGGGGCATAACTAAAAGGTTCAGGGTGGGACATGTGGGAGGGATGTCCGAGGTAGGTTCTTTACTGGGGTGTGGAATACACTGCCTGCTGTGATAGTGGAGCCGGACACCGTAGGAACTTGCAAGCGGTTATTGGATAGGCACATCGAGCACACCAGAATGATAGAGCGTGGGATAGCTTGATCTTGGCTTCAGACAAAGCTCGGCACAACATCAAGAGCCGACGGGCCTGTATTATGCTGTTGTGTTCTATGTTCTATGCTGCTTTTAGGCTGAACCTTAATAGGGAAGCCACCAATTATCATGTTACCATTTCATCAATAAACCTCCCTGGGGTATAAATCCATAAGATGGAGAAGCAGCATTGATTCTGCTCCACCATTTGACTGTGGTTGATATACTCCTCATCCTCATTTTTCTGCCTTCTTCCCATAACTCTTCAACCCATTACCGATTAAAAAATCTGTCTAACTCCTCCTTAAATTTACTCACTGACCCAGTATCCACTGCTATTTGGGCTAGTGAATTCCATAGATTCACAACCCTTTGGGAGTAGTTTTTCCTCAACTCTGTTTTAAATTTGCTGCCCCTTATCCTAAGACCTTGTCCTAGAATGTCCTACATGTCACATCACTACACTGCATCCAGTAAAGTCTGTGGTTAATGTGTCGATTATCCTTCCTCGCATACAGCTGTTACTTTAAAAATCTCAGTGGTTTTCCTGTTTTTCATCCCAGTTTGAAATTGGCAGTGTAAGAAATTGCACAAGACCAGGTTAAAGTCAAGCAGGTTTATTTGGTAGCACGAGCTTTTGGAGCACTGCCCCTTCATCAGGTGAATACCAACTAAACCTCTTGAACTTTAACCTCATGTTGTGCCTACCCCAGTCCAACGCTGGCACCTCCACATTTTGAAATTGCGTCAACAGCAATGTATTTTGATGCATACTGGTGAAAAGCATTGAGTTAGATTGTGAGATAATGGCGATAATGATCAAACTTTGAAGTTACAGCCTGCCTTCATGTCAGGATATTTGAGACTCAGGCAGATTCCGGGACACCAACTATTTCACAGTAGCTGCTGTTCCAGTCACAATCTACCGTAGGGATTTATTGTGCATCTAGACACTCACCTCTCTCATCATTCTGATCGTTTCCTTTTGTAAAGTGCACACAAGTCTTCATCAGAAATCTTCATGCTTGCGATGTCTGAGGGATTCTCATCGTCAAACTGCCTTTTACAAAATGTGCACTGTGAACAAAACATCCCACTTTTTTTAATAGTATCACAGAAATTCCCACTTTTTTGGTAGGATCACAGAACATCCCACATTTTTGTAGACCGTAAGACGTAGGAGCAGAATTAGGCTACTCGGCCCATCGAGTCTGCTCCGCCATTCAATCATGGCTGATACTTTTCTCATCCCCATTTTCCTGCCTTTTCTCCATAACGACTGACTCCCTTTTTAATCAAGAACCTACCTATCTCTGTCTTAAAGACACTCAATGACCCGGCCTCCACAGCCTTCTGTGGCAAAGAGTTCCACAGATTCACCACTCTCTGCCTGAAGAAATTCTTCCTCATTTCTGTTTTAAGGGATTGTCCTTTTAGCCTGAAGTTGTGCTCTCTGCTTCTAGTTTTTTCTACTAGTGGAAACATCCTCTCCATATCCACTCTATCCAGGCCCCGCAGTATTCTGTAAGTTTGAATAAGATCCCCCCTCATCCTTCTAAACCCAGAGTCCTCAACCATTCCTCATACAACAACAGGATTACAGAAATTCCCACTTTTTTTTAACAAGACCACAGAAAATCCCACATTTCTTTCTAACAAGATCACAGAACATGCCAGGTTTTTTTTTTGAACAGGTTCACCAGGAATTTACCCAGCAATCCATTTTCTAAACTCTGCCATCCACCTGCGAGTCGTGACCCCCAACTTTGGTAAAAACCTCCCATCAATGATCACTTATAGAAACTTACGAAATAATGAAGGGGCTAAATCGGGTAGAGGTAGAGAGATTCTTTCCGCTTAGAAAGGAAACCAGAATTAGAGGGCACAGCCTCAAAATAAGGGGTGTGGGGACAGCGAAGAATGGAGTTGAGGAGGAACTTCTTTACTCCAAGGAAGATGAGTCTTTGGAAATCTCTGCCCATTGAAGTGGTGGAGGCTACCTCATTGAATATATTTAAGTCATGGGTAGATAGGTTTCTGATAGACAAGGGAATTAAGGGTTATGGGGAGAAAGAGGGAAAATGGAACTGATCCACTTCAGATCAGCCATGATCCTATTGAATGGTGGGGCAGGCTCGAGGGGCTAGATGGCCTACTCCTGCTCCTATTTCTTATGTTCTTAAGTCCTTATGCTGTTACTTGCAATGTCAAGGGGATGCTGCAGCAAGATGACAGGAACACATTGACCAAGCATTATCTTTATGTCCGGTGAAACCTCTTTTTATCACCTTTAGCTGAATTTCAATAGAGGTGTCAAGCTGCACTAAGGTACAAAAAGTGATGCAAGAGATATTATCATTCTTGCTCCCACAAAGACTGCACATCTGCTAAACTTGTTGACTGATGCAGATAGTCTTTGTCCTGGTGTAATGTCTGTGTTATTGATTCGAGCTGAGTTGACACTAATAAGGGATTGGTGTGAGCCACCCCGGTGGTTTCACACTTGCCGCTTTGCTTCCTGCCTTGGTGAGTAGTAAGCACTCTGCGAGTCAGAAACTCATGGGTTCAGGACCCATGTCATTACATGTCATTCCTTGTGTGACGTCAAGACACTTCAGGCTTCGATAGGAAGTAAAGGGCAAGCACATCTTCTATCTCTAATCCAGTTTCTTCACTGCTCGCTGTTGAACATTGTACTGTTCCTTACTGACCCTAATAGATTTCAAGAACAAAGTACAACAGGAACAGGCCCTTCAGCCCTCCAAGTCTGTGCTGATCATGATGTCCTAACTAAATTAGAAAAGAAACCTTCTGCCCTTACTTAATCCGTATCCCTTTATTCCCTCCATATTCCCTCCATATTCACTGGTAGATAGTGGTATATTTATGAGTGTCACAAATAAGACCTACATTAACACTGCAATGAAGTTACCGAGAAATTCCCCTAGTCACCACACTCCGGCGCCGGTTTGTGTGACTGTACCTAACCAGTACGTCTTTCAGAATGTGGGAGGAAACCAGAGCACCCGGAGGAAACCCACGCATACACGGGGAGAATGTGCAGACTCCACATAGACAGTGACACAAGCTGAGAATTAAACCTGGGCCCCTAGCACTATGGAGCAGCAGTGCTAACCACTGTGCCGATATTCACGTACCCATCCAGATGCCTGCTAATGTGCCTGCTTCCACCATCTTCTCTGGCAGTGTGTTCCAGGCATCCGCTACTCTCTGCATAAAAAAATTCCCTTGCACATTTTCCTTAAACTTCCCCCCTCTCACCTTCAACCTGTGCTCCCTTGTAATTGACAATTCCATCCTGGGGAAAAAAACCTCTGACTATCCACCCTGTCTATGCCTCTCATTATTTTATAAACCCCTATCAGATCTTCCCTCAGCCTCCGTCTTTCTAGTGAAAGAAATTCTAGTTTCCTAGCCACTTCCACCGTTTTTTTTCAGTGCTTGTCTGTTTTATTTTCTTCCCCTTTTCTCCTTTTGATTAGGTTCGCAAATCTTTATTTCATTTTTGATGGGTGGGTTTCGAATCTTCTGATACAAAGAGAAGAGCTGACAACTGATCCACAGTTTGTTTAACCTTGCTCTTTTTTTTCTTTTAAGGTGAACAAGAGCCCTTCAATCTACAGAAGGACCCCAAGGTCACTCTTCACGGACAGAGCGGGGAGCTGTTCCGTTATCAAGGTAATGACGTTGAATCTTACAGCATTGCTGATAGTCCGATTGGCATCTACAGACTGGAACTTGTGTCCATCGAGAAGGACTCCATTTTTAACGCCTACGCCTCAACTACTCCTGAGCCTGACCAACCGTACCCCAAACTGCCCAGCGACTCGCGGTTAGGCCTGACGTTCGTGGGACGCACTCGTGTTTCTCTGGTGTGGAAGCCAAGCCCAAATCTCTCTCAGTTCAAGCAGCCCACGGCTTACTGCGTGGTCGTTAATAAGGAGCATAACTTCAAAAGCCTGTGCGCCGTCGAGGCTAAACTTAACGAGGCCGAACTTTTCAGAAAGGTCCAGCGGTCGGAGCTGGATAGGGGACGGTCGAAGCCTCCAGGCCACGACCGTGTGGTCAATCGTCCAATGGCTGGACGTCCGTTGACCAAACCTTCAGCCGGACAGCTGGCAGGCATTCAGAAAACCTGCACCGGGGGCAAAAACATCCACACTGTTTCTCGGCTAAAGCCTGGCACCCAGTATTACTTTGACGTTTTCATTTTGAATCTCCTAACCAACATGAGTTCAGCCTACATCGGCACGTTTGTGAAGACCAGGAAAGAGGAGAAGCGGAAAGTCCAGGAGCTGGAAGGCGGGAAGGCGACGGAGATTTTTCTCAAGCGCGGAGGTTCCAAGTACCTGCAGTTCAAGCCAGTTTCCTCTCATCGCTCGGTGCTGGTCTCCGTCCAGTCCTGCTACCGTACGGCCCACGTTCAGGTGAGGCAGAACAGAAAGATTGTGGCCTCCCAGATTGTGGAGGGGGTTAAACATTTCCAACTCGTGGGCAGGCCCAAAGCCAGGTACCTCCTCCGCCTGAAGGCTGGCAAAGGAGGGAAGGCCTTGCTGAGAGTTCACGCCACCACCCACCCCAGCAAGCAGCCGTTCCCAATTCTCCCCCGCGATGCCAGGCTCAAAGTGTTTGACCGACTGCGGGCCTGCTCCTCCCTGACTGTGGCCTGGCTTGCCACGCAGCAGATGAACAAATATTGTGTGTACAGGAAGCCGGTGCTGGGCCCAGATAGGACCGGGGAGCTGCAAAACCACTGCCTCGACCCAACGACAAGGAGCAAGTCCGAGAAAGTGAGTTGCCAATATTTCCGTAGCTCAGACCCGCGGAAGGCAGTGATGACAGAGCGGGTGGAGGGCCTGGAGCCTGGGCAAAGCTACCAACTCGACGTCTATGTGATAGGCCAGGGCAGACACTCAGTGAAGTACCAGAGCAAGGTAGTTAGAACGAGGAAGACGTGTTGAAATGTGAGGAAGACTTCACCCTCTGCAACTTCTTCACCCTTCCCGTCATGTGGAGATGCCGGTGTAGGACTGGCGTGGGCACAGTAAGAAGTCTCACAACACCGGGCTAAAGTCCAACAGGTTTATTTGGAATCACGAGCTTTTGGAGCGCTGCTCCTTCCTCCAAGCTTTGGAGAACCGCTGGGCAGGGTGGGGCTGGGGATCTGGCCTCCCGCTTACCTTATCTTCCCTCCCGCTCACCAATGTTCGGGTGATGACCCTTCACTTTCGGTTACGTCCCCCTGAGGATCCTTTAGTTGGGAAAAGAGAGACGGATATTACGAGCAAACGTGTGAACTTAGCTCAGAAGGCAACTGTGTGACCATCCCTCTCACTCACACAAACCGGAGAAACCCCAACAAGCACAATGTTTCCAAGGAGGTGTGTTTAACAGTCACCTAAGTTCACTTTGTAAAAGGTTTACAGAAAATAAATATACAATTAATTTAAAAAGGGCCAGATTTTGGAGCTGTGTACAGTGTGAGTCGACATATTATTGTGAACCTTACTTTTTTTTTGCTTATCTTTGAATCTGGTTTATTATCTCCAGTACAGCGCTAAAAGAATCAATCAACTGTGTTTTTATTTGCACTGAGACGTGGGGTTATCCTTCACTTCTTGTCTCTGAATTGAGGGGTGGCACAGTAGTGCCATTTCTGCCTCACAGTGCCGGGCCCCAGGTTCGATTCCTGGCTTGGGTCGCCGTCGCGTCTGCATTGTTTTTTCTGGGTGCTCCAGTTTCCTCCCACCTTCCGAAAGACATGCTGGTTGGGTGGATTAGTTAAATTCTCCAGCAGTGTACCCAGGCCAAGTGTTAGATTTTTTTTTGTGGGAGAGCACTTTAGAGATAGTGACCACAAAATTTTCGTTGTCTTTCATTGTTGCAAAGGAGAGGGATTGGGCTATACGGCAGGGCAAGGTTTATAATTGGGAGAGGGGTAATTATGATGTGATTAGGCAAGAATTAGGAAGCATAAGATCACAAATGAAAAGTGGAGTTTGTTCAAGGAACAAATACTGTGTGTCCTTGATAGGTATGTCTCTGTCAGGCAGTAAGGAAATGGCCGAGTGAGGGAACCGTTGTTCACGAGAGAGGTTGAATGTCTTGTTAAGAAGGAAAAGGAGACACACGTAAGGATGAGAAAATAAGATTCAGTTGGGTTGCTTGAGGGTTACAAGGTAGCAAGGAATGAGCTAAAAAAAAAGGGTTTAGGAGTGCCAGAAGTCTTGATGGGTTGGGTAAAGGAAAACCCCAAGGCTTATGTGAGAAATAAAAGAAGACCAATGTGAGGTTAGGGCCAGTCAGGGATAGGAGTAGGAACTTGTACATGGAATCAGAAGAGATAGGAGAGGCGATGAATGAATACTTTTCTTCAATGTTCACTGAGGAGATGGACCATGTTTTTGAGGATGAGAGTGTGATACAGGCTGATAGGCTGGAGGAGGTAGATGCTCTGAGGGGAGATGTATTAGCAATTTTGAAAAACCTGAGGGTCGATAAGCCCCCTGGGCCAGATGGGATATATCCTAGGATTCTTTGGGAGGTAAGGGATGAAATTGCAGAGCCTTTGGCTTTGATCTTTGGGTCCTCACTGTACACGGGGATTGTGCCAGAGGACTGGAGAGTAGCAAATGTTGTTCTTCTCTCTCAAGAAAGGAAATAGGAATGATCCTGGTAATTATAGGCCAGTTAGTCTTACTTCAGTGGTCGGTAAGTTCATGGAAAAGGTCCTGAGGGATAGAATTTATGACCATTTGGAAAGATGCAACTTAATCTGGGATAGTCAGCACTGTTTCATGAAGGGTAAGTCTTGCCTCACAAATTTGATTGAATTCTTTGAGGAGGTAGCTAAGTGTGTCGATGAAAGTAGAGCAGTTGATGTTGTATACATGGATTTTAGTAAGGGTTATGATAAGGTTCCCCATGGTAGGCTCATGAAGAAAGTAAGGTTGTGTGGGATAGAGGGAAATTTGGCCAATAGGATAAGTAACTGGCTGTCTCATAGAAGATAGAGGGCTGTGATGGATGGAAAATTTTCAGACTGGAGACCAGTTACCAGTGGTGTACCACAGGGATCAGTGCTGGCTCCTCTGCTACTTGTGACTCTTATCAATGACTTGGAGAAGGGGGCTGAAGGGTGGGTTAGTAAATTTGCTGATGACAGCAAGATTGGTGGAGTAGTGAATGAGGAGGCTGAGTAGGCTGTAAATATACATTGATAGGATGCAGAGCTGGGCCGAAAAATGGCAGATGAAGTTTAATCCTGATAAATGCGAGATGATTCATTTTGGCGGGACAAATTTGACTGCAGATTACAGGGTAACGGCAGAGTTGTGAGGAATGTGAAGGAACAGAGAGATCTTGGGGTTCATATCCATAGGTCTCTGAAGGTTGCCAATCAAGTGGATAGAGCTGCGAAGAAAGCCTATAGTGTTGTTATTGATAAATAATACTTCTGAGATTAGTCATGAGTCAAAGTACAGCAGGTTTATTACAAAAGCTTTTGGGAGAGAGCCGGTTCCTAAAGCAGTTTACCAGACTTCTCACCGAATACAAGTACGAGTAAAGTTTTATACACCCCGGTTCCCACCCCTAACAATTTCTGCAGGTCTCCAAGCTGTCTGTCATGTTTCGCCATCCATCCTGTGGTTATTGCTGCCTCAGTGGTTTCGTCCTTTGTGAAGTCCATTGCAATCGTACCTCTCAAGGCCTCGACTGTCTCCGTTCTGTTCCTTTAATGTGATTAGCCTTTATCGACACCTGCGGTTTGTTTAGCCAGTATACAAGGTTGCACAAACAAGTTAACAGCACACAAGGTTACAGGGGTGCAAAAACAGGTCTTGCAATGCTTTGCACAAATCTTTAAGTATTACAGAGTTCATTAACCCATTCCCTTCTTCATTCCCCCTTTTGGTCAGTGCCATACCACAGCATGGCCCCATGATCAATTTAGAAGCAAATATTACCAGCATGTGGGCCCACAGCTCCTTTGTCAGGTCTGCCCCCTCTGCCTATAAACTTGTGCCCAATATAACCCTGGCTGTTACTGTTTTATAACAGATGGTCAATAATATCATACAAACACAGCAAGTAATAACAATTACAATTAATACAATCAAACCATGTATCAGGTATGAACCCCATGACCTGAACCATTGCCCCAGCCAGCCTGGAGGGTTATAATTGTGATATTGATTCCCCTCACCCTGTATTATTTTCGCTATATGTTTTATATGATCTGCTAAGCAAGTTATATTCTCGGAAGCATCTGGAATATATGTACAGCATTCGGAGCCAACTATAGCGCATGTCCCTCCTTAGGAGGCCAGCACATAATCGGTTCTGTAACGCAACAGTCCGAATAGCTACAACCTTGGCTGATACCTCGGAGATGGCTGTGCTCATCTCCTCAAACCCGTCTCTAGTCTCATTTGTGATTCTCTCTAAGGGCCATGGGTATAAGTTCTTGTGCTGTCTTTCCCATCCTGTATCATGAAGAACTGTTCTGTCTCACTAATGGCTCACTTGGCCCTCAGCAGGTGTATCTCAGGGTGGTCTCTTAAGTTGATAATGGTCAAGTAGGGCACCACATATGGTAGGTAGCACCATCCAAACCAACTGTGGGGAAGCCACGGATAGGCTTTACTTCCGCAGACAAAGTATGTTCCGTTATATACAATAGGATGTTGCACTGACAAGGATGTGAGCACTTGCTCAGATTTGATTGTGATGCATACAGGTGAGACACATACACAAAGGTATTTCTAGGTTGCAGATGCAATGACCGCTTGGGTCGGCCAAGCCTCTTGCTGAGGTACTCATCCTCTTGAATCCTCCACCCTTACTGGGCACAGGCCTCCTCTGGATCTTCAATTAAGCACTGGAAACTCCAGCTGTACCAGGTTACATTGCATGGAAGTTCCCACTCACCTCGTCCCTCCAAAAGGGTTGACAACGTGGTACAATTAAGGGATCCTGAGCAACGGTCCCTAAGGGTTAGCTCCCAGGGGCCTATCCCATCTATTGGATGGTTACAATAGGCAGCGTCATCATTACAGAGATGTTTATGCTGCTCTATCCCCAAGTACACACAATTCCATCTATATTTTCCCTCCGTGCCTTACGGGGCAGGGTTGTGAGAAGCAGCAAGAGAATCATTCTGTCATTTAACAATAATCCATTCGATTACTATACAATGGTTCAAAAGCTATATCGCCCGCACGCAACTTCCCGTGAACTCAGTTGCCCGGGTGCAACTTCCTGTGAACCCAGCGCGTGCAACTTCCCATGAACCCAGTTGCCTGTGCGCAACTTCCCATGAATCCAGTTGCCCGGGCGCAACTTCCTGTGAACCCAGCGCGCGCAACTTCCCGTGAACCCAGTTGCCTGCGCGCAGCTTCCCATGAATCCAGTTGCCCGGGCGCAACTTCCCGTGAACCCAGTTGCCCGGGTGCAACTTCCCATGAACCCAGTTGCCCGCGCGCAACTTCCCGTGAACCCAATCAGCTTGCTTGGAGATCAGCTGCCTCACATGTCTTTGAATTGAACACATTACATATTTTTCCAATTGGTGCCAGTGTATTCTTTCAACTGAGTCCAATGTTTCCAGATGCTCCTGCCTTGGCGATCAGTCAGACAGTCTCTTTCTCACTACGTCTGAACATCACACCTCAGGCATCTCTTTCTCCACTCTCTACACCCACTTCAAAATCCTCACTTTGCGTGGGGATGCTACCCCTTTTAACAACCGGTCTAAAGCTGAGTGTTAGAGACGGATGCCTCCTTGTCCGTAAGTGTTCAGTTCAATCACACACGCTCTCTCATCACAGATGATCACCTACTGTAGTTTGACCCACCCTATTAAGTTTGGTGATCTATACTGAGCTCTGGTCGTCGCTATTCAACCCGGGCCAGTAACCAGATCCCGGGTTTTGGCACCAATTTGTTGTCGGCAAATAATACCTCTGTGACTGGTCGTGAGTCAAAGTACAGCAGGTTTATTACAAAAGCTTTTGGGAGAGAGCCGGTTCCTAAAGCCGTTTACCAGACTTCTCACCGAATACAAGTACGAGTAAAGTTTCATACACCCCGGTTCCCACCCCTAACAATTTCTGCAGGTCTCCAAGCTGTCTGTCATGTTTCGCCATCCATCCTGTGGTTATTGCTGCCTCAGTGGTTTCGTCCTTTGTGAAGTCCATTGCAATCGTACCTCTCAAGGCCTCGACTGTCTCCGTTTTGTTCCTTTAATGTGATTAGCCTTTATCGACACCTGCGGTTTGTTTAGCCAGTATACAAGGTTGCACAAACAAGTTAACAGCACACAAGGTTATAGGGGTGCAAAAACAGGTCTTGTAATGCTTTGCACAAATCTTTAAGTATTACAGAGTTCATTAACCCATTCCCTTCTTCAGTGAGTTAGCGTTTATTAACAAAGGGTTTGAGTCCAAGAGCCGTGGGGGTCATGCTGCAACTGTACAGGACCTTGGTGAGACCACATTTGGAATATTGTGTGTAATTGTGGTCACCTTACCATAAGAAAATGTAAAAGCATTGGAGAGAGTGCAGAGGAGATTTACCAGGATGCTGAGGAAAGGTTGAGGGAGCTCGGACTTTTCTCTTTAGTGCAGAGGAGGATGAGAGGCGACTTAATTGAGATTTTCAAGACGATGAGGGGGATAGATAGAGTGGACATTCAGAGACCATTTCCTCGGGTAGATGTAGCTGTTACTAGGAGGCATAACTATAAGGTTCATGGTGGGAGATATAGGAAGGATGTCCGAGGTAGATTCTTTACTCAGAGTGGCTGGAGTGTGGAATGGACTGCCTGCTGTGATAGTGGAGTCGGACACTTTAGGAACTTTTGAGCGGTTATTGGATAGGCACATGGAGCACACCAGAATGATAGAGAGTGGGGTAGCCTGATCTTGGACAAAGCTCAACACAACATTGAGGGCTGAAAGGCCTGTACTGTGCTCTACTATGTTCTATGTCTGTGTGGGTTTCCTTTGGATGATCCTGTTTCCTCTCATAGTCCAAAGATGGATAGATGAAGTAAATTGGCCTGGCTATATTGCCCCTTAGTGCCCCAACATGTGTAGGGGATTAGTGGAGTAAATATGTGGGGTTATATGGATAGGGACTGGAAAAGATACTCTGTTGGAGAGTGCAGACTCGATGGGCTGAATGGCCTCTTTCTGCAGATGTATGAATTCTACAATTCTATTCTATGATTTACTGGGGAGGAGGTTCCAGATTTCCTTTGTATTAAAAAGTGCTTCCCCCACTGCAGGCACCGCACCCTAAATATTTCCTTTCCATGTATTCTCTCAATTCCTTTAATCTTCTTAAACACCTCAGTCAGATCATCCCTAAATCTCCCCTCAGGGTGTACAGTCTTGTGCTTAGAATTAAGCCCATTATCATTCTGATGACCCTACGCTGCACCTTCTGCAACATATCCTTCCCAGAATGGGGTCTGACCAAGGCTAATATCTCTTCCTCAATTCTGTAGATAGGTTGTTGACTGATAGTCTATTTAGATAAAACTAAGGCAGCGGCACAGGTTATTGTGTATTCTGCACCCCTGCAATAATGCAGGACCCCCTCAGTGGGCACCTCCACCAGGATCATGTACTGAGACTTCTGGTATGGGACTTTAAACTCCTTTGAACTCAGAGGCACATATGCCATACACTGTGACACACCCGTCACATCCGAAAGTGAATCTCTCTGATTTTGGAAGGGACAAGGAAGGCAAGAGTTAGTTTCAGATTCCCAGCGCCTTTCATCCTGATGCATTCTCCAAATGTTCAGTTTTGCATGTCTGCTGTCCTGGACCATGATATGAAGATGCCGGTGTTGGACTAGGGTAAACATAGTAAGAAGTCTGACAACACCAGGTTTAAGCCCAACCAATTTATTTGATAGTAAACTCGCAAGCTTTTGCCCCTTTGTCAGGTGAATGGAGAGTTCTGGCCTCAGACAGAACATATAACAGCACAGATAGTTTACAGATTACTGATCAGAATGTGAATCTTTACACCTAACCTGATATTCAAGTCTTAAGGATGCCGACACTGAATCACTGCCAAAGGGCCGGCAGTAATTAGGAGCCGCTGACCCTTTCCTGAGGACAGGTTTATTACAACAGAACCAAAGACAGTTTGTCTTTCATGTGGATTTCTCATCCACCACTTCAAATGTGTGCGGTAGGTATCGATTACCTCCAGTAATGCTTTAAAATTCAAGTAATTAGTCGCAGAGATTCTAACGGACAAAGTCATTATTTTGTATTGGCTTGCGCCTAATAAAGGCCGTCTTGCTGTTATATGGGTGACTGGGAGTGGAAGCAGGAGCAGAAGGAGGCAGTTCAGCCCCTTTAGTTTGTCCTACCTTTCATCTGCCTTGGATCCTGGTCTTTTATACTCCTGTCCACCTCACATGAAAAATGTTAATTATGCTGCTTCTCAAGGTGGGGGAAATTGTATACGCCCATTCTAGATGGGCAGCACAATGGTTATCACTGCTGCCTCACAGTGCCAGGGAGCCGGGTTTGATTCCCAGCTTAGGTCACTGTGTGGAACTTGCAAGTTTTCCCCGTGTCTGCATGGGTTTCCTCCGGCTGCTCCAGTTTCCTCCAAAATGTGCGAGATAGGTGTGTTGGCCATGCTAATTTGCCCCTTAGTTTCCTGTAAATTAGAGGAATTAGCGGGATAAATATGTAGGCTTACGGGGATAGGGCCTGCGTGGGATTGTTGTTGGTGTAGATTTGATGGGCTGAATGGCCTCTTCCTGCACTGAAGGGATTTTATGGTTTCAACTTCCACCACTCATTGTGTGCTGAAGTATTTCGCCAGATGCTGTCCTGAATCAACAGGCTCTGATGTGGAAATCAGTGTCCTCTTTGTCTTTGACAGCTGGACAACAGGAGAGAGTTACTCTCCGTCTACCTCATCAATGGTTTTCAAAACCTGAAAACCATATTTTACTCGCAGCAAAGGAACAGGTCATTCAGCCCAGCTGGTCAATGCAATTGTCCTTGCTACATTGGGGCTTCTTTCTATCCTAGTTCCCACATCATCCTCCTCCCATCCCATATTCTACAGATATAGCACTTTGGGTGAATGGGATCTTAGAGAGAATGGGGAGAAAGCAGGATTAGATTATTGAGTTGGGTGATCAGCTATGATCGTGTTAAATGGCGGAACAGGCTCGAAGGGCCGAATGGCCTCCTCCTGCTCCTATCTCCTATGTTTTTGTGTCTACGTTTCTAGTTCATCTCATCCTATCAGTATATCCTTCGATTCCTTTTCCCCCTGGTGTGTTTGTCCAGCTTCACTTGAAATGCTACCCACCTCAAGCACTCCCTGTGGCAGTGAGCTCCAAATTCTCACAGCACCCTCCATAAACAAGTTTCTTCCGGTTCAGCAAACAGAGAAATAAGAGCCCTGGCCCAAACTATTTGATTGATGTCTGACTTTCTTATCTTGGTCGTTCCTCATCCTGAGGTTGTCGACCCTGTCAAACAGCTGCATAATTGTAAAGACCTCTATCAGGTTACCCCTTAACATTCCAGCATGTTCCAGTTTTCTGGTTGTATCACAGCTTGATATGGCACCTATTCTGCCCAAGACTGCAAGAAACTACGAAGGGTTGGTGGATGTAGTCCAGTCCATCACGCAAACCAGCCTCCCATCCATTGACTCTGTCTACACTTCCCACTGCCTCAGCAAAGCAGCCAATCTCATCAAGGACCTCATGTAACCCAGACATTTCTCTCCACCTTCTTCCATTGAGGAAAAGAGATAAAAGTCTGAGATATTGTAGCAACCAACTAAAGAACGCTGTTGCCTCTCTTCCACCTTCTTCCATCGGGAAAAAGGCACAAAAGTCTGAAACCACATAGCAACCAACTAAAAAGCCCTGCTGCCATCAGAATTTTGAATGGACTTACCATATATTAAGCTGATCTATCTCTACAACCTAGTTATGACTGCAACATTACATTCTGCACCCTCTCCTTTCCTTCTCTCTTATGTACTCTATGATCAGTATGTTGTGTCTGTATAGCATGCAAGAAACATACTTTTCACTGTATCCTAATACATGTGACAACAAATCAAATCAAATCTGATATAACTTCTTGGTTCTGGTTTCATTTTAGTTTTTTTTGTATCTTCTCCAGTGCCACTATCCTTTTATAAATGGAATCCAGAACCATTTGGACAATATTGTAGTGGTATTGTCACAGCGCTCATAATCCAGAGGGCCAGGCTAATGGTCTGGGAATACTGGTTCAAATCCCACCACGGCAGCTATGTGATGCCTTGGAGATAGGGTACACTGAGCCTCGATTGTCTGCAGGTTCGCTGGAACCTCTTCCCTAACCCACCACAAAGCAGGATGGGAGAAAGACATCCGCAAATGAGAAGGAAAACCTCCATCTCAGCTTTTCCCCCCTTCAATAATACGCCAGCAATCCAACTGCTCCCTCCTTCCTTTCCCAAGTAGCTTGGAGATTTATGAAGTGATTATAACAGCAGAGAATTAATGTGGGCTGCGGCTGAGATTTCTCCTTTAAAGTCGGGCTCCTTTAATTTTGGAACATTTTTAAACAGGCCTTTGTCAAAACACCTCGGCCTGTCACACTAAAAGCAGGATTGTTTTATTTGGAAAGAGACAAGGGAGGCCTTGTTTGACGAGAGATGTGACGATGACTCATACAGGGTGCTCTGGCCAATTTCTCCCATCAGTACCTTTTGATTTCGGAGCACCGTCCAGCAAATGACATTTTGATGCTTTTATTTTAACAGAAAACCTTCCTTTTCATCTCTCTGTGTTCCATCTGTTCAGCTCTGGGCTGTTTCACACTGGGGGCCTGTTTTACAGGAACATTACATCAGCTGCTTCTCTCTTAGATCTTAAAACACTCCTTAAAGCCTGCAAAGAACATAAGAAATAGGAGCAGGAGTAGGCCATCTAGCCCTTCGAGCCTCCCCGCCATTCAATAAGATCATGGCTGATCTGAAGTGGATCAGTTCTACTTTCCCGCCTGCTCCCCATAACCCTTAATTCCCTTGTCTATCAGAAACCTATCTACCCGTGATTTAAATATAGTCAGCGAGGTAGCCTCCACTACTTCAACGGGCAGAGAATTCCTCCTCAACTCCGATCTAAACTGCTCCCCCCCAAACTTATTTTGAGGCTGTGTCCTCTAGTACTGCTATCCGTTCTCAGCAGGAAGAATCTTCTACCTCTACCCTATCTAACCCCTTTATTATCTTATACGTCTCTATAAGATCTCCCCTCAGCCTTCTAAATTCCAATGAATATAGACCCAGTCTATTCAAACTCTCCTCATAAGCTAACCCCCTCATCTCCAGTATCAGCCTGGTGAACTTTCTCTGCATTCCCTCCAAGGCCAATATATCTTTCCACAAATATGGGGATACAAACTGCACACTGTACTCCAGCTGCGGCCTCACCAGCACCCTGTACGTTGCAGCAAGACCTCCCTGCTTTTATATTCTATCCCCCTTGCTATAAAGGCCAATATTCTATTCGCCTTCTTGATCACCTGCTGCACCTGCAAATTGGGTTTTTGCGATTCATGCAGTTGGAATATTACAGCTGTTCACGTCAGCAGGATTTTTCCATCCCGCTGCAGTGAATGGGGATCCAAACTCTCCGGATTCGCTACAACGGGAATGTTGTGTGAATGGCCGGTAAGACTTTGTGTACTTCTTTGATCAAACCTTTGATCATCTGGCCTGGTGTCATAGAATCCCATAGTGCAGAAGGAGGCCATTCAGCCCATTGAGTCTGCACCGACCACAATCCCACCTATGCCCTCTCCCCGTAACCCCATAGCTAGTCCTCCTGACACTAAGGGATAATGTAGCACGGCCAATGCACCTAACCAGCACGTCTTTCGGACTGTGGGAGGAAACCGGAGCACCCAGACAGACATGGGGAGATCGTGCGGACTCCGCACAGACAGTCACCCAAGTCGGAATCAAACCCGGGTCCCTGGCGCTGTGAGGCAGTAGTGCTAACCACTGTGCCACTCTATATATGACTCTGTGCCAAAGTTTACTTGAAGACCTTCTTGTGAGACACTTTGGGTCTCGTCCCTTGCAACATATTTCATGGTGGCAGAGATGGCGAGATTGTTTGATCCTGCTACAGTCAAGGGAGTTTCCCATTCTATACCCATGCCCCCCCCTCCCCCGCCCCCGCACCTCCCCATTTCCTCCCACCTCCCCCGCACCCCCACCACCACTACTCCTGGGAAATAAAGCTCTTGTGAGGGTTTCACCATGTAAAGGCACTATATAAACGCAGGTTCTCCAATATGGGAGATACGGCGCTTTTTCTCCCCTCAGAGATACTGAGACTTCCTGCTGGGTGGACAGTCTCACACCTCCAGATGCTCAATAATAACTCAATGATGAGGTAATGGATACTCTTTGGGAGAGTGTTTAAAATTCCTTTCATAGGATGTGGATTTCCTTTTCTGAAGGTTGTTAGTGGACCCAATGAGTTTTTATAACAGAGAGCACAATCACCATTACCAAGGCAACCCTTTTGATTAATTAATTGAACTTTTTTTAAAGCATTTGAACTTATTCTTGATGTTCCACCAGCAGACACAACGGGATTTGAACATGTGTCTGCAGAGTATTAGCCCCGTCCTCTGGATTACCATGATTCCACCTTCTCCCTAGGTGGGATAGCTGACCTGCATCAGTCTAGGTTAATGTTGGGCAGTAAATGGGCACAGTGGTTAGCACTGATGCCTCACAGTGCCGGGACCTGGGTTCGATTCCTGGCTTGGGTCACTGTCTGTGTGGAGTTTACATGTTCTTCTCGTGTCTGCGTGGGTTCCCTCTGGGTACTCCGGTTTCCTCTCACAATCCAAAGATGTGCGGGTTAGATGGATTGGCTTTGCCCCTTAGTGTGATGGGAACTAGCTAGGGTAAATGCATCAGGTTATGGGGATAGGACCCGAGTGGGATTGTGTTTGGTACAGACTCAATGGGCTGAATGGCCTTCTTCTGCACTGTAGGGATTTTATGAATGGCCGTCCTTCATCTCATTGGGCCACAAGATTGAATTTGGGCTTGGTCACTGCTCTATCCCTTTAACCAGCGGATTTACCCTGGCTAATCTGCCTAATCGGCACATCTCTGGAGCGTGGGAGGAAACCAGAGCACTTGGAGGAAACTTGCACAGATTTCGCACAGACAGAGCCCCAAGGCCAGCGCTGTCATCAATTTCAAAACACAAGAAATATTGACACTTTGGGCATAGAGGGAGCGCGTGGCTCTCACAGTTAATGCTAACAGCAACCAGCACACACCACTTTACTCACACTTGCTTTATATGTGAATTAGCTTAGGAGGGAAAAAAGACTGCATGGATAGAAATCAGTGGAATGTGGCAATCCTGCGCCAGGGCAATGGACAACAAAATGTCTCGTGGGGCCGCACTCAGAGCACTGATAGGCCACATGTGTCCTCAGGAGTCACAGGCTGCCTATCGCTGACCCAGATGGTGCATGTCAGGCTAATTAGGTTGGCCTGCTAGAGAGTAAACTCCTTGAGGATTCCTGGGTGTGAGGGCGATCTGGCTGCGACATCTGCCACCGCATTGATCACTTGGGTTGATTCGGCTGATTTGGCTAGCGAGGCGGGTGTCCCCCTTCCCTCACAGCTCCACGTGCGTCCCTCCCCAAGCTCAGCGCTCGGTCACAGAGGATGACCCCCTACAAGAGGACCTCTCTGCCGGGTATATGACGTAGTTACATTCCACTGCTAGGCCAGACTTCCTCGATGAGCCCTAATTGATAGTCCAATCGGGGAGCCTCATGTTCCCTATTTAAAGCAAGTGTGACAGTTTCCGTGCCTGCTGAAATTGGAAACAACAAAGAGAGAGAGCTCTATTGTATAATGTTCTCTTGTGAATAAAGAAACTTGATGATGGGATCTTCACCTCCTTGAAATTATTACAATCACCTAGGTATTTTAGCACTTTTTGGTACATTCCAGCTAAACCTTCAGCTCATCTTTCTTGATGTGGGCAGCGTTCAGATGGAGCGCACGAATTTTCCACTTCTGTTCACTTCCATAGAATCCCTACAGTGCAGAAAGAGGCCATTCGGCCCATTGAGTCTGCACCAACTCTCTGAAAGTACATCCCACACAGGCCCTCCTCTCTGCTCTATCCCTTTAACCAGCGGATTTAACCTGGCTGATCCGTCTACTCGGCACGTCTTTGGAGTGTGGGAGGAAACTGAAGCACCCAGAGGAAACCCGCGCTGACACGGGGAGAACATGCAGATTCCACACAGAGAGTGACCCGAGGCCACAATTGAACTCCATCACATTCGGCCACAGATGCCAATAATGCAGGGTCACTTTTAACATTTAGGGAAAACTTGGACAGATACATGGATGAGAAGGTTGTAGAGGGATATAGTCCAAGTACAGGTCAGTGGGACTAGGCAGAAAAATAGTTCGGCACAGACAAGAAAGGCCAAAAAGCCTGTTTCTGAGCTGTAATGTTCTATAGTTCTATGATTTTAACAGGAATGGAAAATATCATGGGAATTCCAAAGTCTCATTCCACAATGATGAGAAAGCATGTCACTTTCGGGTGGCATTTCCTGAAATTCCATGTAGTGAACATCATTATAATAAAGTTACACATTATCATCAGGCAGAATCATCCCTTCCCCATGATTTGGAATGTGTTGCCTGAAAGGGAGTGGAAGCAGATTTAATAAGTTTTGAAAGGGGAATTAGATGATTACTTTTTCACGGGCTGTTGGCACTGTTAACTGGGCCAACTTTTACTACCCATTCCTCTTGAACTGAGGGCATTTTAATAGGTAGCCACATTGCTGTGGTTCTGGAGTCACATGTAGGCCAGACTGTGTAAGGATGGCAGATTTCCTTCCCCAAAGGAAGGAAACACAGAACTTCCCACTTACCTGATGAAGGAGCAGCATTCCAAAAGCTTGTGGCTTGTGCTACCAGATAAACCTATTGGACTTTAACCTGGTGTTGTGAGACTTCTAACCGTGTTCACTCCAGTCCAATGCTGACATCTCCACATTATAAATGATAGTGGTGTGGCACTGGTGCTCCAGTTTCCTCCCACACTCCAAAGATGCGTAGGTTAGGTGGATTAGCCATGCTAATTGGGTGGCATGGTGGCACAATAGTTGGCATTGCTGCCTCACAATGCTGGGGACCTGGTTCAATTCTCAGCTTGGATCACTGTGCGGAGTTTGCATGTTCACGTGCCTGGCTGGATTTCCTTTGGGTTCTCCGGTTTCCTCCCACACTCCAAAGCTGTGTGGGTTAGGTTGATTGGCCATGCTAAATTGTCCCTTAGTGTTGGGGAATTAGCAGGGTAAATACATAAGGTTATGGGGATAGGGCCTGGGTGGGATTGTGGTTGGTAGAGACCTGATGGGCTGAATGGCCTCCTTCTTGCCATACAGATTCTATGATTCGATGACAGTACCATTACGCCACTGCTCCCCCGTAATAAACGCTCAAAATGAGAGAACGCCAGGAAAGAGCAGAGGGCAGTGGGATTAAATGGATTGCATTTTGGAAGGTCTAGCATCAACACAAAGGATCAATTGGCTTCTTCTGGGCTGTATCATTGCTGATTCTATTGGAACACCAACACTGCGTTCTGCTGGGTTACAGCAAAGACGGGGGAAGCTCTGGTAAATTTTGACTCAGTAAGAAATCTCACAACACCAGGTTAAAGGCCAGCAGGTTTATTTGGTAGCAAAAGCCATAGGCTTTCAGAGTGCTTTCGTCAGGTAAGTGGGAATTCTATTCACAAACAGGGCATATAAAGACACAAACCTCAATTTACAAAATAATGATTGGGATGCGAGTCTTTACAGGTAATCAAGTCTTAAAGATACAGATAACGAGTGGAGAGAGGGTTAAGCACAGGCTAAAGAGCTGTGTGTTGCCTCCAGACAGGACAGTTAGTGAGATTTTGCAAGCCCAGGCAAGTCGTAGGGTGACACATAGTGTGACATGAACCCAAGATCCCGGCTGAAGCTGTCCTCATGTGTGCGGAACTTGGCTATCAGTCTCTGCTCAGTGATTCTGCGTGTTATCACGTGACACGATGGCATCCGTGTCGATGATCTGGCATGTCTTACAGAGGTTGCTGTAGCAGTGTTGTGTGGTATCGTGGTCACTGTTCCCCTGAGGGCTGGGTGGTTTGCTGCAGACAATTGTCTGTTTGAAGTTGTGCGGTTGTTTGAAGGCAAGAAATGGGGCTGTGGGGATGGCCTTGGTGAGATATTTATCTTCATCAATGACATGTTGAAGGCTCCGGAGAAGATATTGTAGCTTCTCTGCTCTGGGGAAGTACTGGGTGACAAAGGGTACTCTGCCCTTCAACAGAGATGACATCATCTCACATGAGAACACCATCCACCAGGTACACGGTATATACTCCTGCAACTCGGCCAACGTTGTCTGCCTGATACGCTGCAGGAAAGGATACGAGGCATGGCACATTGGGGACACCATGCAAACGCTATGACAATGGATGAATGAAGATCGCTTGACAATCATCAGGCACGAGTGTTTTCTTCTTGTTGGGGAACACTTCAGCAGTCACGGGCATTCGGCCTCTGATCTTCGGGTAAGTGTTCTCCAAGGCGGTCTTCATGTCACAGGACAATGCAGAGTCATCGAGCAGAGACTGATAGCAAAGTTCTGCACACATGAGGACAGCCTCAACCAGGATCTTGGGTTCATGTCACACAATCTGTAACCCCACGACTTACCTGGGCTTGTAAAATCTCACTAACTGTCCTGGCTGGAGACAATACACATCTCTTTATATACCCTGTTTGTGAATAGAACTTCCACTCACCTGATGAAGGGACAGCGCTCCAAATGTTAGTGGCTTTTGCTCCCAAATAAACCTGTTGGACTTCAACCTGGCGTTGTGAGACTTCTTATGCGTTTACCCCAGTTCAATGCCGGCATCTCCACATCAGAACTTTTGACTCCACAGTTTACAGAGTCACGAATCGTTCATCAGCTTCCTGAACACACAGAAGTCAAAACAAAGTTTGAAAAGTTGAGATCAAAGGCACGGGGATGGAGCCATGGAAAATTTGTGCTTTCAATTCCTCTTCACACTTAGTTACTGGGAAAAGCGTGAAACAATGTGCACAAGTTCCTCCTCCATGACCCCTGAGCTCCAACAATTGATTTGCACGCCACAGCGAGCTGGTCTCTTTGCTGTTTTCATGTCACAGATTCAAAGTGTGTCTCTCAGAAGCACCCGGAGGCAGATTGGTAGAGAGAACGATGCAGTAAGACAGGTCATGGACTCTGGCTGCAGAACCCCTCTATCACTGAGATAGAGAGCTCCTGGGATCCGTTCCAGAACTGGCAGTGGCGACGAAAACTTGAATCATCCCCATTAAAAACCTTCGGCAGATTTGATTTCACCTTCCTGCATCCCTCACCCTCCTCTTCACTGCTCCCCGCCCTGCAACACCAACCACCCTCCCAACAAGTGGGCAAGGTGGCACAATAGACACATTGCTGCCTCACAGTGCCAGGGACCGGGTCCAATTCCCGGCTTGGGTCACTGCCGGTGCAGAGTCTGCACATTCTCCCCGTGTTGAGTGGGTTTCCTCCAGCTGCTCCGGTTTCATCTGGAAGATGTGCCGGTAAGGTATATCAGCCATGTTAAATTCTCCCTCAGTGTATCCGAACAGGCGTTGGAGTGTGGCAACTAGGGGATTTTCACAGTAACTTCACAGAGAAGATGTCAGGGGTAAGTTTTTCGCTCAGAGAGTGGTGGGTGAGTGGAATCGGCGGCCATTGGTGGTGGTGGAGGCAAATTCGATAGGGTCCTCTCAGAGAATTCTGGATGAATATATTGGACTTAATAGGATTGAGGGTTATAAGTAAGCCTAGTAGGTAGGGATATGATCGGTGCAACTTGTGAGCCGAAGGGCCTATTTGTGCTGTAGTTTTTCTATGTTCTAACTTCATTGCAGTGTCAATGTAAGCCTACTTGTGACAATAGCAAATAAACTTTAAATCTTGCCCCTATCCTACACTCAACAACCATCTACTTGGAATAAGCATGTTGAGAGGGTTAAATAGATTATTACTGCTTTTATTTTCTGTGTATGTTTCTCCGGGTGATGGTTACAATGACTTGGGAGGCTGGGGGAAGGTGGATAAAATAACAATTTAAATTGATATGGCACCTCTTAAACTAGTGAGATCTATGCCTCAAGATGCTCACAGGAGCAACAATCAAACATCGGGACAAGAATACAGAAATAGGAGCAGGATTAAAACATTCGGCCCCTCAAGCCTGCTGCACCATTCAAGATGATCTCAGCGAAGTTTCTGCTTTAACTTCACTTTCCCATCCACTTCCCATGTCCCTTAATTCCCCGAGAGACTAGAAATCTGTCTATCCCGGCTGTAAGTATATTCAGCGACATTCACTGGGGTATAGAATTCCAGAGATTCACAACGCTTTGAGTGGAGAGGTTTCAGTCACAATGTTTGGGGCTCCTTACCCTGAGACTGTGATCCCTGTGTGCACCCATGTTCTGGATTCCCCAACCAGGGGAAACAATTCAGAACCTGGGAAATTCCAACCAAGCTTGCACCAAATCTGGAAAATTCCTCCCGAGGTCAACAGACCTTTGCATGGTCCATCTTCTGCCCACTGTGATTCCCATGGCGGTGGGGATGGGAAAATTTCCCTGACTAGCAGAATTCTACTGTCATGCCAGCCACAGGAATCAGACCAGGTGAGGGGCAGACAATGGGAAGCTGCATTCATCTCAGACGGGACTTTCAAGCCTCAGAATTTTATAAACCCATAAAATTCACTCTATGTTTTTCATTGAGATTACCTCTCATTTTCTAAATCCTCAAGACTTTGGACCCAATTTCCTCAGCTTCTCATTATAGGATAAGCCCCTCAGTACAGGAACCAATTTAGTGAATGCTCTCTGTACCACCTCTAATGCTGGTATAACATTTTTTTCATGTGGAGATCAAAACAGCTCACAGTATTCCAGGTGTTGTCTCAGCAAAACCCTTTACAACTGCAACGAGACTTCTTCATTCTGATTCTCCTCACAAATAAAGACCAATAAAGGCACCAAATAACATGAAGAGATATTGGGTTAGGTGACCGTAAGCTTGGTCAAGAGAGTAGTAATCCAGGGGCGTCTGAAAGGACAAGAGGAGTGGAGGAGAGATTTGGGGAGTTCCAGAGGTTTGGGTCCAGCCAGGCAACTGGCAGCCACTGATGGTGGAGCTATGAACATCGCAGATGTTGAAGAGGTCAGAATTGGCCTAATGCTAAGACCTTACCGCAAATGCTTCTACTTTCTCAGAAGACTAAGGAAATTTGGCATTTTAGCTACGATTCTCATCAACTTTTAAAGATGCTCCATAGAAAGATTCTTTCTGATTGTATCACAGCTTGATATGACTCCTGCTGTGCCCAAGGCCGCAAGAAACTATCAAGGGTTGTTACAGCATGCAAACCAACCTCCCATCCATTGACTCTGTCTACTCTACCCCCGTCTCGGAAAAGCAGACACATAATTAAGAAGGTCATGCATCCCGGACATTCATTTTTCCACCTTCTTCTGTTGGGAAATAGATACAAAAGTCTGATGTCACGTACCAACTGACTCAAGAACAGTTTCCTCCCTGCTGCCACCAGACTTTTGAATGGACCTATCTTGCATTAAGTTGCTCTTTCCCTACACTCTATCTGTGATTATAACTCTGTACCCTCCCCTTTCCTTCTTCCCCGTGTACAGAATGTTTTGTCTGATTAGTTGCATGAAATGATACTTTTCACTGTATCATGTGACAATAATAAATCAAATCAAATCAGAAAGATTTCCCCTAGCTTCTGCTGACTTTACTGTTACGACATAAGAGTTTACGTTGTGTCGTAATCTGGTAAAAGTACTTGGGGAAGGTGTTAACTGTTCTACATTAATATTTAGAGGTTCATTAAGATAAAGACCTGACACTCACTTTCGGTGAATAATTAACAAATTGTTTTATTTTACCAATCAGGAACTTTAACTCAACAAGTGACATATTAAGTAACAAAAGGTTCAACTGTAATGCTGTTCAAATAAATACAAGGAACATTCATTACCAAAACAGTAATAACAGAATTCTAGTCACTTCAAAGAAATAATACAACCAAACTTGAAATCTTTCAGATCCTTTTGGAGTTCTTCGGTAGTTTTCCACTGTCTATATATGTTATTTGATTTGGTACTTTTTTGGTCAGAGGATAAGTTATCTTAAGACATATCTAAAGCTGACAGGGTTAAGAACTAACTGCTCCAGTTGATCTATCTGCCCTTAACTTCCTTTAACTGCTTCAGTTGATCTAGCCCTGGTCCTTGCCCTAGAGATGTTCTGTCAAGATGGCTGTTGCTCTGGCCTTTATATCTGTGATAAGTTCACAATTATCTTACACAATGATTGGTTTGAGGTGGTCAACACTATCAAGTTCAAATCTAATAGGCTCCTGTTAGCTAAATGTTCTTTTAAAACTGATAGGTTAACAAAATGCAAAAGCCTGTTACCAAAGCAACCCTGATGCTTGGTCCTCAACACAAATATTGCAACTTAGCATCTGTGTGTACTCTGCATCCAAGCACCGAACTCCAAACCAGCTTTTAAAGGGTCTACACATTGTTTTCTTTTTCGAGCATTTTTACAATTTTTTTACATCTTTATAATCTCAACTTCACCGCATTACACAATAAGCAGTATAGTGTTCTCCTTAAACTCTGCACATATACTGAAATGATGTAAAGATGCCAGCGTTGGATTGGGGTGGTAAGAACTCAGTAAGAATTTAGCAACACCAATTTTTAATCCAACCGATTTATTTGATAGTAAATCCGCGAGCTTTCAACACTCTGTGTCTTCCATTTGCCTGAGGAAGACACAGAGTGTTGAAAGCTCGCGGATTTACTATCAAATAAATCGGTTGGATTAAAAATTGGTGTTGCTAAATTCTTACTGAGTTCCATATACTGAAAGGCAGTGAATACAGAAATGGATCAGAAACAACAGGGGAGCAGTCAAGTGAGTTTACTTCTAATACATGGAGATTACACAGGCTGCTGATCTCTTTGATTGGAATGTAAATATAGGTGCTAGAGTGTTAGAGATTACTGTTAACAACCGCAGTCTTGTCTCAAATTCCTTCAGCTGCCTCTCATTCCTAATCCGTAAACTAATGATGAAGGCAGCAGGAGGAAGCGGCGACAGTTCACGAGGGTGTTGCATTGGTGCAGCAAATGTGGAAGGAAAGAGCAGCACAAAAATCTGGGTGGTGATTGCGGAGCATTACTCACTGTGTAATGGAACACAGAATTTGGCCACTAAACCCATTCCTCTTAATGTAAACATAGCCTGAGTGTGAGGCAGCACGCCAGGGATTTCCAGTGACACAGGGCCTTTGCGTGAACTGTTTGTCAACTTTGTTTCCAACTCAAGATGTGTTTTCTGCCTTTGCAAATTATTCTGCAGTCTGTTCCTCTTAGTAATATCTTGAACAGGAAAGCAATGTGACCACCCTACATATCCTGACCAATATTTATCCTTTAATAAACTTCACTAAAATTAGCTGAGCTGCTTTCTGTTGTCCTTCTATCAGAAACAGCAGATAGGAAGAAACTGTGCAAAATCTCAGCAGAACTTAAACCCCCTCCTCTCCGTCCTAATCCCATTGTCCTTTGGAACACAGAATGCATCGGAATGGCAACCATACACTCAAAGAGTTATAGAGTCGTACACTGCAAAAAAAAGGCCCTTTGGCCCATCGAGTTTGCACCAGCAATAACTATCTCTGAAGACGCGGTGATCCCATTTTCTAGCAATTGTCTCAGATCTTTGAATGTTATAATATTTCAAATGATCATCCAAATATTTTTTAAAGGTTGTAAGGTTTCTGGCCTCCACTCCCTTTCCAGGCAGTGCCTTCCAGATTCCTAACCCCCTCTGAATCTCCTAGCCCCCTCACCCTAAAACTATGCCCCCTCATAATTGACCCCTAAACCGAGGAGTCATTGGACAGATGCCAAAGGTGGCACAGTGGTTAGCACCGCTGCCTCACAGTGCCAGGGACTCAGGTTCAATTCTGGCCTCGGATCACTGTCTGTGCGGAGTTTGCACGTTCTCCCTGTATCTGTGTGGATTTCCTCCGGGTGCTCCAGTTTCCTCCTAGAGTCCAAAGATGCGCGGGTTAAGTTAATTGGCCATGTTGAATTGCCCCACAGTGTCAGGGGGTTGAGGAGGGTAAATATGAGTGGTTACAGGAGCCTGAGTTGGATATTGGTGCAGACCCCTTGGGCTGAATGGCCTCATTCTACACCGTCGGGATTCTATAATTTTATGATTCTAACCTATAAGTTGGAAATCTAATCGGATAGGCTTTTGAGAAAGCCAGTACAGAAATGATGGTCTGACCATCTTCTTTCCATGCTGGATAATTTCCAGACAAAAGAAGGAATTCTGGAAAGAAAGAAAAGACTTTGTCTGGGAATTCCTGGCCCCGCTGTGTAGTCAAAAACCCATTGGATTTATGGGCACTGGAAAATCCCACCCGTGGGCAGGTCTGGAAAATCCCACAATTTTTTTCCAAAATACTTTTTCTATTCCATAACACCGTTCACAACCTCAGGATCCCAAAGCCCTTTACCTTCTAAGTATTCATTTTGGAATGCTGTCCCTATGGTAGGCACTGTGGTAAAGTTGAGAAATTGTTAGACAGGTCTAATTAATTTGCGAGTGGATGGGTTTTAAATATATTTTAATTTGAATCAGAACAGAAATTCACCAAAGATCCTGAGACAGCACCTTTCAAATCCACTTCCATCGAGAAGGACAAGGGCAGCAGATAAATGGGAACATCACCATCTGCAAGTTCCCCTTCAAACCACTCACCAACCTGACTTGGAAATATATCGGCTGTTCCTTCACAGTAGCTGGGTCAAAATGCTGGAATTCCCTCCCTAATGGCAGTGTGGGTCAAACCCATAGCACATAGACTGCAGCGATTCAAGAAGGCAGCTCACCATCACCTTGTCAAGGGCGACTAGGGATGGGTAATAAATGTTGGCCAACCAGTGACACTCATGCCCCATGAATTTATTTTTAAAAAATCAGCATTTTAAGGGGGAGGATTGAACTGGAAATGTTAAACCAGACATTCTGTTGGGTCAAAGTTGGGCTCTGCCCTGTTACACGGCCTTTGGGAAGTGAGGGTAGTTCATTATTTGTTCTGGTGGGATGTTCACCAGCTCTGAGCCAACACTGTCCGTGGTCAATGTCAGTACTCGATCACACAGTGTACTGAAAAGATATTCAGCATGCTATGGTATTAATGTAAGGACAATGAACCAAGAATTGGTGTAATTTGATGCAGATTAAGCACAGAATCACTTTTTAAAATTCATTCATGGGACATGGGCATCGCTGGCTGAGCCAGCTTTTGTTGCCCATCCCTAGTTGCCTGAAAGCAGTTGAGATCAACCACATTGCTGTGGCTCTGGAGTCACATGTAGACCAGACTAGATAAATACTGCAGATTTCCTTCCCTAAAGGACATTAGTGAACTGGATGTGTGTGCATTGATCTGCCCAAGACCAAAATACATATAGTCTGCAGTGCTGAGGGAATGCTGCATCGTAAGAAGCCTCGAAACACCAGGTTAAAATCCAACAGATTTATTTGGTAGCAAATGCCACTAGCTTTTGGGGCTCTGCCTCTTCATCAGGTAAGTGGGGAAGAGCCTAGAAAGCCAGTGGCATTTGCCACCAAATAAACCTGTTGGACTTTAACCTGGTGTTGTGAGACTTCTTACTGTGTTTACCCCGGCCATACTTCAGTACCTCCACATCAGGAGTGCTGCATAGTCGGAGGTGCCATCTTACAATGAGTTATTAAACCAAAGTGTTGTCTGTCCTTCAGGTGGATTTAACATGATCCCCTGGCCAGTGTTTTGAATTAGATTGAGGTAGCTTTCAACCAAGATCTATCCCTCAAACTGTTGTGTTGTTACATTGACATAAAGGCACCAGTCACTCATTAGAGATTGGGTAAACACATTCTGTGTTCATTTATTAAGACAAGGCAGATGAAAACAAGGATAGAAGGCTTGAAGATACCAGCAACAACTCTCACAAACAAAACTGAAACTTAAACTGGATTACACAACGTACTTCCTTTCTTGTGATGTCATGCTGCTATTCCTTAAAGGTATATTACAACTTCCCCCTTTTCTTTTTAAAGATACTTTTCAAAGAAGTATATTTTCCAAAGAAGTATAACCATTGATATTTGCATTTAGTTCCCATTATGGAAGTGTATAGACCTGATGAATCTAAAAGTTATTTATTAGTCACAAGCAGGCTTGCGTTAAAACTGCAATGAAGTTGCTGTGAAAATCCCCTAGTTGCTACGCTCTGGCATCTGTTTCAGTACACCAAGGGAGAATTTAGCACAGCCAATGCACCTTGGGAGGAAACAGGAGCACCTGGAGGAAACCCCCACAGAGAGAACATGCAAACCCCACACAGGCAGTGACCCGAGACTGGAGTTGAACCTGGGTCCACTGTGCCACCATGCCAGTGGGTAATGAGGAGAAGGAGTATTGTGATCAATATTTTCACACATATCTGTTCCAAACAGCAGTGTGGGTGTACCTACAACACAAGGACTGCAATAGTACAAGCAGGCAGCTCGCCACTACCTTCTCAAGGTCAATTAGGGATGGGTAATTAATGTTAGTGATACCCAAATCCCAAGCATGACTCTTCATACACGAAAACTGTTTATTTGGTTGTGACCGCATTTCTGTCTATGAGAGCATCTCATGCTCAACCTGACCAGCTTCCCTCAGTTACATAGAACATAGAACATAGAACATTACAGCACAGAACAGGCCCTTCGGCCTTCGATGTTGCGCCGACCAATATAAAAAGCAATGCCCCTCCAAACTAAACCATTCCCTTCTCTTCCATATACTTATCAACTAACCTCTTAAACGCCACCAAACTTGGCGCATCTACAACTGCTGCAGGCAGGGCATTCCACTCCCGAACCACCCTTTGGGTAAAGAACCTGCCTCTGATATCCGTCCTATAACTATCACCCCTTAATTTAAAGCTGTGTCCCCTCGTGCTAGCTTTTTCCATCCTAGGAAAAAGGCTATCACTGTCCACCCTATCTAAACCTCTAATCATCTTATATGTTTCGATTAGGTCCCCTCTTAGCCGCCTCCTTTCTAACGAATACAACCTCAAATCCCTCAGCCTCTCCTCATAAGACCTGCCCTCCATACCACAGCGACAGCGATGACACATCAGTGGCTGCAAAGGGTTGTCCTGAGGTAGTGAAAGGAGCTATATAAATGCAATTTTTTTCCTCCTTTCCAGAGAACATTCCTGAGACCTGGGCAGCATTGGTAAGACTGGCACTCAATGCCTGTCACAACAACCAATACAGAGGGTCAATCCCAGAACCAACCAAGTTGATATGGAGCTGGAGTCATGAAGATGTTAAGGTTTTTTTGAGATAGGTACGCTCATTTGTAATCATGCTGGATTTTTATTGTCAAATTGGACTGGTGAACTTTGCTGGGAATGTGTGTGGTAAGGTTGGTGGGCAGAGAGGGATGCGTGGGGGGTGGGCAGGAAGGTGGTGGTGGGGGGTGGTGGTCGGATACGGACTCAGCTGCGATTCAGCTCCAGCTGTTCAATATTCACCCTAAGGTTAGCAATTCAGGTTCACACATCTGGATAGCGGTGCACCCAAGAATAATCCAGACAGTCAACAGCGGGAAGGAGAAAATTGAACTGAATAAAGTTAGCAAAAAGCAGAAGAGAAAATCCGAGCAAGGTGGATACAGACATGGTTTCATTCTGACCTTGAGCAGATCATAGAATGTTCGAACAAGAGAGTTGATGTGTGCGTGCCAGGCTGAATAAGCCTGATACACAGCAGTTACAGGCTCATATTCCTGAATGAATAAACAAACAGGCAGGATACAGATAAAAAAACGGGAAACATTCCAAAAATGGATTAAATTCCGGAATGTTAATCCAGGAGGGAAAAATGAAGGGATTCAGAAGCAAGGAATTCGACATCAGTTGACACATGGGACACATGAAGCTAAGCAGTGGCTGAGTTCCTCAATTATAAGCAGTTGAAATCGCAGTAATTACTGAACTGTAATACCCGCAGTCATGAAGCAGTGCTGCCTCATCGGAGGGGCCACTTTTCAGAGGAGATGGTGAACCAGCCCACCCAGCCAGCTTTCGGAAATGTCAGGGCCAATATTTCAAAGGAAAGCAGGAGGCGTTCTCCCCTAGGTACTGGTGATTATTTACACTAAAACCAAAATCACACAAAAAAAATTACATTGCTGCTTGTGGGAGAGCATGTTATTGGCTGCTTATATTGCGTCGAAAGTAGTCATGATGTAGAAATGCCGGCGTTGGACTGGGGTAAACTCAGTAAAGTCTGGCAACAGCAATTTTAAATCCAACCGATTTATTTGATAGTAGATCTGCGAGCTTTCGGCCTTTGTGGCCTTAGTCAGGCAAATAAACAGCTGAAATCGTAGTAATTACTGAGCCGTAATATCCCCAGTCATGAAGCAGTGCTGCCTTATCGGAGGGGCCACTGTTTGCCTGACGACGGCCACAAAGGCCAAAAGCTCGCAGATTTATTATCAAATAAATCGGTTGGATTTAAAATTGGTGTTGCCAGACTTTACTGTGCTTATATTGCAACAGTGACTACAAGGTAATGCATGGGATTAGATACAGAGTAAAGCTCCCTCTACACTGTCACCATCAAACACTCCCAGGACAGGTACAGCACGGGGTTAGATACAGAGTAAAACTCCCTCTACATTGTTCTCATCAACACTCCCAGGACAGGTATAGCACGGGGTTAGATACAGAATAAAGATCCATCTACACTGTCCTCATCAACACTCCCAGGACAGGTATAGCACAGGGTTAGATACAGAGTAAAGCTCCCTCTACACTGTCACCATCAAACACTCCCAGGACAGGTACAGCACGGGGTTAGATATAGAGTAAAGCTCCCTCTACATTGTTCTCATCAACACTCCCAGGACAGGTATAGCACGGGGTTAGATACAGAATAAAGATCCATCTACACTGTCCTCATCAACACTCCCAGGACAGGTAGAACACAGGGTTAGATACAGAGTAAAGCTTGCTCTACACTGTCCTCATCAACACTCCCAGGACAGGTACAGCACGGGGTTAGATACAGAATAAAGCTCCCTCTACACTGTCCTCATCAAACACTCCCAGGACGGGGACAGCATGGGGTTAGATACAGAATAAAGCTCTCTCTACACTGTCCCTCCATCAAACACTCCCAGGACAGGTACAGCACGGGGTCAGGTACAGAGTAAAGCTCGCTCTACACTGTCCTCATCAAACACTCCCAGGATGGGGACAGCATGGGGTCAGATACAGCATAAAGCTTCCTCTACACTGTCCTCATCAACACTCCCAGGACGGGTACAGCACAGGGTTAGATACAGAATAAAGCTCTGTCTATAAGGTGTCAAGTGTTGCATTTCATTCTCTGTATTCTGGGTCATATTTGCAAGATCTCCTTGAGTGTCTCCATATTCCAAATGTTGAGATAAAGCAGTTTCAATATCTCCCTTTTATTTTATGTTCCATCCTAATCATTGCACTGCATTCTTCCTGCTCATTTTCTGGCTGCTTTCGATTCAAATTCCTTTCCTCTCTTTCTGCCTTCTATTTTTCCACAATTCTCCGAAATGTAGAGGGAGGTGGAGTTGGAGAGGGAAGAAAGAAGGAGGGCAAGGGAAGGCGAAGAAAGGAGCGATGGAGGGGAGAAAAGGAAGATGGAGAAGGTGGAGGGAAGAAAATAAAGACCAAGAGAGAGAAAAGGATGTGGCGAGGAGGGAGAAAGAGGAAAGGGAATGGATTAGGGAAGAAGAGAATGCAGAAGGAGAAGAGAGAATGAGAAAAGTAGAGGGAGAAGGGAGGTGATCTTTGGGAGGGTGCTGAAAGGCAAAGTGGTAGAGAGAGAGAGAGTGAAAAAGGATGAAGCAGAGGGGTAATAATAAGGAGGTAGAAGAGAGGAAGGAGAAAATGAAAGGCAAAAGAGATAGGGGAAGAGTGTGCAGGAAGAATAAGCAAAGTCGAAGAGAGGAGAGATTGGAGGAGGAGGAGTGGTGGAAAGGAGGGGGAAGGGGAGAAGAGGAACTAGTGTGTGGTGATTCTTCCTTGAAGGGAAACACAGCAGAGTAAGTCACCTGACCTAGGCAGCCAAACGGGAATGACCCTCTTAGTGAGAAATGCTCCTAGTCAGAGAGAATCTGGGAACTCGTTTCAACCCCTACAGCTGCTGTACAATTCTTATTAATAAATATCTTTATGTTCACTATGAAGTCTGTGAATTAGATCTTCAGTAAGAAATCTCACAACACCAGGTTAAAACCCAACAAGTTTATTTAGTAGTAAAAGGGACTAGCTTTCAGAGCGCTGCTCCTTCATCAAGAAAGTAGGAACTCAGTTCACAAACAGGGCATATAAAGACACGAACTGTGTATCTTCACAGTAAGGGGAGAGCGGGTGAGGAAAGAAGTGCAGAGAGGGATGGCAGATCGGGAATGGAGGGAATTACAATGGAAAAGGAGTTCAGATGGGGGAGTAGAGGAGAGGATGTGGGGGGGGGCAGGATTTGAAATAAGGAGCTGAATTCACTAGACACTGGGAAGGATGGTAGCTTTCCTTCCCTGAAGGAGATGAATTCACAAATTGGGTTTCCAATCTGATGATTTCACGGCCACTTTTACTGAGACTAACCTAAGCTTTGAAACAGCTACACTGGGATTTGACCTGGTATAGCTCTGGGTTGTTAGATGTGACAGGGGAACACGGTACTGCCAAACCCTGCCGCTATACCCTGCCCGGAAAGCATTACTAGAATTTGCTGCTGCTTGGAAAATTTTGAAAACCCATGTCAACAATTTGTCATGGAACGTTTCGGGGAAGAATAACCCCCACGCAGTGCGCACATTGGCATCGCTCTTCTTCCGTGCACTGTTCAATTGTGTCCTTCCAGAATTGCAGCAAAGGGGTTGGGAAGAGCTTTGTGACTTTGTGGTCTCCAAGACCCTATTCTTTAGCTCACTCGGATTACCGGAACCCCGGCAGCTGCATTCCTCATTAAAACTGACAAGCAAAGAGACGAGAAATAAAGATACCTTTCTCTCGCACAGCAGTGGCTGTGATTCAGGGTCGCTGTGAATGGAGCCAACACTGAGGCAATTAACCTCCTCCAGGGAGAAGGAGCTCAATACTGGTGGGGTTGGGAATAGAAGTGGAGATTCCGGCAATGTGAACAACAACAACAACACGGCTTTATGTAGCAGGTTTGTCGGGTAAAGTTCGACCTAGCCACACAAGGAACTATCAGGACATTAGAATTCTAACAGGAATGGACAGATTAGATGCAGCGAGGATATTTTCCCTGGCTGGGGAGCCTAGACCAAGGGACACAGTCTAAGGATACAGGATGCACCATTTAGAACTGGGATGAGGAAGTTTTTTTTTCACTCAACGGGTAGCGAATCTGTGGAATTCTCTACCACAGCAGGCTGCAGAGGTCAAGTCACTGAATATATTCAAGAAAGAAATAGTATTTTTTTAAGATTTTAATGGCATCAAGGGGTATTGGGGGAAAGTGGAAATGAGATCGAGGATCAGCCATGATCATACAGAATGGTGTAGCAGGCTCAAAGGCCCGAATGACCTATGCCTGCTCCTAATTTCTTTGTTTCTATGGCAGGTGACCAAAAGCTCGGTCAAAAAGGTAGGTTTTAAGGATGGAGAGCTTTCCAATGCTCGGGAAGGGCACAGTTGTCCACGATACAGCAAAGGAAATCAGGAGATTCCCAAGAGGGCAGAGTTGGAGGAGCGAAGGATTCCTAAAGGATGCTTGTGCTCTGGGAGATTAGAGTGATAGGGAGGGCTGAGGTTACAGAAGGATTTGAAACAAGGATGAGAACTTCAAGTTTCATCAGGTTAGGTGGATTGGCCATCCTAACTAGGTGGGGTTACAGAGATACAGAGGGGGAGAGGGCCTGGGTTAGATACTCTGTCAGAGAGTCAGTGCAGACTTAATGGGCCGAATGGCCTATTCTGCACTGTTGGGATTCTTTGATTCTAAGATCCATCGCTGGACCAGGAGCCAATGTAGATCAGCAAGCAAAGACTGAGATGGTGAAATTGTCCATGCAAGATGGTGGTTCCTGTATTGCCAGGGCAGCTGGAGGGATGTTGTAAGACCATAAAACATAGGAGCAGAATTAGGCCACTTGGCCCATCGAGTCTGCTCCGCCATTCAATCATGGCTGATATTTTCCTCATTCCCATTCTCCTTCCTTTTCCCCATAAACCCTGATCCTCTTATTAATCAAGAACCTATCTATCTCTGTCTTAAAATCACTCAATGACCTGGCCTCTATTGCCTTCTGCAGCATGTATGTGCTGATGGCTCCTATATTGCTGGGGGAGCTGGACAGAAGGTCGGAATGTTGAATGTGCTGATTCACAGAGTGAGATTGATCCTCAGTAATGTAGTGATGAAAATTTGATAGATAGCCCAAGGCAAGCAAAAACCTTTGTATGATATATTTTGAGTGGTAGATTGTCAGTTTGTAGATAGAGTGGTGGAGATGTTCCAATGCCCTTGCTTCTGATTCACTCCCTGCCCATGTTGTAAAACTTCCAGGGACCCCGAAACATAACACCAGTGTTTTGTCTATGGAAACATCAGTTATACAATCAAATATACCGGCCGGAATTTTACCACCTTGCCTGCCATGGAATCGGCACGGGTAAGATAAAGTAAAATAAAGTTTATTTGTCACAAAAAAGGCTTATATTAACCCTGCAGTGAAGTTACTGTGAAATTCCCCTTGTCGACACACTCTGCCGCCTGTTCAGGTCAATGCGCCCAACCAGCACATCTTTCAAAATGTGGGAGGAAACAGGAGCACCCAGAGGAAACCCACACAGACACGGGGAGAATTGCAAACTCCACACAGATATGACCGAAGCCAGGAATCGAACCGGGTCCCTGGCGCTGTGAGGCAGCAGTGCTAACCACCATGCCACTGCATAAGTGTCTGACAAAGGAAATCTCTATTGGCCTCAGGTAAGAATTTCAGGTCTTCCCCGAGTAAGGCTGTAAAATCCCACTCATCATTCCCAGTAGCTTTGATTTGGTTCCAGGGAAGAGGGATTTTAGCTACAAGGTTAGGCTGGAGTTGGAGATTGTTGTAAGATTGTACAAGAATTGGAGAGGATTATATCAGGTAGATAAAGAAAAGGTGTCCCCATGAGCTGACAGTAATTGGTCGAGCGAGGCAGGGAGTCGAGGTCTTGAGTAAGAGAGACATGAGGGGATGTTTTACAGTGAGTTGTAATGACCTGGAAGTTAATGCCAGCCTTTCTGTTTAATTATCTCTATGTGTTGTAGAGTGTAGGGTGCAGAGAGAAAGGACACACACTCAGAGGTTATCAGTGATTTCTGGAGATAATTCTAACACCTTACATGGAGAAAGCAAGGCTGAGACTCCGGACTAACAACCAATTCTTTGGTTAACAAAGGCTGAGTTGTATCCCCAGCCCACCTCTGCCACTGAGATCTACCTATTTCTGTCCAAAACCTACCTCTCTGCTGAGTCATCTTCAGGTGCCTGCTGCAATAATGCTGGATGGAGTATCAAATCTGTCCTATTGTTAACCCTCAGTATTTGGAATCATTTTAATCAAACAAGGCACCCTCTGAAATAAATATTACAATGAAATAAGCTGCCTCACATTAAAGTAAACACATTCCAACACACACATGCACACCTAAACATGGGCATGCATGCACACGCAAAAGCACTGACGTGTATACACACAAGCATGTACACATTCACAACTAGTATGTATATGCAAATACACATTCATTCACGTGCACACATGCATACATAAGTTTCTATTCAGGGGCAGCAAGAGTTGGCTGGATTTTCTCCTTCCCAGTTCTTAAGCACAAAGTTTTCTGAAATGAACGTCTGTTGTTACGTTGGTGTTATAGTGTTATAGAAGGAAATTGGCTGGTGTCTCCTGAGCTGCTGTCTCTGTGCCAGAGAAAGAAGCATCTCTCCATGAAAGGTTTTCCCAAGCAGACAGTCAGTGTCATTTGGTAAAACGCCTCATCACCAGAACATTTGAACAGCACTAAGTCCCTGGCTGAAGGTGAGAAAGATCCTCCCCATCACATCCTTCTACATGCCCTGAACCTCACTCACTCCAGCAGCACACAAGATGACAGTGATGGGGGAGAGAGCATTGTCCACCACTTTGTGGAATGTGCCTTTGCAAAGAAGGCTCTGGAGAGAAATGAGGTGATTATTGTCAAGGTTCACTCCAGGCAGCCTCTGTGACACTGTGCTCTGTGGTCTCAGGGCTGTTTCCAAGAATGGGGACTCTATGCTCTAGGGGCTGTTCTCAGGGAAGGGGGCCCTGTGTTCTACGGGCTGTTCCCAGGGACAGGGACTCTGTGCTCTTGGGGCTGTTCCTAGGGATGGGGACTCTGTACTCTCCAGGCTGTTTTCAGGGATGGAGATTCTGTTCTCTACGGGCATTTCCTGAGTACGCACATCAAGACGAACATCAGCTGCTGGAGTATCATCAACTTGGTGAAAGATGCTCTTTGGTCTACCTGAAACTTGTTGAACTCCCAATGAGTTCTCTCTGAATGAGTATTGCACACTGGCATTTTCCAAAGACCAGGACTACGCGGTGAGGAACGCACTAAAACGTGGGCCAGCTGTGACAGAAGCGCAATGGGGGATCATGGCTGTCTAAGACCTTTCGGTCACAATGCACTGAGGGGAGCAGAACCCCCTGGAGCGGAATGACCCATTGAATGTATACAGTGAATAATACATGTATCTCCGTTGTACTGATGCACCTCCAAGGGCAACTTGTTCTATGCAGACGACTTTTAAATATCTTTAAACAAATTGTAAGGACCATTATAAAATGTCTAAAATGTTTCTTTGATTATATTGAAGTGTCATTACTGAATGTGTGCAAAGTACCTGCATAACTATTGCACTTTGTGTGATGGTCACTTTGAAATATTTATATTCTTGCAGATTGTGTATGAGTAAAATATATTTTTGGGAAAAATATTAAACGCTTTTAACTAAGTGCTGCCAATCAGCTATTCTGACCACTTCCTTCCAGCTATCCAATCACTCACTTAATCTATTAGTTCCTCGCTGGTTGTCTCTTAGTCACCCCATCGCTTTCCCCCATGGGGATGTGAAGATATGTTGGATCTTTAGGTTGAGATAGTGGCTGAACTTTATTTACCTTTGAGAGCACTGGTTGTTTGATTTGATTGGATTTGATTTATTATTGTCACATGTATTGGTATACAGTGAAATGTATTGTTTCTTGCGTGCTATACAGACAAGGCATACCATTTGTAGAGAAGGAAATGAGAAAGTGCAGAATGTAGCATTACAGTCATAGCTAGGGTGTAGAAAAAGATCAGCATAGTCAAGGTAAGTCCATTCAAAAGTCTGACAGCAGCAGGGAAGAAACTGTTCTTGAGTCTGTTGGCATGTGACTTCAGACTTCTGTATCTTTTTTTCCGACGGAAGAAGTTGGAAATGAGAATGTCTGGGGTGTGTGGGGTCCTTAATTATGCTGGCTGCTTAAACCGAGGCAGCGGGAAGTGTAGACAGAGTCAATGGATGGGAGGTTGGTTTGCGTGGTGGATTGGGCTTCATTCACGACCCTTTGTAGTTTCTTGCGGTCTTGGGCAGAGCAGGAGCCCATACCAGAGGGTGACACTACCTCTGCTGAATGGAGTGTCTGGGAGTTCCACTCCCAGTCTGGGGGCTCAGGACATTGTTATCTTTACATCTTCCAGACTCAGTACGCGTCGGGTTAGAACCAAATCCACTGGCTGGATGTCTTTCAATCCTAGATCAGAAATAGTTTTACATGAAAATGGAACTAATGTGAATGGACAGCTGAGAGCACAGGGTAGACACAAGTTCCCAAAATGATTTTTAATGGTTTTCCAAGTGTCTTTCACTCGGTCAATTACTGGACGCCAGAATGATTACATCGGCTGAAATACAAGCCTCTGGCATTTTTGTTCTAAATCGCACCAGATGTCACATTATCCTTGACCATGTTTGTCCAAACTCTCTTTCATCTAATGGAGTTGGGCATGTTACACGTTACCCAGGACAATCCATATCCACTGGATTAATTTAGAAGTTAGGATTACTTTCCTTACCTCTGTCCTTCACCCCAGTCCCACTGAAGGGACTAACTCCTGCTCATGCTGCCATGTCTGTGACCCACTACAAGACAATGTTAAGAGGTGGAGGGCCTGACGTACAGAGGCTCACACACAAACACGTGCAGAGTAGAGACATACTTGATGTGTACTTGATGAAGAAACATCCAGAAATATGCATGTATGTGCATGTTCAAATATCCCCCACATGTGCACAAGCATGAACTACAAACATAGGGAGGAATGCATGCTCACAAACGTGACGCATACTCAAGCTCACACACGCACAAATTAAAATGCATACATACAAACACACATGCCTATACACACAAGCATGTGCACACAAATATACACATAATAATATGCAAAGTACATACACACACAAATGCTGCACAAACACACACAACCACACACATGTGCAGACAAACACATACCAAAAATGCACACATATACAAGCAAACATTATACGCAAACACATGCACACTTACACATGCAAACAAACACACAAACGTACGTGTGTGTGCACATGTGTGTTTGTACATGAGTATATGTGAAAGTGTGTGTGTGAGGGTATGTGTGTGTGTATGAGAATCTGTTCATGTGTGTGAATGTGTCTGTGAGTGTATGAGTATATGTGTGTGTGAGTGTGAGTGTGTGTATGTGTGTGTATGTGTGAATATGTGGGGTGTGTGTGTGTGAGCATGAGTATGTGTGAGCATGTGTCTGTGTGTGTTTGTGTGAATATGTGTGTGAGTGAATGTGTGAGTGTGTGTGAATGCATATGTATGTGTGCATGAATGTGTGTGAGTGTGTGCGCGTGTGTGATGTGTATGTTGAGTGTGTGTATGTGTGTGAGTCTGTGTGTGAGTGCATGTGTGAGTGTATATGAGTGTGTGTGAGTGTGTATCTGTGTGTGTGTGAGTATGTGTGAGTGTGTGTCGGTGTGTATGTGAGTGTGTAAGTATGTGGGTGTGTCTGTGTGTGTGTTTGTGTCTATGAGTGTGTGTCTGTGTGTGTCTGAGTATGTGTGAGTGTGTGTCTGTGTGTATGTGAGTGTGTTGTATGAGTGTGTGTGAATATGTGTCTGTTGTGTTTGTATGAGTATATGTGAGTGTGAGTGTGTGAGTATCCGTGAGTCTGTTTCTGTGTGTGTGTCAGTGTGTGTGTGTTTGTGTGTGAGTATGTGTGAGCATGTGTCTGTGTGTGCATTTGTGTGACTGAGTGTGTGTTTGTGAGTGTGTGTATGTGTGTGTGTTTGTGTGAGTATGTATGAGTGTGTGACTGTGTGTGTATGTGTGTTTGTGTGTGTGAATGTGTGTGTTTGTGTGTGTGAGTGTATGTCTGTGCGTGTGTTTATGTGAGTATGTGTAGGTGTGTGTGTGTATGTGTGTGTGTAAGAGGCATGATTTGCATTTTGCAGCACACCCTGTTTGCAGTCGAGAAGATGCAGTGATCTGTATCATTGAGCTATGTCCTGACCTGCAATCCCTCGGCTGCTTGAATTCCTTCCTGTTCCTGTTGCAGAACTCTTTATGTGGAGCCAAGTCTACTGAAAAACCTCCCAAACTCCAACCTGCTTTCTTCTCTGGCTAACAGAGCTGTCACTATCCACACTGTACAGTCTGTGCCTACACTGTGGTCTTTCATTAACTGAGACATTGAGGGTCACCCACCATTCAACCAGGTAATGAATGGGTGGCACAGTGGCACAGTGGTTAGCACCACTGCCTCAGAATGCCAGGGCCCAGGTTCGATTCCTGGCTTGGGTCACTGTCTGTGCGGACTGTTTTCCTGGAGCATCGGAGGGTGAAGTGGGTGCGGGGGAGCCTGATAGAGGTTTACAGGATTATGACAGGCTTAGATAGAGTGGATAGCCAGAGCCTTTTCCCCAGGGTCAAAGAATTAATTACTTGGGAGCATAGATTGAGAGTGAGAGGGGAAAGTTTAAAAGAGATGTAAAGGGCAAGTTTTTCACACAGGTGAATGCCTGGAACGCATTGCCGGAGGAGGTGGTAGAAAAAAATTCTATAACAATGTTCAAGAGACATCTGGGTAGATAAATGAACAGAAAGAAATCTCACAACACCAGCTTAAAGTCCAACAAGTTTATTTGAAGCAAACGCCCCAAGCTTTCGGAACACGTCCTTCCTTCATTCTGGGAACACCAGCCACCTGATGAAGAACAAAGTGTTCCGAAAGATTGGGGCGTTTGCTGCAAATAAACTTGTTGGACTTTAAGCTGGGGTGTTTTGAGATTTCTTTCTGTTCTACCCCAGTCCAACGCTGGCATCTCCACATCATAGATACATGAATAGGAAGGGAATAAAAGGATGTGGACCATTTCCAGGCAAGAAAACATTAGATTAGAGAGGTGTCTGCATCAGCAGTTGGGCTGAAGGGCCTGTTCCTGTGCTGTACTGTTCTTTGTTCTTTGAGTTCTGGAATTCCCTCCACCTCTCCGCCTTCTTTAACACCTTCCTTAGAACCCACCACCTTCACCGAGGTCCAAGAAATGTTTCATGTGTAATGTTTGGCTTTGTAGCTCTCCTGCGAAATATCTTGTGACTCTTGACAATGTAAAAGTACAGATTTTTTAAAAAACTCTTTCAGAGAAGCTAGGCGTTCCTTGCCCACCATGAGTTCCAGGAGTAAATTGATTGAATCCCTGCAATGCAGAAAGAGCCATTTGACCATTTGGCAAGTCTGCACCTCCCACAATCCCAGCCAGGCCCTATTCCCCTAACCCCATACATTTACCCCAGCTAGTCCTCCTGACACTAAGGGGCAATTTAGCATGTTCAATCCACCTAACCCACATATCTTTGGAGTGTGGGAGGAAACTGGAGCACACAGAGGAAACCCATGCAGACACAGGGAGAATGTGCAGGCACTACACAGACAGTGACCTAAGCTGGGAATCGAACCGTTGGCAACAGTGCCAACCACTGTGCCACTCAGTATAAGGAAGGAAGCCCTGCCCTATGATGTGTCAAGGACCCTCTGTTTCAGGAAATTCCCCACTCTTCCTGCTGAAGTTGAGTTTGAAATTGGTCTTCATTGATCAATTAATCATTGGTCAATTAGTTATTGGTCAATTAGTCATTGGTCAATTAGTTAAAATTCCATTCTGAAATTGGTCTTTATTTTAATCGATGGAAAATGGGTTCCACAAGATGCAATTTCAGAGAGCAAACTCCAGCATTTCAATGATGCTTGATACAGGAGGGGGGGGGGGACGGCGTCAACAGTAATAAGGTGGTTGGGGGAGATGATGTTGTTTAGGGATTTAGGACTTGTGGGATGAGGCAGGCTGGGGAGTCAGCAAAATTAACCACTGTGCCACCCCACATGTCGACCAAACTGGGTAAGGACGGCAGATTTCCTTCTCTAAAGAATATTAGCGATAGTTGTCAAGGTTATCATTACTAAGATTGATTAATTTAATTCCCAGCCTTGCTGTGGTGGGGTTTGAACTCTGATCTGGGGGTGACTGTGTTACTATTCCAGTGAAGTTAACGCTATGTCGCCAACTCCGCCTGAGTTGTTTGTTGTTTTATAACTTTGAATGGAATTGCAATTTTTTGGTGAGGATGTTCATTTATTTATGAGTCACAAATAGGCTCACATTAACACTGCAATGAAGTTACTGTGAAAATCCCCTGTGGGGAGGGCGTGTGAAGATTTTCCCTCCACAAAGCCAGATCTGAATTCCAAACTAAAGCTAAACTGCTCCCTCGCATGTAAGGATACAGAGTGTTCTGTAAACAGCAGACTGCTGGCCTCAGCCCAAACACTGCTTAATGAGACCATGTAATCCGCTAATTAACCTCACACTGTGTCCCTGCCAATTCCACAAGTAAGGTATGGAATTAATAGTCTCCGATAAAATCCCCAAGTTCATAAAATTCTTGAATAGTAGGTAAATAACTGAGAATTTATTGAGTTCAATCTAACAACGATTTCTGAATGCAGATTGTAGCAGACCTTTTATTAATATTCTGTAGATTAAGGAGAGCCACATTTTGTGGTGTACTGTAATTATTTGTACAATTAATTGGTCATAAATGGGTAACCCTTTTTATTTTAAGGATTATAGTTATGAATGATAAATACTTTATTTTGTATTATCATCACAATTTAGTCTGAATGGTTTCTCAGTCAATTTTCCCATATCTATCTCATTCATAGAACAGAATCCTGACATTGAAGAAAGAGGCCATTCGGCCCATCGAGTTTACAACGTCTGTTTGACAGAACATCTCAACCAGCCCTCTCCCCTGTCCCATCCCCGCAGTTCCACACATTAACTACGGCTAATCCACCTAACCTACACATCTTGGGACACCAAAGGACAATTTAGTTTGGTCAATCCACCTAATCCGCATATCTTTGGACTATGGGAGGAAACCGGAGCACCCAGAGGAAACCCACACAGACACGGGGAGAATGTGCAAATTCCACACAGATAGCGACCCAAGGCTGGAATAGAGCCCGGGTCCCTGGTGCTGTGCTAACCACTGTGCCAATGTTCCTACAACTGAGTCATTTTTCTCACTTTCTAGTGTGAAAGATATTCTATGAGTAAAATATCATCACTGTTCTGAAGACTTCCCTGTTTTTTAACCCTCTTGGTAGCAACAGCTCTCCCCCTCTGAGCCTGTCTTTAGCTGAAAATCCCAGAAACCCCCATAGCATCAGGTTACTGAACAGTGTCCCGGATGAGATTCCGGGTTTGAATCCCGGTCCTGGTGATTGGAGACTTGGAGATGTGGCCTGGAATTCCAGTGGGATACTTGTATCCACTGGGTTTGGATTCCTCATACCATCCCTTCCATCATTGTGTGTGGAAGCCCAAAATGTAATCCTCCCACACCCTCTTCCCCTTTTAGAGGGTTAACTACACTCTGCCCCACCCGCTCAGTGGGCAACAGAAAGTTGGTCGTGCCATGGAAGGAACACTTGTGGGGGGAGATAGTGGAGCAGTAGAACTGTTCTCATAATGCAGCAGCTCAGGCTAATGCTCTGGGCGCATGGGTTCAAATCTCACCGTCACAGCTGGTAGAGTTTTAAGCTAATAAATCTGGAATTAAAAGCTAATCTTAGTAATGGCAACAATGACAATTGTTGCAAAAATCCATCTGGTTCACTAATGTCTTTTAGGGAAGGAAATCTGCCATTCTTACCCAGTCTGGCCTACATGTGACTCCAGATCCACAGCAGTGTGGTTGACTTTCGACTATCCCCTGAAATGTCTGACTGAGCCACTCAGTTTTTATTTATTAGTGTCATAAGTAGACTTTGCAGTGAAGTCACTGTGAAAATCCCCTAGTTGTCACACTCTACCACACTGTTTGGGTACACTGAGGGAGAATTTAGCATGGCTGATGCACCTAACCAGCACATCTTTCAGACTGTGGGAGGAAACCAGAGCACTCGGGGGAAATCCACACAGACATGGGAAGAACATGCAGACTCTGCAGAGATAGTGAATTGATCCCTTGTTCCTGGTGCTGAGAGACAGCAGTGCTAACCACTGTGTCATTGTGCCACCAGTTCAAGGGCAAAAAAGGGGTGGGCAAAAAATGCTGATCTTTCCAGTCACATCCACATCATACGAAATAATTTTTTTTTTGTTTTACAAAGATTTTAAGGGATATTGGGAAAAGAATGGGATTAGGATAGAAATTAGCCATAATGTTATTGAATTGTGGAACAGGCTTGAGGGGTTGAATGGCCTCCTCCTGTTCCTGAGCTAGGAAAGTGGGTGTGTGTTTTACCAACTGAGGCAGATATACCTCTCATTGAGTGGGTGGTGGGGGAGGAGGGGGCAGATTTCCAGCATGCTATTGAACTATGGAGTTCATCACCACAGTTTTATCTCTGTCTTTAGGACATAGATAGATTTTTGATGAATAAGAAGAACAAGGGTAATGGGGAAAAGGCAGGAGAATAGAAATGAATCACCAAGTTGATTCTGGAGATAAGCAGGTTAGCTTATGAGGAGAGATTGAGTACTTATTGGAGTTTAGAAGGCTGAGGGGAGATTTTATACAGACATATAAGATAATGAAGAGGCTAGACAAGGTAGAAGCAGCAAGATTATTTCCACTTAGAATGGAAACAAGAACTGGGGGGCATAGCCTCAAAACACAGAGGAGTCAATTTAGAACAGAGTAGAGGAGGAACTTCTTCTCTTAGAGGGCAGTGAATCTTTGGAATTCTCTACCCAGTGGAGGCTACCTCGTTAAATGTGTTTAAGTTACAAATAGATTTTTAACCAATAAGGGAATTAAAGGTTATGGGAAGCAGGTGGGTAAGTGGAGCTGAACCCACTATCAGATCAGCCATGATCTTATTGAATGACAGGACAGACTCAAGGGGCTAGATGACCTAAATCTGCTCCAATGACTTATGACCTGGCATTCACAGAGGTGCAGGAGGTAGAGACAATGTTAGAAACTGGAAAGCCAAGCTGATAATGCTTCCCAAAGCAGTCAAGTGCGGAGACCTTGTTGTTATAACCACCACCAGCTCAGTTGACTTCACAGAGACACGAGGATAATTGTGGGCATTCTCAGAGAGTTTCACTCTGACTGAATCAATAACTCAGCCTTTATATAAATACGTAGCGAAAGATTTCATCTGTTCATTCCTAAAGCAAACAGTGAGTCGGCAAGACTTTCATTTTACATTGGCTCAAGGTAAAACGGAAAATTATATTATATGTTTAAAATTAAACACAAGATTTCACTTTTATTAATTGTATGGGAAGGGAGGGAGCAAGGATTACAACCTCGTGAAGTGATGCCACAATCTGTTTCAGGGCAATCTGCCCCTTTACCATTCAAACATCCTTCTGCAGTGTTTATCTGAAGTGGATATTGTTGTTTACATACACAGCCCAGTGCCAGCGAGACACTGCACATTCTGCATGGTTAATGTCAATGAAACTAGGAGCAGAGACAGTTAAAGGACTTCTTGGGTGCTGATGAGCACAAAGGAATTCAGCCAAAATGTTCTTCCTTAATCATGACTCAGTGATACTGTCATGTGTTGTTGTGAGCGAGTGTGAGTAAATGGGAGTGATTGAGCGTGTGAATAAGTGTGCGTGAGTATGTGAGAGTGTGAGTGATTGTGTGTGTGGGTGTGTATGATTGAGTGTGTGTGTGTGTGAGAGTGTGAGTGAGTGTGCGATGAGTGTGAGTGAGTAAGTGTGTGTGATTGAGTGAGTGTGTAAGTAAGTGCGGGAGGATAAGTGTACAAGAGTAAATATTTGAGTGAGTGAATGTCAGTGAGTACGTGATTGAATATGTGTGTATATGAATGAATGAGTGTGTGTATGTCTGAGTGAGTTTGAGTGTGAGTGTACATGAGTGAATGTGTGTGAGTGACTGCTTGAGTGTGTGAGTTGCAGAATAAAGGGTGAAATTTAATGCTAGTAACTGAGTGTGTGCATAAGGATCTATGTAACAGTGAGAGAAGATGAGTATGAAGCATCTTCGTAAGGAGCTGCAGCCATGTCCTGTGTGACATTGGACAAATCAGATTGTCCAGTCTCAAATCAAGAGTGGATAGATTTTTGATTGACAAGGGAATTAAGGGTTACGGGAGAAAGCAGGAAAGTGGAACTGAACCACTACAGATCAGCCATGATCTTATTGAATGGCGGGACAGGCTCGAGGGGCTGGATGGCCGACTCCTGCTCCTATTTCTTATGTTCTTATGTAGATCCCAGTGTGAAATCTGGCTTGATCAATCCTAACTGCTCTTATAAACTGTGAAGGAAAGTTACTGAACAAATTCACAGGAGTCTTCTGATGAACTTTGAACACAAAGAATAAAATATTTATTAAAGAGGAAACATATAGCCTATCACAGCAGACAACAAAGTTGGGAAAAATCTCAATACAATTGCAAGAAAATGATTCAATTTCCCAATATTCCTTTACCTAGCAGTATCTCCACAGACATTAAACCCAGTGAAGATTTACCACTATCCACCACTACCACTGCAAGGCTTCTTGCTTGTGCTGACACAGTTGTAAATGGAATTCTTCTGGTGGATTTCTGAGCTTCACTTGATGTTTTTCATGCAATGATATCTCTTTATGAGATATCCAAAGCTCCATTCTAAACTCGCTATTTCTTTAATTCACAGAAAACACACAAGTTCCCAAACCTTAGGCTCCCAGTAGCATTGTAATATTTATTATGTTTGTCATATGAAGACCGGTGAGGAGTGTGGGTCCATATTCGGTGGAGTTTAGAAGGACGAGGGAGGGATCTAATTGAAATGTACTGAGAGGCCTCGATAAAGTGGGCATGGAGAGGATGTTTCCACTAGTGGAAAACTAGAACTCAAGGGCACAACCTCAGAGTGAAGGGACGCTCCTTTAAAACTGAGATGAGGAGGAATTTCTTCAGCCAGAGGGTGGTAAATATATGGAACACATTGCCACAGGGGGCTGTGGAGGCCAGGTCATTGAGTGTCTTTAAGACAGAGATAGATAGGTTCTTGATCAATAAGGGAACCTTAAGGTTGTGGGGAACAGGCAGGAAATGGGGAATGAGAATCATATCAGCCATGAACGAATAGCAGAGTAGACTTGATGGGTCGAATGGCCTAATTCTGCTCCTATATTTTGTGGTCTTATTATTAGAAAGTTTAAGATTCTCAGAATTCTCTCTCTGACACCCATTAACTGAACTGGCTCTCAGCTCCTGTCTGTCTGTGTCTGTTTTCCAACTGCACTTGCCCAAGGCCAGAACTTCCTGCCTGACGTCAATGGACCTCTGCATCTTTGCATTGCCCACACCCACCCGTTACAATTCCCAACCTCTGTGTCACTTGAGCTCTGTCACTAGGCGGCAGTTCAGTTTTTTTTCTACTTTGTGTATTATCTTTTCCAATATCACTAAAGTTTTAATTCCCTTTTTGTCCCTCTCTTTAATTTCAGGCGTTGCGTAATCTTGTTAAAAAATATATATACAAACTAACGCTCAAAAAAACTGACCTTTCAGACTCTGGTCCACCCAGATTTGGAGCCAGCGAGTCTCATAAAGAAACTGAAATGAAACTGAAATCATTCCACCTCCTGGATCACAAAAATTTATATGTATAAAAATCCAACTTATCACGTTTGGTCTTGCTTGTCAATAATTAGCTTATAAATGAATGTTCTATTGAGAAAAGGCCATTGCTTCCAGCAAGATCTCCATTAGAGTGAGAGACCATCAATTGAGTTAAATTGATGAGTTAAACCCAGAATAACCGATGGGAGAAAGGCGGTGCGAGAGTGTCATTGTTCATGTAGTACTCTCGTTACTGTAAATGTTGTTTCCTTACTTGCAAACCACTGATTCCATTCCCTCCCTTGGTCCCCTTATTGATCAAGAACCTATCTATCTCTGTCTTAAAGACATTCAATGACCTGACCTCCACAGCCCCCTGTAGCAATGAGTTCCATATATTCACCATTCTCTGGCTGAAGAAATTCCTCCTTGTTTCAGTTTTAAAGGACCGTCCCTTCGCCCTGAGGCTCACTTTCAAGTTCTAATTTTCCCAGTAGTGAAAACATTCCCTCCATGCCTGCTATATGTAGGAGTCTCAGCATTCTGTACGTTTCAATCCCAAACCCCGAAACAACACTCAGCCTCCTACCCACCTTATTAACGCTGACACCCCTATCTCTCAAATCTTTGAAATGCTAGAGTTTGCTCTCTGAACTTGCATCTTGTTGAACCCGCTTTGCACCAATTAAAAATAAAGCCCAATTTCAAAATGAAATTTTAACCAATTGACCAATGACTAATTGGCCAGTGAAGACCAATTTCTAACTCAACTTCAGCAGAATGAATTCACTGAAACAGGGAGTCTGTGGTGTATCATAGATCAGTCTTGTCCCTCACTCTGCGGCAAGGTGGCACAGTGGTTAGCACTGTTGCTTCACAGCATCAGGGACTCAGGTTCAATTCAGTTTTGAGTCTTTGTCTGCATGGAGTTTGCACATTCTCCCCCATGTCTGTATGGGTTTCCTCCAGGTGCTCCAGTTTCCTCCCACAATCCGGGTTATGTTGACTGGCCATGCAGAATGCATGGGATTACAGAGAAAGGGTAAGGGAGCGGACCTGGGTAAAATACTCTGTCAGAGAATCAGTGTAGACTCGATGGGCTGAATGGACTCTTTGGCATTGTAGGATTTCTAAATTCTCATTTTGTGAGATGATGATGTAAAGTTTATTCATTGGTCATAAGTAGCTTTACATTAACACTGTAATGAAGTTATTATGAAATTTCCCTGGTTGCCACACTCCGGCGCCTGTTTGGGGATGGTGAGGGAGAATTTAATACTGCCAATGCACGTAACCAGCACATTTTTGGTCTGTTGGAGGAAATTGGAGCACATGGATAAAACCCACGCAGACATGGGGAGAATATGCAGACTCCACACAGACAGTGACCGGAGCTGGGAACCGAACCTGTGTCCCTGGTGTTGTGAGGCAGCAGAGTTAACCACTGTGCCACCATGCTCCCATGGGCTAATTACTTTATAATCTCCAGCTGAACATGAATCTTGTGCCTGTTGATTCTGCTTTCATTGTCAGTCTAACCAATCTGCCTCATTCCTGTCACTGAGTACTTATGGTGTGGAGATGCTGTCGTTAGACTGGGGTAAGCAAGTAAGAAGTCTCACAACACCAGGTTAAAGTCCAACAGGTTTATTTGGCGGCACAAACTTTCAGAGTCGTTCCTCCTTCAGGTGAGTGAGGAGTTATGTTTACAAACAGGACATATACAGACACAAACTCAAGATAGTGGTTGGAATGCGAGTCTTTACAGGTAATCAAGTCTTAAAGATACAGACAATGTGATTGGAGAGAGGGTTAAGCACAGGTTAAAGAGATGTGTATTGTCTCCAGCTGGGACAGTTAGTGAGATTTTACAAGCCCAGGCAAGTCATGAGGTTACAGATAGTGTGACATGAACCCAAGGTCCCTGTTGAGGCCGTTCTCAAGTGTGCGGAACTTGGCTTTCAGTTTCTGCTCAGCGACTCTTGCGCTGTCGAGCTTCCTGAAGGCCACCTTGGAAATCACTTACCTGAAAATTAGAGACCGAATGCCTGTGACTACTGAAGTGTTCCCCAACAGGAAGAGAATAGTCTTGCCTGGTGATTGCGGTGTTCATTCATCCGTTGTCGTAGCGTCTGCATTGTCTCCCCAATGTGCCATGCTCCGGGACATCCTTTCCTGCAGCCTATCAGGTAGACAGTGTTGGCCGAGTTGCAAGAGTATGCAAAGTGTATCTGTTGGATGTGTTCTCATGTGAGGCGGTGGCATCCATGTCGATGATCCGGCACATCTTGCAGAAGTCGCTGTGGAAGTTATCATGATTACTGTTCTCCTGAAGGCTGGGTAGTTTGCTGTGGATGATAGTCTGTTCAAGGTTGTGCGGTTATTTGAAGGCAAGAAGTGGGGGTGTGGGGATGGCCTTTGTGAGATGTTTGTCTTCACAATGACTTGATTACCTGTAAAGACTTGCATTTCAAACATCTTGGAAATTGAGTTTGTGTCTATGTATGCCCTGTTTGTGAACACAACTCCTCACTCACCTGAAGGAAGAGCAACGCCTTGAAAGCTTTTGCTTTCTATGGCACGTCAAAACTATCGATTGATGAGTCGAGCACCACATCCTGTTCTTATGAGGTTGTCTTTCAGCATCTATAGGTGTCTTGTTGCGATCCTTCTCATCTGAGCAGATCCTGTGACAACGGAGGGCTTGTCCGTTGGGTCTGGCTTCTTTAACGTATTTAGGATGGAAGCTGGAGAAGTGAAATATCGTGAGGTTATCCGTAGGCTTGGGTACAGTGAAGTGCTGAGGTGATTGTCCTTGATGGAGATGCGTGTGTCCAACCGATTCCAGAAAGTAGTCCATGGTGAGTTTGACGGTGGGGTGATGTCAACATAAACTTGTTTCAATGATTGTTTGCCATGAGTCCAAAGGAAGAAAATGTCATTGATGTATCTAATGTATAGCAGCGGTTAAAGGTCCTGTGTGGCGAAGAGATCTTGTTCGAACCTGTGCATGAAGATGTTGGCATTTTGAGGTGTGAATTTGGTCCCCATGGTTATTCCATTTGTCTGGATGAAGAACTGGTTGTTGAAGGTGAAGATGTTTCCATCCAGGATGAAGGGTGGTGGTGGTGGAATGGGCTGTGGTTTAATGTCTCCATCCATTGTTATCAGTGGAATCTTGCTGTGCATGATGTATTTTTGATTTGATGTGATTTATTATTATCACTTGTATTGGTACACAATGAAAAGTATTGTTTCTTGCGCACTATACAGACAAAACATACAGCATATAGAAAAGGAAAGGAAAGAATGCAGAATGTAGTGTTACAGTCATAGCTGGGGAGTATAGAAAGATCAACTTAATGCAAGATAAGTCCATTCAAAAGTCTGACAGCAGCAGGGAAGAAGCTGTTCTTGAGTCGGTTGGTACATAACCTCAGGCTTTTGTATCTTTTTCCTGATGGAAGAGAGAATGTCTGGGGTGTGTAGAGCCCTTAATTACACTAGCTGCTTTGCCGAGATAGCGGGGAGTGTAGACAGAGTCAATGGATGGGAGGCTGGTTTGTGTGATGGATTGGGCTATATTCAGAACTTATTATTTATTTATAAATAAATTATTTGCTGAGCTTTCAGCACCGTGCAACAGCGACTAAACTTCACAAAGCTACGCGATTGGCTGCAAAGTGTTTTGGGACTTCTTGATCTTGTGAATGGCGTTATAGAAATGCAGTGACTACATCTTCGGAAGTCTTTCCCTCTGTCTTCTCTGCCACATTCGCAAGGTGCTGATCCAATTCACACACACGGTTTCCAGCTTTCAATGGAACTGAGTGCCAGCAAACTATTCACCTGTGAAAGGCTTCACAACATAATTCATTATTGTCGTCAACCAACAACAGGAGAGTCCTGAAGGAGCAGGCGCCCTCACACTTGTGGATAAAAGAGACAATTAATTTGTCCATAGCAACAACCAACCCTGCATCTTCCCACATGCCCTCTCTGTACCCTTCCCCAGCACATGGCTGAGATTGGCTAACCCTGCACAGATTGGGATTTCTACCTGAAACTCACACTTCAAGGGTACTTGTTTGTGAAGCATTGTACCACTGTGCTGCCAATCTCTTAGAGAGACACACATATCATCTTTGTAAATGTTGGAATGTGGGCATCACTAACCAGGCTCTTCCCTAATTGCCCCTTGAGAAGATGGTGGTGAGCCTTACTCAATGTCAAAAATGAGGAGGTCGGGCTCTGTGAACTACCACTGCCGGCACAGGGATCGGACCCGCACCGTTAGCGTTCCGTACCACAATCTGGTCATCTCACCAAATGAGCTAACCAAGTAGTGAATGCAAACAAAGCCCCTTAGTTTGCTTCCTCGGGGCAATACCTGTGACACGGCAACAACCACAGCACCATTAACAGGGACAATGTCACAAGGTGCTTTGCAGCAACAGAAATGCAATGCTGAGCCAAATAAGGAGGTATTAACAAAGGACAATCGAATACTCAGAGTGTAGGACTCTCAGAAACATCTCTAAACAATGAAAGGTGTCACTAACCCAAACCCACAATCACTCACACCTCAAAGCAGACACATGGGAACATCACCACCAACAAGTTCCTCTTTTTAAATTGTTTAAATTATATTTTTACATTTTTTTACTCCATTCTCTAAATGCTCCCGGTAGACCAGGAGAGCCCAAATCCATCGCCTTGCTTGCTCCAAACACCAAATTCTAATTGAATCCAATTCCTGGTCCCCACAGGAGAGGCAAAGGAGATCCAAGCTGACAAGGCATTGCATCCCATGTTGGGCTTGATCCTCGCCAAAAGAGCAAGAGGCCTGGAAGTTCGCCTCCAAGCCACCCATCATCCTGTCTTGGAAATATAACGCTGTTCCTTCACAGTGAAAATCCTGGAATTCCCTCCCGCCCTCCCTCCCTAACAGCACTGTGGATATACCTACGCCACATGGACTGCACGGGTTCAAGAGACGACTCACCACCACCTTCTCAAGGGCAATTATATATGGGTAGTAGACATCTGTGAAAGAACAGGCTCATTGGCAGCCTGTCTTTGCCATCCCATTAAGGGTGGATGGTGCTGGTCCAATCAGAAGCTGTGCAATGTTAAGAGGGTAGCAGCCCCAGCTGCAGAGGTGGGCACAGCTACTGAGGGAAAGTGAAGAGCAAAGTGCATCCAGCTTAAGGAAGAGAAGAACGATGGTGAAGTGAAAGAGCACCCTCTCGGCCAGCTGTTTGCTTCTGGCCTCAACGAGAAGATCCGTGCAGCCAATTCTCAGCTGGTCCCTAAGTGGACCAGTAAATATTTTAGATTGGCTACCTTCTGCTGCCAGGCCACTGCCAGCTTCAACCCTCCAGTGAGATCAGCCAGAGGCAGAAACACATCTGACCCGCGGCACTCCTCAGCTTTAAGATCAGCTCCAGACACTCCCAGAATCAAAGATCACTTCCCAAGACACTCCCCCCCCCTGGAGAAACATCATGGGAACACTGAAAAATATTGTTTTTCTTATCATTTTTCTTTGAACATTTCTGTTTACCAGATATAAAAATATTGAAAATGGGGGGAAAAGGCTACTTGTCTCTCAGTCAAGGCTCATTCAAGTGGGTAATGAATCCTTTTGCTTTCCAACTGGTGTTGGAAGATCAGTGTGTCACAAGGATGGATGTCTTTACCAACTAATGGCTGGAGTGTGGGGGGGGGGCAAATCATGTGATGGAACCTCCAGGAATACTTTCATCACAGTTTATTGAATCTGAGAATCCCTACAGTACAGAAAGGAAGTCATTCAGCCCATTGAGTTTGTACCGACCACAATCCCACCCAAGCCCTTTTCCCGTAGCCCCACATATTTACCCTGCTAATCCCCCTGACACTGAGGATCAATTTAGCATGGCCAAGCTACCTAACTTGCATATCTTTGGAGCATGGGACAAAATGGGAGGAAACCCACGCAGAAATGAAGAGAACATGCAGACCCCGCACAGGTGGTGACTCAAGCCAAGAATTGAACCCAGGTCCTAGCACTAACCACTGTGCCACCGTGCCATCTTAAAATTACAGTCTGTCTTCTTGCCCGCTCATCTAACTTGTCTGTATATTTTCCAAAATTGGCAACCTTACCCTTTCCCCTTCCTGGTCAATCTTTCTCCTGGTTTGGTTGGGGCGGGACTGGCGTGGGGTAGTTGGCCTCAGATGGGATCATATGAAGCTTGGGTGGATGTGCCAGTAAAATTCCATCCAGCAGATCATGTTCATCACAACACAGAAGAAAAATGTCCAATACTGATTTGTGAATATTGTTTTTATTGAATGTAATCTTTCTAGTTTCAAATGAGGGTTGCTGCCACTTAAACATGGCAACATCTCATTAAAGACACCTGGAATGAGCATCCAATACTCCCAGAATAGGTATAACTAGCACGGGGTTAGATACAGAGTAAAGCTCCCTCTGCACTCTCCCCATCAAACACTCCCAGGACAGGTACAGCACGGGGTTAGATACAGAGTAAAGCTCCCTCTACACTGTCCCCATCAAACACTCCCAGGACAGGTACAGCACGGGGTTAGATACAGAGTAAAGCTCCCTCTACACTGTCCCCCCATCAAACACTCCCAGGATAGGTACAGCACGGGGTTAGATACAGAGTAAAGCTCCCTCCACACTGTCCCCCATCAAACACTCCCAGGACAGGTACAGCACGGGATTAGATACAGAGTAAAGCTCCCTCCATACTGTCCCCCATCAAACACTCCCAGGACAGGTACAGCACAGGGTTAGATACAGAGTAAAGCTCCCTCCATACTGTCCCCCATCAACACTCCCAGGACAGGTACAGTACAGGGTTAGATACAGAGTAAAGCTCCCTCCATACTGTCCCCAACAAACACTCCCAGGATAGGTACAGCACAGGGTTAGATACAGAGTAAAGCTCCCTCCATACTGTCCCCCATCAACACTCCCAGGACAGGTACAGTACAGGGTTAGATACAGAGTAAAGCTCCCTCCATACTGTCCCCAACAAACACTTCCGGACAGGTACAGCACAGGGATAGATACACAGTAAAACTCCCTTTACACTGTCCCCATCAAACATCCCAACAACAGCTACAGCACGGGATTAGATGCAGAGTAAAGCTCCCTCTACACTGTCCCCCATCAAACACTCCCAGGACAGTGGTAGATTGAACGATGGCAGGATTTACTCAATTAATGGTACTGCTTTGGGGACAGTTACAGTACAAAGAGGTCTAAGGGTACATGTGCATAGCCTCTTGAAAGTGGAGTCACAGATGTACAAGTGTGAAGAAAGCAATCAGCATGCTTGATTTCATCGGTCAGAACATTGAATACAGGGGTTGGGACGTCTTGTTGAAGTTGTACAAGACATTGGTAAGGCCACACTTGGAATACTGTGTACAGTTCTGGTCAGTCTGTGATAGAAAGGATATTATTAAACTAGAAAGAGAGCAGAAAAGATTTACTAGAGTGATACCAGGACTTGATGGTTTGAGTTATAAGGAGGGGCTGGATGGCCTGGGTCCTTTTTCTCTGGAGTGTTGAAAGCTGAGGGGTGATCTTGTAGAGATTTATAAAATAATGAGGGGCAGAGATTAGCAAGATAGTCAAAATCTTTTCCCAAAGATAGGGGAGTCTAAAATTAGAAGGCGTAGGTTTAAGGTGAGAGGGGAGAGATACAGAAGCGTCCAGTGGGGAATTTTTTCACACAGAGGGTGGTGAGTGTCTGGAACAAGCTGCTAGACGCAGTAATAGAGGAGGGTACAATTTTGCCTTTCAAAAAGCATTTAGACAGTTACATGGGTAAAATGGGTATAGAGGGATATGGGCCAAATGCAGGCAATTGGGATTAGCTAAAGGGTTTTAAAAAAAGGGCAGCATGGACTAGTTGAGGCAAAGGGCCTGTTTCCATGCTGTAAACTTCTATGACTCTAGATGCAGAGTAAAGCTCCCTTTACACTGTCCCCATCAAACACTCCCAGGACAGGTACAGCATGGGGTTAGATACAGAGTAAAGCTCCCTCTACACTGTCCCCATCAAACACACCGCAGGACAGGTACAGCACGGGGTTAGATACAGAGTAAAGCTCCCTCTACACTGTCCCCCATCAAACACACCGCAGGACAGGTACAGCACGTGGTTAGATACAGAGTAAAGCTCCCTTTACACTGTCCCCATCAAACACTCCCAGGACAGGTACAGCACGGGGTTAGATACAGAGTAAAGCTCCCTCTACGTTGTCTTCCCATCCATCACTCCCAGGGCAGGTACAGCATAGTGTTAGATACAGAGTAAAGCTCCCTCTACATTATCCCCCCATCAAACACTCCCAGGACAGGTACAGCATGGGGTTAGATACAGAGTAAAGCTCCCTCTACACTGTCCCCCATCAAATACACCCAGGACAGGTACAGCACGTGGTTAGGTACAAAGTAAAGCTTCCTCTACACTGTCCCCCATCAAACACTCCCAGGACAAGTACAGCATGGGGTTAGATACAGAGTAAAGCTCCCTCTACATTATCCCCCCATCCATCACTCCCAGGCCAAGTACAGCACAGTGTTAGATACAGAGTAAAGCTCCCTCTACATTGTCCCCCTTTCCATCACTCCAAGGGCAGGTACAGCATAGTGTTAGATACAGAGTAAAGCTCCCTCTATATTATCCCCTCATCAAACACTCCCAGTGCAGGTACAGCATGGGGTTAGATTTAGAGTAAAGCTCCCTCTACACTATCCAACACTCAATCTGAGATGAGCATCTCCTGTTGCGGCAAATTCCCATTTAACATCAATTGCCCTGAATTCCTGAATAGTGAGGACTGACTGCCAGCTGATGGGAAACTCAGAGTGACTGATGAAATGGCAGCTGGGAACCAGGCTGAGACTACCGATGCTCAGGACAAGTCTTCGAGGCAGCTCAATGACAGAATTAAATTTGGTTCTGGGTCCTGTCTGAGCTATCAGGCATTAACAAGTCACTGCCTTGCTTGATTGTGGAACAAAGTTGACCATGTGAGGATAACGGTGAGGATAACACAAGTCTGGAACAAGGAGGAGAGAAGGTCAGCTGTGATATATATACATTTGATTTGAGATATTATCTTCCCGAGATCTCAGATTATCCGTTTCTCAACAGAACAAAGTCTTTATCTTGATGCCATTTATTGTCAGAATCTCATTTTCAGGAATGTTGTGCGAAGAGTTCATGCTTTGCCAAGAAAGTCCGTCCTGATTGGGTCAAATAGGGTTCACAGGTCATGCTGAAGATGATGCTGCAGGTCACGGTGCCTCTGAGGTCAGTGGTGGGTAGCGCCAAATCCGGTAGATCACAATGGACAAGGCAGGGCCGAACATGAGGAAGCTCATGAGGATCACAGTGCCCAGGATCACCAGAACGATGGCCCAGATTTCCAGCACGTGTGTGGGAATTTGGCCAACCATCATCACAGTCCCCAACTGGGCCATCAATCACCTTCCCGCTCGAGCAGCAGAATAATTCCTCCCACTGTGGCCTCCTGTAGAAAGATGCGACAAAATCAAACAGAAAAAGTTATTTATTCCCTGTCTCACCACATTTATTATTTATAATTTATTTATTTATTAGTCACAAAAAAAGGCTTACATTAATACTGCAATGAATTTACTGTGACATGTGGCTCAACCCGACATACCCACCATCCCTTGCACCCATATTCCCACACAATCTAATTCGTCAACACCCAGGATTGGCATGGAATCTCTAGGAATTGCAGATTAATTTTCTAGATGCATCTCTAGACTGAAAGTTATAGGGAGAAACATCATCATATCTACAAAACAATTGTGCGCCATTTCTCTGGAAGCGCATCCGTGTTAGAGTCACCACAATACTATTGATATAGGAAAACAACTGTTGTTTGACAAAGAGTTAAGTACTGTCCAGTTGAGTAATAGGGACCGCATGGCAGCATAGTGGTTAGCACTGCTGTCTCACAGCGCCAGGGACCCGGGTTCAATTCCCAGCTTGGGTCACTGTCTATATGAACTCTGCACATTCTCCCCATGTCTGTGTGGATTTCTTCCGGGTGCTCCAGTTTCTTCCCACAGTCTGAAAGATGTGCTGGTTAGGTGCATTAGCCACGCTAAATTCTCCCTCGGTGTACCCGAATAGGCACCAGAATGTGGCGACTAGGGGATTTTCACAGTAACTTCATCGCAGTGTTAATATGAGCCTACTTGTGACACTAATAAATCAACTTTAGAATCACAGAGTAATACAGGCCCATTGAGTCTGCAGTGGCAATATCTACCACTTAAGGTGTGTTCACCCATTTTCCTGCACTTGCCCCATATCCTTGAATGTTATGATAGAACATAGAACATAGAACACTACAGCACAAGTTGTGCCGATCATATCCATACCTACCAGGCCATAGAACTAACTCCCAATCCCATTAAATCCCATGTATTCATCCAGAAGTCTCTTAAAAGACCCCAGCCTCTACCACCACTGACAGCAGCCGATTCCATTCACTCACCACCCTCTGAGTGAAAAACTTACCCCTAACATCTCCTCTGTAGTTGCTCCCCCCAGCACCTTAAACCTGTGTCCTCTCATAGCGACCATTCCAGCCCTGGGAAATAGTCTCCGAGAATCCACCCTTTCTATTCCTCTCAACATTTTATAAACCTCTATCAGGTCGCCTCTCAATCTTCATCTCTCCAGAGAGAAGAGACCTAGCTCCCTCAACCTATCTTCATAAGGCATGCCCCCCCAATACAGGTAACATCCTTGTAAATCTCCTCTGCACCCTCTCAATAGCTTCCACATCCTTCCTATAGTGAGGCGACCAGAATTGCACATAGTACTCCAAGTGGGGTCTGACAAAGGTCTTATATGATATAATGCGTTTTAGTTTCTATTTGACTGTGGGAAGATTGGGCACTGGGAACTTGGACATGTTGGGCGAAAATAACAGGGGTATTGGAAAAGGTGGAACCATTGGAGGTGAGAGGTCATGCGATTGAAAATCTCAGCAATTTGTGCCCTTAGGTTTGGCAAGCTCTGTAAGGGGAGGCGATGGCCTAATAAGATTATCACTAGATTATTAATCCAGAAACTCAGCTAATGTTCTGGGAACATGAGTTCAAATCCCACCGCAGCAGATGGTGGAATTTGAATTCAATACAAAATATCTGGAATTAAGAGTTTATTGATGACCATGAAGCCAATGTCAATTGTCCAAAAAACCCATCTGGATCACTAATGTCCATTAGGGAAGGAAATCTGCCATCCTTACCCTGGTATGGTGCCCATGTGACTCCAGGACCATTGCAATGTGGTTGACTCTCAATTACCCTCCAAGGGCAGCTACAGATGGCCAATGAATGTTGGCCCAGCCAGGATGCCTATGTCCCAAAAATGAATAAAAAAGTCCCAGAATCCCCATTGACAGCGCTGAATGTTCAAAAGTTAAAATCTAGCCAAAGCTTTGAGCTTTGAGGCACACTGCAATTTTGTGATGATTTAAAGCATCTGAAGAGGCTACTGTTTATTTCTTCCTAATTTAGAGCGACAGTCAACCTCTGTTTTATAAATATCTCCAAAAAGTGCTGCCTTTCTGCTTTATCTGTATACATTTTTCATAATCTCATGGGATGTGGGCGTTTCTGGCAAGGCCAGCCATTATATCTTTCCCCTCCTTGCCCCTTGAGAAAGAGAGAACTGCCTTCTTAAACCATTGCAGTCCCCGAGCTGTTGGTGCACCCACAGTGCTGCTTGGGAAGGAGTTCCCAGGATATTGATCCAGCTCAATGGCGGAATGATTAAAATTGGTGATGAAGTGATTGGAAAGAGTTTGAAATTGGGGATATGCAGAGATCTCAAAAGGTTGAGGGTTGGAGGAGCCTACAGAGATAGGAAGGAAGTGGAGTCATTTGATCAGGAGAATGGGAATTTTAGAATAAGCTATTGCCAGAGGGAGCATTCAGAAGAGTCTCTGTGGTCACCAGGACACAGTCAGTGGGTAACTCTGGCTGGAATTTTCCAGCCAGCTATCAATGGCGGGATTTTCTTGTCCTGCTGTTGTCAATGGGATTTCCCATTGTAGCCACCCTAGAATCATAGAAACCCTAAAATATAGAGAGAGGCCATTCAGCCCATCAAGTCAATACTGACTACAATCCCACCTAGGCCCTACCCCCATATTCCCACACATTTACCCACTAATCCCTCTAACTTGCGCATCTCAGGGCAATTTTTAACATGGCCAATCAACCTAACCCAAGCCTCTTTGGACTGTGAGAGGAAACCGAAGCACCCAGAGGAAACCCATGCAAAAGGAGGAGAAAGTGCCATCTCCACACAGACAATGGCCCTATATTGCTTGGAAACCCATGGTAGGGGTTCTCTGGTGGGTCCAGCCAGAGAATTCCTTCCTCTCTCGCCTCTGATTCTGGAAATTGTGCTATCAAATCCCACTCCAGTGTCTCGGGCACCAAGTCCAGATGGACACACAAGTGCAGTACTCTGCCTCAGTGCAGTACTGAGGGAGTCTGGCATTGCTGAATGTGTTGTCTCTCAGGTGAGGTGATAAACCTCTCCAGTGCGTGTCAAAGATCATATGCCACTTTTCAAGGCCTTCCTTGGGTCAGGGAGTTCTCTCTCAGGACCAATATTTATCCCTTAATCAGCATCACAAAAACACTGCTTATCATGGTGCTGTTTGTGGGATCTTTCTGTGCACCGATGGGCTATCGCGCTTCTCCACAGCACTGACCACATTTGGGGAAAAAAGGGGCTTGGCTGGCTACAAAACACTTCGCAAAACTCCAAATGCACGACAGACCCTTGAAAAATACATATTTCTTTTTCTCTATTGGCGCCAGGGAGACTTGGAGTGGGTGGATGAGATGGGATTTTGCAGGAATGTTTTTACAGGAGATTGGATGGAAAATCAAATGAGCGAACTGTGTACTTTGGATGGGTTTGAAATAGAAACAAAGCATCCAGGTCAGTTTCTGTGCAGGGATCGGACTGTGAAACCCCAGCAACTGAACTAAGCTGCAACTCAGATTTGCTGCTTAAATTGTGGATGTGAGGGGTGGGTCTTTTGCTGCAAAAGGGGTAGATGTAAACATGTGGGGTTATGGAGATGGGGGCCTGGGTGGGATTGTTGTTGGTGCAGGCTTGATGGGCCGAATGGCCTCCTTCTTGACTGTAGGGATTCTATGATTCTGTGATTCTATATTCTTTGCTCTCCATTCCAAATCAACAGGGTTTGTTCATCCAACGACCCTATTCTCGCTGATCCACATTGGTTCCCAAACCAACAACAGCTAAAATCTAAAGTTTCCATTCTCCCCTTCAAATCCCTCTGTGGCCTCGCACCCTTCCTAACTCTGTAACCTCCTCCAACCTTCCAACCCTCGGAGAGTTCTGTATTTCTCCAATCCCTCTTGCGCAACCCCCTCATTTCCTCAATTAGCTACCTGAGCCTAAACTCCTGAATTCCGTTCCCAAACCTCTCCATTTCTTTTAAAGTTTAAAGTTTATTTATCAGTGTCACAAGCAGGTTTACATTAACACTGTAATGAAGTTACTGTGAAAATCCCCTAGTCGCCACACTCTGGCGCCTGTTCGGGTACACTGAGGGAGAATTTAGCACGGCCAATGCACCCTAACCAGCACGTCTTTAAGACTGTGGGAGGAAACTGCAAACTCCACAGTGACCCAAGCCAGGAATCAAGCCCGGGTCCCTGGCGCTATGAGGCAGCAGTGTCCACTACTGCTGCTTCACAGTGCCAGGGCCTCTCTACCTCTCCAACTTTCTTTTAAGATGTTCTTTATGTTTTTGACCAGGTTTTTGATCACATGGACATGGCTTAGTCTGAATACAGTGAATAAAATAAGCAAATGCTAGAAAGACTCAAGAGGTCAGGCAGCATAAAGGGTGACCAAATTGAAATATTAACTCTATTTCTCTCTCTCTACAGATGCTGCCTGATCTGATGAGACTTTCTAACATTTTTTCTTATTTCAGATTTGGAGTGTTGGAAATCTGCCGTCTTTACCTGGTCTGGCTTACATGTGACTCCAGATCCACTGCAACGTGTGACTTTTAACTGCCCTCAGAAATGCCACAATTAAGTGCTCTAGCAAGCCACAATTCTTTTTCTAATTCTCTTCCCATACTTAGTGCTGCACTAAGGCAGACTTTTGTCTGTTTCCATAACTAGTGATTCCCGAGACAGGTTGCTAGTCTGTCGCCAGGGGTTTACAGTTTGAAGGGCACAACTTCACATCGAGCCTGGCTGACTCTGAGTCTCTCCCGTGCTTATCGCCAGCCACTGGTCTGTTTAGAAGGATTTCGCAGATTGACACTCAATTTGTTTGGCCGCATTATGAACCCACCTTCTTTGGCCATCAAATCCTGGGGTGGGACTTGAACCCAGAACTTCTGGCTCATAGGCAGGGATGTTGACTCACTGCACCACAAGGCCTCTCTTCGAGGGCAGTTTGGGATGCTGAGAGAATGGACTTTTGCCAGTGATTGCTACGTGCCACGCAAGTATAAAGAAAGCACATTATCTTTTGTATTGGTGAACTTTCCTTGGACGTGCTATTGTGTTAAAGGTCCGATATAATCATATTAAGAAACTAAGTAATCGGGGTTGGAGAAGTCCATTCAGCCTATCTGTCTCCCCCCCATTCACTATCATTATGCCTGATCATCTACCTCAGTTGCATCCTCCCATACTGTCCCAACAACCTTTAATTCTCTTAATAAGAACATAACAACGTAAGAAATAGGAGCAGGAGTAGGCCATCTAACCCCTTGAGTTTGCCCGGACATTTAAGAAGCCTGTGACTGATCTGATTGTAAACTCAAACCTGCATCCTGCCTACGCCCAATAACTTATCACCCACTTTGCTTAGCAAGAATCCATCCAGCTCTCCCTTAAAAAGATTCAAAGCCTCTTTGGCAATCAAGTCGATAAGGTTGTTAAGAAGGCATACGGAGTCTTAGCTTTTATTGGTAGGGGGATTGAATTTCGGAGCCGCAACGTCATGTTGCAACTGTACAAAGCTCTAGTGCGGCCGCACTTGGAGTATTGTGTGCAGTTCTGGTCCCCACATTATAAGAAAGATGTGGAGGCATTGGAGAGGGTACAGAGGAGGTTTACCAGGATGTTGCCTGGTATGGAGGGCAGGTCTTATGAAGAGAGGCTGAGGGATTTGAGGTTGTTTTCGTTAGAAAGGAGGCGGCTAAGAGGGGACCTTATTGAAAATATAAGATGATTAGAGGTTTAGATAGGGTGGACAGTGATAGCCTTTTTCCTAGGATGGAGAAAGCTAGCACGAGGGGACATAGCTTTAAATTAAGGGGTGGTGGTTTTAGGACAGATGTCAGAGGTAGGTTCTTTACCCAGAGGGTGGTAAGGGTATGGAATGCCTTGCCTGCGTCAGTTGTAGATGCGCCAAATTTGGTGGCGTTTAAGAGGTTAGTAGATAAGTTTATGGATGAAAGGCGAATGGTTTAGGTTAGAGGGTCACTGCTTGTTCCTAATCGGTCGGCGCAGCATCGAAGGCCGAAGGGCCTGTACTGCGCTGTAATGTTCTATGTTCTCCTTCCAGAACCCTATCAGGAAGAGAGTTCCAAAGTATCACGACCCTCTGTGTGAAAAATTTTTTCCTTGCTCTGTTTTGAATTCCGGCATCTGCAGTATTTTGCTTTTATCTCCCTATTTCTGTATTCAACTTCCCTCACAATAAACCATAACATTCCATTAGCTTTCCTAATTACTTACTTATGATTTATGCAAAAGGATACCCAGATCCCTCTGCATCTTAAGAGCTCTAAGAATGTATCAAGCATTTCAATAATACATATCGCATTTATTCTTCCTGCCAAAACAAATAATTTTGCACTTACCCACATTAAACTCCACTCACCAGATCTCTGCTCACTCACTTAACCTTCCTGTGATAGAACGGCTCCTTTAACAGGTGATCATTTGTAGATCATGTGATCTGCCTGGGACCTTGCGGTATAGCATGCAAAGTAAACCTCAACCTATGGAGTGTAGAGCACATGACCGATATGGAGAGACCCTCATTGTAAACTAAGGAGTAGGAGGCTCAAGACCCATATCAGTGATGAGATTACATGTTTTGTTTTGTTCACTGCTCTGATTCAAAGTTTCCTTGTCATATTACTTGCACCACAACACTTCCTGTATCTTTTTGCAGTCTCCACATGTCCTTTTCACAACCTAGCTTTGTGTCATCTGCAAACTTGGTAACCAACCCCTCAAGCAAGTTATTTATATAAATTGTAAACATTTGGGCCCTACGCTGTGTCACACCAGTCCTAAGATCTTGCTACGAACCTCTGACTTAAATATGTCAAAAGCTGCTATCTTTCATAGGTCTCTTTGAATAAACTTGTAAAGATTCACAACTCTTTGAGTGAAGAAATTTCTCATCTCAATCCTAAACAGTCAGTACTTAGTCTTGACACTGTGATCCCTGATTCTAGATTCCATCTTCCCCCACCCCTGCCTCAGCCAGGGAGAATATCCTTCCAGCATCTACCTTGTCAAACCCTTTACAAATGTGGCTTCCTTTTCTAATGAGTTCATCTTGCACACGTCCAAATTCTAAACCATTCCTTATAAATTCATAAGATTTAGCAGAGCAGAATTAGGCCATTTGGCCCATCGAGTCTGCTCTGCAACAGCTGATATGCTCCTCAACCCCCACTTTCCTGCCTTATCCCCAAAACCCTTCAGCCCATTACCAATTAAAAATCTGTCTAACGCACAGTCCCAGCATCCACCGCACTTTGGGGGAGTGCATTCCACAGCTTCACAACCTTTGGGGGAAGTAGTTTCTCCTCAACTTTGTTTTAAATTTGCTACCTCTTACCCTAAAACTATAACCTCTCATCCTCAAATTCCCACAAGAGGAAGCATCCAGTCCATATCTACTTTATTCATACCTTTTATCATCTTGTATACCTCAACTTGAATGGTTACTCCCTCCCTCCTCAACAGATATCCCTTCCTGGAGACAATCTAGTGAACCTTTGTTACACTCCCTCTAATACATCCTTCCTTTGGCCTAGTGGTATTATCCTTGACTATTAATCCTAAAACTCAGGGGGACCTGGGTTCAAATCCCACCATGGCAGACGGTGGAATTTGAATTCAATAAAACATTTCTGTAATTAAGAATGTACCGACGACCATAAAATGCATTGTCGAGAAAACCCATCTGGTTCACTAATATCCTTGAGAGAAGGAAATCTGAAGTCCTTAGCCGGTCTGGCCTTCATTTGACTCCAGAGCCACAGCAATGTGGTTTACTTTCAACTGCCCTCCAAGGGCAATTAGGGGAGGGCAATAAGTGCTGGCCCAGCCAACAATGCTCACATCCCATAAACGAACAAAAAAAAGTAAGACATCAAAAATGCAGCACTTCAATCTTGTCTTGAAGACTTGACCAATTATAAGTGATGTGGAGATGCCAGCATTGGACAGGGGTGGGCACAGTAAGAAGTCTCACAACACTGGGTTAAAGTCCAACAGGTTTATTTCGTAGCACGAGCTTTTGGAGTGCTGCTCTTTCATCAGGTAATGAAGGAGCAGTGCTCCGAAAGCTTATGCTACAAATAAATCTCTTTGATTGTAAAGTGGTTTATGAATATGAATTTCATGTAACTCTATGGGTGGGATTTCACGGTCTCTTCCTCTGGTGGTATCTTCTCTCCTGCTGAGGTCATTGGGGTTTTGGATGGATCACCACATTTTACAGCCCCACCCCACTGTGACGAGGTGGTAGAATTCCACCCTATATTTCTGTACGTTTGAGCATTTTTCTGTGTTTGCATTCAAGAGTGTTAAAAGTTTTGATAATGAACTGACACACTGGACTTTAGTCTCACTATTTCTGCAATTCTCGGGGCAAAACCCCCCAAACCATCAAGACCAGAACAGGCCAAAGGTTCGATATAAATTTAACAAAAACTTCAGCGTTCCATTAATTTCTACGGTTCTGTGACTGAGACCATAGACTGTTGATATCCACCAATCACAAAGTGGCTAAAAGATTTCATCATATGATGCTAATCACCACTAAATATCATCCAAAGCTTACACTTTTCCTGTACACAGAACACACAACTGTCTCAGAGGCCCAGGGCAGTGCGTAATGATGTTTCCTGCAGGATATTATGAGCAATTAAGAAGTTACCCATCAATGAACTTTTAACCTCATGTTTGAAAGATTTGTTACTCATTAAACAGGCAGACTTTGACTACAATCCAGCAAATACTGTGCAGAAACTCAGGACAACATTCAGAACACTTACCTCCAGAAAAATAACATCAAATCCATTGCAGACAGTCCAGATTAAAGCATTTTCTAATAGTTTACTCTGTATCTAACCCCATGCTGTATCTGTCCTGGGAGTGTTTGATGGGGGACATTATAGGGGGATTTTACTCTGTATAAACCCATGCTGTACCTGTTCTGGGAGTATTTGATGGCGACAGTGTGGAGGGAGTTTTACTCTGTTTCTATGCCATACTATACCTGTCCTGGGAGTGTTTGATAGGGACAGCGTAGAAGGAACTTTGATGGGGACAAGTAGAGGGAACTTTACTTTGTATCTAACCCCATGCTGTACCTGTCCTGGGAGTGTTTGATGGGGACAGTGTAGAGGGAGCTTTACTCTGTATCTAACCCCGTGCTGTACTGTCCTGGGAGTGTTTGATGGGGACAGTGTAGAGGGAACTTTACTTTGTATCTAACCCCATGCTGTACCTGTCCTGGGAGTATTTGATGGGGACAGTGTGGAGGGAGCTTTACTCTATTTCTAAACCCATGCTGTACCTGTCCTGGGAGTATTTGATGGGGACAGTGTGGAGGGAGCTTTACTCTATTTCTAAACCCATGCTGTACCTGTCCTGGGAGTGTTTGATAGGGACAGTGTAAAGGGAGCTTTACTCTATATCTAAATGGCTGAGGTTTTTTATTGGTGAATTCTGTATTCTCCTCTCCCCCCACCCCCAAGCAATAAGAATGAGAGTGAGTTCTACGAGATGAGGTGATTCTAATAATAATGCAACCAAAGGACATCATTTATCAGATAGCTATTGATATCTATCCAATAACCCAACATTAATGTAATAGATACATTCTTATCTGCAATCAAATGATAACAGGGATATAAATTTTACTCATTCTGAATCATTTATTACCACATCCTTACTGCACAGTAGGTCTGTTGCAAATAAAAATAAGTAAAAATCAAAGGGGGTGTTGAAACGAGCTGTCAACTCGCCATTGCCCAATCCACGCGAACACAATTCAAAACAGTAACTCCTTCTCCCTCTCTCGCTCCACAGATGCTGCCAGACTTGCTGAATTTTTCCTGCAGTTTCTCTTTCTCTTACACAATCACACACAGTTAAGATCTGCCCCAGAGAGTCTATGAGTTGAGTAAGAGAGAGGGAAACGAGGAATATCACAGTTTGAACACTGAACCTAGCCTGAACCAGGAAACTGGTTTTCAACCCCGATTGCTGGAAGCTGGGGACAGGGGATCAGTCACAATTCCTGTGGGGAGTTGCTGGAAGAATAATGTGTGCTAATGACGCACCCTCACTGAAGTGCAATTTGGTCGTAGAGTCAGAATTTGAAGGGATCTGACATGAATTGCCTATCTTTATTCACTTTCTTTGCAAAAATAGTATTTCCCCTCAACTTTCCTGTCATTTTTGTGAACTTCTTAGACTTTCTCATTAACTGCTCATTCAACTGGCCTTGAAGTGTTAGGGCTGGTCATTAGAAGTGTAAGGACCCTTTTAATGAAGGGTTAATAGTTAATGTAATACCAACCTATTTCTTCGGCTCAGAAAGACTCTTGTTTCCATTCTGTGTTTGTATTTTTAAAAAGATCCACGTGAATTATAACATGAATTAATATTCAAGATGAAGGTTATAAGAAAGTGGCTAACAGCACCAACCATCATATACCTCATTCCCTCGGGATCTGATGAGGGGTTTATTTAACAAATAAAATAAAAACGCTCTCATAGAAATAGAAACATAGAAGATAGGAACAGGAGGAGGCCGTTCAGCCCTTTGAGTCTGCTCTGCCATTCATTACGATCCTGGTTGATTATCCAACTCAACAGTCTAATCCTGCTTTCTCCCCATAACCTTCAATTCCATTTTCCCCAAGTGCTACATCCAGCTGCCTCTTGAATACATTCAATGTTTCGACATCAACTATTTCCTGTGGTTATGAATTCCACAGGCTCATCATTCTTTGGGTGAAGAAATGTCTCCTCATCTCTATCCTAAACGGTCTACCCTATGTCCACAGATTGTGACCTCTGGTTCTGGACTTCCCCACCATCAGTAATATCTTCCCTGCATCTACCCTATCTAGTTCTGTTAGAATTTTGTAAGTCTCTGTGTGATCTCCCCTCATTTGTCTGTGCTGCAGTGAAAATAATCCTAACCTACTCAATCTCTCCTCAAACATCAGTTCTGCCATCCCCGGAATCAGCCCGGTAAACCTTCGCTGCACTCCCTTGGGAGCAAGAACATCCTTCTTCAGAAAAGGAGACCGAAAGTGCACACAATACTCTAGGTGTGGCCTCACCGAGACCCTGTACAATTGCAACAACACATCCCTGCTCCTGTACTCAAAACCTCTCGCAATGGAGGCCAACATGTCATCTGCCTTCTTTACCGCCTGCTGCATCTGCATGCTTAACTTTAGCGATTGGTGCTCAAAGACACCCAGGTCCTGCTACACACTCCCCTCCCCTCCCCCCCCCTCAATTTACAGCCATTCAGGTAGTAATCTGCTGCCTTGAGTAAAGCAAGGGCACAAAAGTCTGGCCCACTGCTGTATTCTGGAATAAACTCAGTCTGAGACACAGCAGATTCTCAGAACATACATGGAAAGTTGAAATTTAACAGGATTCAATCTGTCTCTGTTCCCTGGGGACATGAATCATGAAAATTCATGGAAAGTCATCCAGCATAAGATTGCCTACCGTAAAAGCCATTATTACATCTCTTACAAATATGCCAAAACACTTCAATGGCAAACTCTGAAGCTCTGAATGCACACTGTTTCTCGAGAGGGAAGTGCCATTTTACTTACAGCAAGATCCCATAAACTGTAGTGCTGTCCTTTTAAGGACAACCCAGCAGAGGAAGGTTACCTGACTTGTGAAAACAACTGGGACTGAGGGTGGATAATCACCCCAGGGGTGGAGTCCTCTGATGGGTAAAAGATAGTTTCAAGACATGTAGAAGATATGTAGGGACTGAGGACAGCCAATGGGGTGCTGTTAACCTCTGTACAAAGTTTCCTTATTAATAAATACCTTCTGTGTTTCTGAGAAGTCTATGAGTGTGAATCAGTACATGCATGGAATGAGTTGCTTCAAAGATTAAGAGGGCACTTTCCTCCATGTGGGAGTGGAATGGGGGCTACAGGAAATTAGTCAGGGTCCCACAGGGAGTTGCAACCTCCCCATCGCGATGGGTGATTCGTCTCAACGTGAGCCTCTCAGAGGCAGGAGAGTCAAACTGAGAATCTTTTCTCCTTCATTGGCCACCTAGAGAAACTGTCAGTTTCAAAAATAATCCCCTTCTGCCCCTGTCCTCAGCAACATCCAGTCAATTGTTAATATTATCGTACTGACCTCAACGAAGCCCACGAGATGGGCCTCCTGGGAGTATGAGCTCCATGATTGAAGTAATCACTAAAAGATGTTCTTGATTGAGGTAATGATTGCCTTTCCAATCAGAGAGTCTCACCTATGAAGAGTGTCAGGGCCACTGACATTCGGAATTCTGACTTTCTACCTGAAGCTCACTTAGGGATGGAATTGAGTTTGTAAATAAAGGTGAAGGGACACTGGCGTCTGAGGAGTTACCTTAGTTATGTTAGTAGATAAACAGGTGATGGGTATTGATTGATCTTAAGCACGTACTAAAAGACACTCTTATGTGTTCCATGGACATTGCAAGGCCTGGGTACATCACCACACCCAGTAATGACACTTGTAAGTTCCCATAAGAATCCTACAGTACAGAAGGAGGCCATTCGACCCATCGTGTCTGTATCAACCACAATCCCACCTAGGCCTTATTCTCATAACCCCTGCCAAACCCCCTGACACTAGAGTCAATTTAGTATGACGAATCAACACAGCCTGCATATCTGTGGACTATGGGAGGAAACCAGAACACCTGGAGGAAACCCACGCAGACATGGGGAGAATGTGCAAACTCCACACAGACCTGAGTCCCTGATGCTGTGAAGCAGCAGTGCTAACCACTGTGCCTCACCTTTCTTGAGTTGATATTTTTTAATTACAGTGCCCCGGCAGAGACTGTCACCCCTGTCATTTTTGATTTAATGAACTTATTATTGTTCCGATTACAGGAAGGGACTTTGACCCGCACACTTCACTCTGTCTGTGTCCAGTGGGTGCTGAGGGGATTTGGTTGGGGAGTATTATCATCCCAGAAAAGTCATTTAAATTAAGTTACATTTTCTTTTGTTTTTTTTGTCACAGTGCAGCAGCAGAGACTGTCATTCTGACACATTTGTTTAATTTATTGATTATTGCTTTCCTTAACAAAAGGAGAAAAAGTGACTGCTGGGACACTGGGATAAGAAGCAGAAATCAGTAATGCTGCATTCTGTAAATATCCCCGCTGGCAAGAAATTAGATCTTTGTCTCGTTTCATATTTCACCATTTGGTTTGGATCCATTTACATAAATAAGCTCTCATAATAAGAACTTAAGAACATACATACCAGGAGCAGACAAAGACCATCTGGCCCCTCGAGCCTGCTCAGTCATGGCTGATCTTTTCATGGATTCAGTTCCACTTACCCGCTTATTCACTATCACTCTTAATTGCTTTACTGTTCACAAATCTATCTTTATCTTAAAAACATTCAATGATGTCGCCTTAACTGCTTCACTGAGAAGGGAATTCCACAGATTCACAATCCTTTGGGTGAAGAAGTTCTTCCTCAATTCATTCCTGAATCTGCTCCCCCTTATTTTGAGGTCATGCCCCCTAGTTTTGGTTTCCACCTACTTTATCTTCACATCTATCTTATGTATTCATTTCATAATATTTCTATAACATCTCCCTTCATTCTTTTGAATTCCAATGAGTATAGCCCCAGTCTATTCAGTTTCTCGTCATAAGCCAATCCTCTCAACTCCAGAATCAACCTGGTGAATCTCCTCTGCATCCCCTCCAGTGCCAGTATATCCTTTCTCAAGTAAAGAGACCAAAACTGTACACAATACTCCAGGTGTGGCCTCACCAGCACCTTATACAGCTGCAACATCACTGCCTCTGCAAAGCAATACAACTAACTGCATCGTAGCTATGACATGCAAGAAAAATGCCAGAATGAGTATCTTAACAAAAGAACTTCGTGCACAAGGCAACATCCCGAGTGGCAAATATCTTAATGGTGAATGTTGCAGTATAGGAGACCGAGCTCAGAGTGGGAGCGGAATGGTGAAATAGAATGGCAGGTCAGGATGGATGGGCGGTGTGACCTGAGTCCATACTGTATATTCTCGGTGATATAATTTCCACTGTTGATTGATTCAGAGTCCCTCTTTCCCCTCCTCATTCTGCAGTCACCCTAACTACGAGTTGTGAGTGCTGTAACTCACAACCAGATGCTCAGAAACAGAAGATTATGGACATAGATGATACACACACAACGCACAATCACATACATAGGGTGGAATTTTACTGGCACATCTGCCTGAGGTCATACAATCCAGCCCAAGGCCAAAAAAAGAATACCATTCTCTGAGAAAACAAATTCTCATGCGTGTACCGCCCCTGCCTCCACTCAAATTTCCATGCTCCCTTGCACCTCGCGCTAGCAGCCCTCACCCCAGTTACACCTTGTCCTCACATCCACTCACACACATTCTCATAAGCATTCCTCTGTGACACTCTGGAGGACACTGGTGGCTACATATCCTTAACATTGTCTTTGAGAATTCCCCCATGTTATCCCTGAGCTGGATGTTGCTCTGCAAAAACCCGTGCAGGATTTCACAATGCTGAGATACCATCAGAAACCATCCTCCCAGCAGTTCTTCCTCTCTGGGAGTTGGGAATGAGCCAGCTTTATGGCCAAAGCTATTCTAGGCATCTCTGTCCGTACTCCAAATTCAAAACTTTAAAATAAATCCTTTTTTTAAACAACCAAAGCTCCCCCAGATGAAGAACATCAACAGGCAGCAAAGTGAATTCTTCACCTTTCCCATCCACTAATCCTGTTTACAGAACCAGTCCAAACACCACATGTGGTCTCCAGCCATTGAAGTAAAGATTCACAAATAAGCTTCATTTCAATATAACCTCTGCTGACATTCAGAGACAGATTCTCCCTTACAATTATTGCACTGACACAGATCATAAAAACATGAGAATTAAAGCAGGAATAGGCCATTTGACCCCCTCGAGCCTTGGCTGCAGTAAGACTGAACTTCTACATAAACCCCTTCATTTCACCCTACCCTATATTGCACAGTAACTTCATTGCAGTGTTAATGGAAGCCTATTCATGACACTAATAAATAAGCTTCAGAAACCTTGAAATTTTACATCCTGAATTCTCTGAGTGGCCAGAAGTCTATCGACCTCAGTCATGAATATACTTAACAACTCTGCATCCAGAGTCCTCTCGGGGAATTTGGGATGTGAGGGAGGGTATGAGTGAGGATGTAAGGGAGAGTGTGAGGGAGAGTGTGAGGGAGGGTGTGAGTGAGGGTGTGAGTGAGGATGTGAGTGAGAGTGTGAGGGAGAGTGTGAGGAAGAGAGTGAGTGAGGGTGAGAGTGAGAATGTGAGGGAGGGTGTGAGGGAGGGTGTGAGGGAGGGTGTAAGGGAGAGTGTGAGTGAGTGAGTGAGGGTGTGAGTGAGGATGTGAGGGAGGATGTGAGGGAGCGTGTGAGCGACAGTGTGTCTGAGAGTGTGAGTGAGAGTGAGTGAGGGTGTGAGTGAGAGTGTGAAGGAGGGTATGAGTGAGAGTGTGAGTGAAGGTGTGAGTGAGAGTGTGAGTGAGAGTGTGAAGGAGGGTGTGAAGGAGGGTGTAAATGAGAGTATGGGTGAGGATGTGAGGGAGGGTGTGAGGGAGGGTTTGAGTGAAGAAATTTTCTTGCTGTTGGGGAACATTTCAGTGATCACGGGCACTTGGCCTCTGATCTTGCTGAGCAGAGACTGATGGCCAAGTTCCATACGCCCGAGGACAGCCTCAACTGGGATCTTGGGTTCACATCACACTATCTGTAACTCCCATGACTTGCCTGGGCTTGCAAAATCTCACTAACTGTCCTGTCTGGAAACAATACACATCTCTTTAACTTGTGTTTAACCCTCTCTCCACTCAAATTGTCAAGATTTGATTACCTGTAAAGACTCACATTCCAACATAACTTTGTAAATTGAGTTTGTGCCTTTGTATTCTCTGTTTGTGAACAGAACTCCCACTCCGCTGACTAAGGAGCAACGCTCTGAAAGCTAGTGGCTTGCGCTACCAAATAAACCTATTGGACTTTAACCTGGTGTTGTGAGACTTCTTACTGTGTTTACCCCAGTCCAACGCCAGCATCGCCACATCATGGTTCTTATATCCATGGCATCCATCTGGCTGACCCCATTGAGTTTCTGGTTGAATAAGACCTCCAGGGTGTTAACTGGGGGCAAGATTATTGAATGTTAATAGAAGGTGAATGAACATTTTAATGAGAGGTTAAATCAAGGCCTGGTCTGCCCTTTTGGGTGGATATTAAAACCCCATGGCATTTGATTCAAAGTTGGGGAAATTCAACTGCTCCCCTAGTCACCATTTATCACCCAATCACCTTCAATGAAAAGATGTTATTAACAACTGGATCCCAAGCTGGATGAGGAAGTTTGAAACAAGAGACATATCTTTCTCTTGATGCCTGTTCATTGACAGAATGCAGCATTACAGATGACTGGCTAACTGTGCCACTGTCCCATTAGCCCAATAAACAAAAAAAAATCAGTAAAATAAACTAACGAGAAGGATCATAGAGTCAAAGAGGTTTACAGCATAGAAACAGGCCCTTCAGCCCAACTTGCTCATGCCTTCCTTTTTTCTAAAAACCCCTAAGCTAATCTCAATTGCCCACATTTGGCCCATATCCCTCTATACCCATCTATCTACATGCTTTTTAAAAGATAAAATTGTACCCACCTCTACTACTACCTCTGGCAGTTTGTTCCAGACACTCACCATCCTGTGTGTGAAAAAATTGCCCTCTGGATACTTCTGTATCTCTCCCCTCTCCTTTTAAACCTATGCCTCTAGTTTTCAACTCCCCTACTTTTGGGAAAAGATATTGACTATCTACCTTGTCTCTTCCCCTGATTATTTTATGGACCTCCATAAGGTCACCCCTCAGCATTCTACGCTCCAGAGGAAAAAGTTCCAGTCTATTCAGTCTCTCCTTATAACACAATCCATCAAGTCTCGGTAGCATCCTAGTAAATCTTTTCTGCACTCTTTTTAGTTTAATAATATCCTTTCAATAACAGGGTGACCAGAATTGCAAACAGTATTCCAAGTTTGGCCTTACCGATGTCTTGTACAACTTCAACAACATGTCCCAACTTCTGTATTCAATGTTCTGAGCGATGAAGCCAAGCATGCCAAATACCTTCTTCACCACTCTGTCCACCTTTGATTCCACTTTCAAAGGTGTATCCCTGGATCTCTTTGTTCTGTAACTCTCCCCAACGCTCTATCATTAACTGAGTAAGTCCTGCCCTGGTTCAATCTACCAAGGTGCATCACATTGCATTTCTCTAAATTAAACTCCATCTGCCATTCATCAGCCCAATTGATCAAGATCCTGTCACATTTGGAAATAATTTTCTTCACTGTCCGTTATGCCACCAATTTTGGTGTCATCTGCAAACTTACTAACCATGTCCCCGATACTTTCATCCAAATCATTAATAGAAAGGACAAATAACAGTGGAGCCAGCACTGATCCCCTGAGGCACATTCTGGTCATAGGCCTCCATTTTGAAAACAACTCTCTCCAACCACCCTCTGACTTCTGTCAAGAAGCCAATTTTGTATCCATCTAGATGTCTCACCCTGAATCCGTGAGATTTAACTTTATGCAGCAACCTACCGTGCGGTACCCTGTCAAAGAGAAGAGCTTGACACAATAAGAAGTCTCACAACATCAGGTTAAAACCCAACAGGTTTATTTGATGGCAAACACCACTAGCTTTCAGGGCTGTTTCCCTTCATCAGGTGAGTGGGGAGTTCCACACACATAAAGAGAAGAGATGACATTGTCACAAAAAAAATCAAAATTTCAAAGGAAACTTAATTAACTAAATCAGAATATCGTTCTTGGGGGTGATGGAGCACCCCATCCCCCGTGGAGCTCACCAGTCATGGAAGCATATTGGCGGATACCACATGCTTCCTCTCCAGGGCCGCAGAGACGAAGAATCACAGAATCCCTACAGTACGGAAGAGGCCATTCAGCCCACTGAGTCTGCACTGAGTCTCTGATAGAACATCTTACGGAGGTCCTAACCACCACCTTACCTCCATAACCCCACGCATTTACCATGGCTAAACACTAACCTGAATCTCTTTGGGCACTAAGGGACAATTTAGCACGGCCGATCCACCCAACCTGCATATCCTGGAGTATGGGGGGGGAAACTGGAGCACCCAGAAGGAACTCACGCAGACAAGGGGAGAACATGCAGACTCCACACAGACAGTCAACCAAGACCAGAACTGAACCCTGTGAGGCAGCAGTGCTAACCCCTATGCCACTGTGCCGCCTAGTTGGGTCAGTTGGCCCCCTTGACTACGCACTGCCTAGACTTATGTTTTTTCATTCATGAGACATGGGCGAAGCTGGCTGGCCAGCATTTATTACCCATCCCTAGTTGCCCTTGGAGGGCAGTTGAAAGTCAACCACATTGCTGTGGCTCCACATGCAGGCCAGACCAGGTAAGGATGGCAGATTTCCTTCCCTAAAGGACATTAGTGAACTAATTTTTTTTTCTGACAATCGACAGTAGTTTCGTGGTCATCAGCAGATTCTTAATTCCAAAAATTTGTATTGAATTCAAATTCCACCATCTGTTGTGAGCGGGATTTGAACTCAAGTACCCAGGACATTGGTTGAGTTTCTGGATTAATAGTCTAGCAATAGTACCACAAGGGCATTGCCTACCCGTTGAAGACCATCCTGGACCTGTCCCTCTTTATATTCTTTTGGAGAAATCAAATTAACAATGAACAATGCCTTCTTTACATGTACTCATGGTATTTAATCTCTAAATACTGGGCTACCTCTTTACCCTTGATCTTAAAATACATCGACAATTACCTCCCTGAAATCAGATAATGACCACATTTCAGAAAATTCTGCCCTGACTGTGGAAGGCCTTGGGCTGTCCTGAGGTTACAACAAATGTTTTTTTAAATAAAGGTCAGTCTATTTTCCTCAATTTGAAGTTGTCCCTAAGTTGTAGTTATATAAGGAATAGGAGCAGGAGTAGGCCATCGAGCCCTTTGAGCCTGCCGCACCATTTAGTAAGATCTTGGCTGATCTGAAGTGGATCAGTTCCATTTCCCGCTTTCTCCCCATAATTCTTAATTCCCTTGTCTATCGGAAATCTATTTAAATATATTCAGCAAGGAAGCCTCCACTACTTCAACGGGCAGAGAATTCCAGAGACTCACCACCCTTTGAGTGAAGAAGTTCCTCCTCAACTCCGTTCTAGACTGCACCCACCCCCTTATTTTGAGGCTGTGCCCTCTAGTCCTGCTATCTTTTCTAAGTGGAAAGAATTCATTATCTTGTAAGTCTCTATAAGATTACCCCTTCAACCTTCTAAACTCCGAGTACAAACCTAGTCTACTCAATCTCTCTTCATAGGCTAACACTCTCATCTCCGGTATCAGCCTAGTGAACCTTCTCTGTACTCCTTCCAAGGTCAATGTATCCTTCCGCAAGTAAGGGGACCAAAACTGCACACATTATCCAGTTGTGGCCTCACCAGTGCCCTGTACAGTTGCAGCAAGAGTTGCTTTTATATTCTATCCCCCTCACTATAAAGGCCAACATTCCATTCGCCTTCTTGATCATCTGCTGCACCTGCAGACTGAGTTTTTACGATTCGTGCACAAGGATCCCAAGGTCCCTCTGCACTGTAGCATGCTGCAGGTTTTCGCCCTTTGAATAATATTCCCTCCTACTATTATTTCTACCAAAGTGGATAACCTCACGTTTGCTAACGTTATACTCCATCTGCCAGGTCCTCGCCCACTCACTCAGCCTATCCAGATCTCTCTGCAGGCTTTCCGCACCCTCCACGCAATTCGCTTTTCCACTCATCTTCATGTCATCAGCAAATTTTGTTACCTTACACTCAGCCCCCTCCTCCAGATCATCTATGTATATGGTAAACAGTATATATGGTATATACTCCATGTGAGACAGGCCTTCATTGAGTGTTGGGTTTCTCTCTCATTGAGCTGTGGTGTTTTTGCTGGTATCAGTTAGTAACATGGAGTGTGCACGTACTGTGCAAAAACTCTCATCTGATAAACTGCAGGGTTGCTGAGATCAATGTGTTTCCTGTTTGTGGGATACCTTAGAATAAAAGAACATAAGACACACGAGCAGCAGTCGTACCTGCGGCCCCTTGAACCTGCTCCGCCATTTGGTAAGCTCATGCGTGATCTTTAGCCTCAAATCCACGTTCCTGTCTGCCCCTATACCCCAATTCCAGAGTACTCGATGTTTCATTCATCATAATTCTCAATACACTCACCAGATGAACATCCACAACCCTCTGGGATAGACAAACCCAAAGATTCACAGCCCCCTGAGTGAAGATTGCAGACCAAACTGGGAGGGGGTGATGGCTGGCTGGTAGCTGCCAATCTTCATAGAATCATGGCATCCCTACAGTGCAGATGGAGGTCATTCGGCCCATTGAGTCTGCACTGACCACAACCCGTCCCAGGCCCTATTCCAATATTCCCACATATATACCCTACTAATCCCCCCGACTAGGGTCAATGTAGCATAGCCAATCCATCTAACCGGCACATTTCTAGACAATGAGAGGAAACCGGAGCACCCAGAGAAAACCCACGCAGACACAGAGAGAACTCTACACAGACAGCAATCCGAGGCCGGAATTGAAACCGTGTCCCTGGCATGTGAGGCAACCGTGCTAATCACTGTGCCAATTGTGCTGCCATCTCTGGCTTTTTCGACAACCATCTTAAATTACCTCCTGAATTCTATCGCAGCTTTTCCTTTCTCACTTATTTATTCTGTCGAAGTTCACATTTCAAACACTTGCATCAAACCTCCCCTTAGTCTTCTCTGCTCCAAGGAGAAAGTTTCCAGCATCTCTGCTACCTGAGGGTGTGCTGTGCTGTTAGAGGCATTGGGATAAGGGGTTAAAGTGAGGATTAAAATGGAAGCAAATGGAAGTACAGCCCCTGTGTGAGGCAGAGTCGAGCAGTCTGCCCAGGGTTTTGAGAATAAATTTCACTGTGGAAGTATCAGGCAGGTATAATGGGATTATTGGTAGGGTGGAGAGGCACTTGGAGTTGGGATGGGGGAGTTGCAGGGATACATCCTACTGGAATTCGTGATCCTTTACAATGGAAATCCCTCCGACAGGATCAGATATTCAATACTTACAATCTACTCCAGAGCAGCATAGTGATTAGCACTGTTGCCTTACAGCAGCAGCGACCTGGGTTCAATTCCTGGCTTGTGTTGCTGTCTGTATGGAGTCTGCACATCCTCCTTGTGTCTGCGTGGGTTTCCTCTGGGTGCTCCTATTTCGTCCCAGAGTCCAAAGATATGCGGGTTAGGTTGTTTGGCCATGCTAAATTGCCCCTTAGTGTCGGAGGGATTAGCAGGTAAATTTGTTCGGTTAGGGGGATAAGAGCTGGGGAGGATTGTGGTTGATGCAGACTTGATGGGCTGAATGGCCTCCTTCTGCACTGTAGAGATTCTGTAGAGATACTGTAGAGTTAATTACCAGCAGTCACAAAGCTGTTGCGTGATTCAAAGTGTCACCCATATGGTTCATTTGAAAAGCTATTTACTGTTTATCTCTTCCCATTTTTGAATGGCAGGCAGCACTGCCTCAACCTGATTAATATCACTTAAAATGTGAGCTTTCTGCTTTTCCACAATCTGTAATCGCAAGAGTCTTTGTGGTCACTTGGAAAAAGCAAAGGTCGGAGTTAGTAAGTCACTTGTTTCTGAGTCAGGAGGATTGAATCCCACACCAGAGGCTTCAGCACTAAGCCCAGGCTGCTGACACTTGCAAAGTAGGAATGAGGCCAGGCTGAAATTGTCTTTCAGAAGAGACCTTAAAAACTGAGACCCCCCTCTCGGATTCACATTAAACTTTCCATGGTCACCATTTTGAAGAGGGGCAGAAGATTTCACCATTGTGTTTTGGGGCCAGTAGTTCCCCCTTAACCAAATCAACTAAATCTAATGATCCGGTTGCTGGCAGCTTGAGGCTAGTGGGAATTGTGTTTGCATGAAAATTGCTTGGTCAGTTTCCAACATTACGACAGTGTATCCAACATTTCGGTCATTGCCTCACTGAATAGTGGAGCAGACTTGATAGGCCAAAAGGCCCATTTCTCCCATGTCTTATGATGTTCTGAAATAGTCGCTTGTTAGTGCAGGAGCAGGAATGTCGTGCTGCAATTATACACGGCCTTGGTGAAGCCACATCTGAAGTATTGTGCGCAGTTTTGGTCTCCTTATCTGAGGAAGAATGTTCTTGCTCAGGAGGTTGTGCAGAGGAGGTTTACCAGGCTGATTCCTGAGATGGTGGGACTGACAGATGAGGAAAGATTGAGTTGCCTAGGATCGTATTCGCTGGAGTTTGGAAGAATGAGGGGGATCTCATAGAAATCTATAAACTTCTAACAGGAGTACACAGCGTAGATGCAGGGAGGATGTTCCTGATGGTGGGAGAGTCCAGAATCAGGGGTCATGGCCTCAGGATATAGGGTACATATTTTAGGACTGAGGTGAGGAGAAATTTCTTCACCCAGAGACTGGATAAATCTGTGGAATTCGCTATCACAGAGAGCAGCTGGGACCAAAACATTGTATGTTTCCAAGAAGGAATTAGATAGAGCTCTTGAGGCAAAGAGGATCAAAGGATGTGGACAGAAGACAGGAATAGTTATTGAGTTGGACGATCAGCCATGCTCATAGCGAATGACGCAGCAGGCTCGAAGGGCTGAATGGCCTCCTCCTGCTCTTATTTTCCATGTTTCTACATTATTACAGAATTTCAATATTGTTGACCAAGGAAACATCCCGTCGAAGTTTTTCACCTTGCACATATTCGGACTAAATCTCAACGGGGGGAACATTTTACACTGCAGAAGAGGAGGATGCCAATAGGTTGGCAGGTGGACTCTGATTAGTAGAGGTGTTGGCATGGAGAATGTACAAGGAAAATTACAACCACCGAGCTTTTGTTTAAATATAAATTTGAATAAAAACGAATTTGTCTAACTGAAACAAAAGTTAACTGCTCCCTGATCCCTTCTCATGCAATATAAATTGTTGTTCCCTTTAAGATTTGGTAATCTTGTAAATATACCCTGATGAGTGGAAGATCACAAACTTCGACAGAATGTCTCTTTTTTCAAAGTACTCCACTGATGATAAAGCGGGATTTAAGTGCAACTCATTTATTATTGGACAGATGTACTCTGTAAGTCCTTGAAAGTGGAAATTTGTCAATGTACTGTTGCACATTGTACAGAGGATTTGCTTTCTCTCTCTCTCTAAGTGTGCATTAGCAGCAAAATGGTTAGAAATAAGTGCATCTTAATGTCTCCCAACCTGTGCCTTATCATGACCACTTAGCTCTAAAATGTATTAAAGGGGGAACCTTTAATGTGTCGATTAGATTACTGCGAGCTTATTCCCGAACAAGACAGTCACAGAAGATGCACTTCACTGCAAATAGAATTTAGAGAAAAGCTAATCTACTGTAGCACTATAGCACTAGCTGCCCGCCACCCCCTCCACCTGCCCCCTGCACCCACCCCCATCCCTTCCCAACATCTTATATGCCTCACCTGATGTAGCAAGGATTGGTTTGGGTCAGGAAGGTCCCAGTTTCAATCCAGAGGGGTTGGCTGGTGGGGGTGGTGGGTGGTGTTAGAGCACTGCACCTGTGCAGGCATCAGATGAGGACAGGATTGAATAGTGCAGTGATGCCTGGTGCAGTTGAATAGCCGCCATCACTCAAATGTCTAGGGTTCAAGCATGAAACATTGGAGACAAGGTAGCATTGGTTGGAATCTGTGGCTAACGTGTATCAGTATTTTCTGGGCTGCAGAGAAGAGAACTGGGGCAGAGAAAATAGGTAGATTTTTCCTAAATCACAGTACTGTTATGGTGCAGAGGGAGCTTGTGTTTGCACTAGCTCTTCAAGTGAGCATTATGACTTAGTGCCATTCCCCTGTCTTTTCCTCGCCCTCCTGCACGTTGTTTCTATTCAAATTATCATCTAAAGCCCTCTTGACCCTGCCTCTACCACGCTGCCAGAGAGTACATTCCAGACCCCAACCGCTCGCTGTGTGAAAAGGGTTTTTTGTTCCCAAATCACATTTGCCTCTTTTGCAAATCACTTTAAATCTGCACTCTTTCGTTCTCGATCCTTTTCCAAGTTTCTCTCTGCCCATTTTTTTAAACTCTCATGATTTTAAACATCTCTATCAAATCTCCTACTGCTGTCCAAGGAGAGCAGTCCCAATCTCTTTAATCTATCTTCATAACTGAAGTTTCTCAACCCTGGAAACATTCTAAGAAATCTCTTCAGTGCTCTCCCCCATGTATTCACATTATTCCTTCAGTGTGGCACCCAGAACTATCCAAAATATTCCAGCTTAAATCTAACTAATGTCTTGTGTAAGATCAGCATAACCTTCTTGCTCTTATACTTTATACTCTTTTAATAAAGCCCAGAATACTATTCATATACACACCCAGCTCCCTCTGATCCTGCACCCCCATTAGGAATTTTATCCCTTATTTCATATTGTCTCTCCATGTTCTTCCTATCGAAATGCTTCACCTCACACTTCTCCACATTGAATTTTTTTTTTATTCATTTGTGGAACACGAGCATTGCTGGCTGGCCAGCACTTATTGCTCAACCCTACTTGTCTTTGGCTAGGCCGTTTCAGAGGGCAGTTGAGAGTCAACCACATTGCTTTGACTTTGGAGTCACACGTAAGCCAGACCAGGTAAGGATGGCAGATTTCCTTCCCTCAAGGACATTAGTGAGCCAGATTTTTTTTCAACAATCCACTTCATGGTCATCAATAGATTCTTAATTCCAAATATTTCTTATTGAAGTCAAATTCCACAATCTGCCATGGTGAGGTTCGAACCCGGGTCTGCTAATGTTAACTGAGTTTATGGATTAATAGTCTAATGATTTTATCACAAGGCCACTGTTTCACATTTGCCACCCATCTGCCCATTCTACCAACTTGTCTACTTTTTTAAAAATGCTTCAAGTCTATGATGAACTAACAAAGAACTAGAAATAAAATCCTACAGTTCCTCAAAATGCAAAGGAGATCTCAGCATGCAAGTTCCTAAATAATCAGAAACTCATGAACAATCATTGTTATTTTTTGACATACATTAAGCAAGATTGATTAAATTCAGTGGTGCCGATTATTTGAGGGATACGGTGCTATTGATTCATATAATTTTCAAAAAATAATACATCATGTGCTGCAACTCTCTTGCACTCTCACCTCTGAGCTAACAGGTCATGGAGTCAAATCCCACTCCAGAGATCTGAGTACAAAATCTGGGCTGACCATTCCCAGTGCAGTGTTGAGGGAGCGCCACACTGTCACTACCTCACAAATGGAGCAATGAACCCTGTTTCCCTGGGTCAATAATTATCTCTCAACCAACACCATCAAGTTATTTTAGCAGGAGCTGTCTGGAATCCTACCACATCCATCTGTGAATAGTGGTGGACAATTAAACAACTCACTTGAGAAGGAGGCTCCACAAATATCTGCATGATGAAGGAACCCAACACAACAGTGCGAAAGATAAGGCTGAAGCATTCACAGCAATCTTCAGTCAGAAGTGACGGTTGGATGATCCATCTCCACCTTCTTCGGCATCAAAGTTTTCAACCAATTCGATTCACTCCATGTGATATGGAGCTAGCGGCACTGGATACTGCCAAGGCAATGAACTCTGACAGTATTCCAGCAATAATACTGAAGACTTGTGCTCCAAAATTTGCTGCACCCTCAGCCAAACTCTTCCAGTACAACAACCACACTGGCATCTACCCGGCAATGCGAAAAATTGCCCAAGTGCGTCCTGTCCACTAAAGGCAGGACAAATCCAGCCAAGATAATTCTTACCCCATCAGTTTGTTCTCAATCATCAGTAAAGTGACAGAAGGGGTCATCAACGGCGCTATAGAGCAGCACCCACACAGCAAGACCATGACAGAGAGGGCAGCAGCAGCCACAGTTAATACCCCCTCACCATGCCTGACCACATGAAGACATGTCCAACAAAGAAAAGTATAGCACAGGTAGCTCACCCTTCCAACCTGTGCCACTCATGATGCCAAAACTAAACTAAAAGAAACCTTCTACCCTTACTCAGTCTGTATCCCTCTATTCCCTCCCTAGTCATGTACCCATCCAGATGCCTCTTAGATGTTGCTAACATGCCTGCTTCCACCACCTCCTCTGGCAGCACATTCCAGGCACCCACCATCCACTGCATGAAAAACTTGTCCCATGCATCTCCCTTAAACTTTCCCCCTCTCACCTTGAACCAGTGACCCCTTGTAATTGACACTTTCACCCTGGGAAAAAGCCTCTGACTATCCACACTGTTTATGCCTCTCATAATTTCGTAGACCTCTATCAGGTGTCCCCTCAACCTCCGTCTTTCCAGTGAAAACAATCCCAGTTTATTCAACCTCTCCTCATAGCCAACACCCTCGAGACCAGGCAACATCCTGGTGAACGTTCTTTCCTCTCTCTCTTTCTCCAAAGCTTCCACATCCTTTCTATAGTGTGGTGACCAGAACTGCATGCAATATTCCAAATGCAGCCTAACCATGGTTTTGTATAGCTGCAATATAATTTCCCAACTCCTGTACTCAGTGCCATGGCTGATGAAGGCAAGCATGCCATATGTCTTCTTAATCACCTTGGCCATCTGTGTTGCCACTTTTAGAGAACTTTGGACCTGCACGCCCAGATTCCTCTGTATGTTAATGCTCCTAAGCATTTGCAAATGATTCCCTGTCTTAAGCCAGAGCACAAATGCAGAACGACATTACCCCCATCGGTTGCCTTTCTTGCAAAGAGTGATTCGGCAAAATGTTTTAAATGTAAAAACTGCACTTTGCAAAATTGGCTGAACTCATGCAAATGATCAGGACACTTTAACCATAAAAATGTCAACCCAAGACCAGTTTTTGGTGATCTTTTTAGATTCAATTCACCAGATTCCAGCCTCGCTCTGCATCACAAGTCATCAGGTTGACATTACGAGATTCTACTGTTTGTTGTCATTTGGGAAAACTCTGCAAATTACTCAATCCTCAGAAAGTTTCAAACGTTTATTCACAGCAAGAGTTATTTGATTTACCAGAAGACTGATGCGAGAACACCATTTAAAATAACAAAAGAAAAGCAAAATGCGGTGGATGCTGGAATCTGAAATAAAGACAGAAAATCTTGGCAGGTCTGACAGCATCCACGGGGAGAGAATAGAGCCAATGCTTTGAGTTATCTAGATGACCCTTCCAGACTTGAATGTTGGCTCTATTCTCTCTCCATAGATGCTGTCAGACCTACTAAGATTTTCCAACATTTTCTGTTTTTGAAATAAGTAAATATTTCAGTATGGTTTGTTTAAGCTTTTTTTTATAGCAATCTAGTAATAGAGACTGGGCTGCTCACTCCTATTGCTGTTTGATGTTTGCTAGGGATAACTTCATTTGCGTCTGTGTATTGACAGAGGACAACTTATATTGGAGATTTTAAAAATGGAAAGAGAGCTCTATCAGTCTGCCAAATTGTGCTGGTCCATGGAAGGCATTGAAGAAGAGGGTAGCACAGTGATTAGCACTGCTGCCTCACAGTGCCAGGGAACCAGGTTCATTCAATTCCCGGCTTGGGTCACTGTCTGCGTGGAGTTTGTACATTCTCCCCGTGTCTGCGTGGATTTCCTCCAGGTGCTCCGGTTTCCTCCCACAGTCCAAAGATGTACGGGTTAGGAAAATTAGCAGGGTAAATAAGGGGGGAAGGTTACAGAGATCCGGCCTGGGTAAGATGCTCTGACAGCTAGTTGATGGGCCGAATGGCCTCCTTCTGAACTTAAGGGATTCTTTGAATCCATAACTCAGACTTACAGCCTGAGCAATCGGTACAATTTCAAGCGCATTTTGGGAGCAATTTTCCAGAGTGGGAACTCTACCCCTCTGGAAATTCGTGAATAAAGTAGTGACTCACTTCCCCGGACCACGTTGTTGGTTTTATTCTTTCCCTAGTAAAACTCTTGGGTCTTTTGTTTCAGCGCTGTTTGGCCCACGAGGGTGTCTCGCAGTGACAGGAACTGAGCCACACTGTCACTCACTTTAATCTTTCCTTAAACCAAGGCTGGTCGGGGAGTGAAGGGTGGTGGGCAAAAGGGAAAGAAAAGAGATTAAAATAGCTCTGCTAGAGGTGGGGCTAAATGCCCCGATTGCCTGATAGGTAAAAAAAGGGCCAAGAACGGTTCTACTTACACAGGAGGATCCCAGTTCAGGAGGTCCGCGGAGATCTCTCCAGTGTGTACGCGTGTGAACTACTCCAGCCAAGCTCACTGCCTGCTCTTCCAGCGGTTTCCTCTCTTGTACAACATGCCCCGCCTGCTTGTGACTGCCCCTATTCTGAAAAAAAAGCGAGAAATCACTTCAGAGATAAATCCTACGTTTCACAGATACTTTTTCCATCGGATAGTTTCTTTCCAACTCTGTTTTGGAGGAAATTAAAATGGAAACTTGCAAGAAAGCACCAAGAGCAATGATTTTCGTGTTAACTGTGGCTTTTTTTCTCTCTCCCGTTTTGTTAATAGAACTGAAAATGGGCTTGCCACTAGCGCAAAATGTAATTGTCAGTGAGATTGCCCAGTCCCCCGCTGGTTTGAAATACAGAGATGGACTTAAACAAATCTACAAGTTTGTATCTATTAGAAAAAAAAGTATTTGATTTGATTTATCATTGTCACTTGTATTAACATACAGTAAAAAACATTGTTTCTTGCACGCTACACAGACAAAGCATACCACTCATAGAGAAGGAAAGGAGAGAGTGCTGAATGTTGTGTTACAGTCACAGCTAGATGCAGAGAAAGATCAACTTAGAGCGAGGTAGGTCAGTTCCAACCTCTGACACAGCAGGGAAGAAGCTGTTCTTGAGTCGGTAATGTCAGACTTTTGTATCTTTTTCCTGAAGGAAGAAGGTGGAAGAGAGAATGTCGGGGGTGTGTGGTGTCATTAATTTTGCTGGCTGCTTTGCCGAGGCAGCAGGAAGTGTAGGCAGAGTCAGTGGGTGGGAGGCTAGTTTGCGTGATGGATTAGGTTACATTCATCACCTTTTGTAGTTCCTTGTGGTCTTGGGCAGAGCAGGAGCTCATACCAAGCTGTGATACAACCAGAAAGAATGCTTTCTATGGTGCATCTGTAAAAGTTGGTAGTGTCATCGCTGACATGCCAAATTTCCTTAGTCTTTTGAGAAAGTAGAGGTGTTGGTGGGCTTCCTTAACTATAGCGTCAGCATGGGGGTACCAGGACAGATTGTTGGTGATCTGGACACCCAAAAACCTTAAGCTCTTGACCCTTCATATTTCATCCCTGTTGATGTAGATGAGCATGTTCTCCTTTATACTTCCTGAAGTCAATGACAATCTGCTTCATTTTATTGAGGGAGAGATTATTGTTGTTGCACCAGTTCACCAGATTCTCTATCACATTCCTATACTTTTTCGTCATTGTTTGAGATCTGATTTACTATTGTGGTGTCGCCAGCAAACTTGAAAATCAAATTGGAGGGGAATTTGGCTGCACAATCATAGGTGTATAAGGAGTATAGTATGGGGCTAAGGACACAGCCTCTTAGGGCACTGCTGTTGAGGATGATTGTGGAGGAGGTGTTGTTGCCTATCCTTACTGATTGTGGTCTGTGAGGGAGGAAGTTCAGGATCCAGTCGCAGAGGGAAATTAAATCAACTAAAAATTTTCTCTCTAAAAGAATGAAGACTGAGGCGTGACCCAATAGCGATCATTAAAATTATGGAGGGGGAGGGATGTGCAGAGAGAATCCTTCCCTTTGAGAAGGGAGACCACTAGGAGTCATGTATCATTATTCAATAGATCTCACAAAGAAATTAGGGAGGCTTACATGGTTGAACACGAAAGGCGGAATTTTACCAGCATGTCCATCCAAGGTTTATATGTTCCCACCCAAGACCAACGGAGAATGCCGTTCTCCGAGCCTCGCTGCTCCTGGAATTCCAGCCTAGGTATTTACTGATGATATATAACTATTGATATGTGTACAGGGTATAACCTAAGCTATGATCTAGCTCCATGCTTGCTTCTACACAGGTCTCTTTGTCCAATCCATAACTAACTCTAGTCTCAAGTCACATGTCTCTTTACGTCACACCGTCTCAGTTTCACATTAACCCTTACCATACCAGATACCCTTAAACTATACTCCATCCAAAGATTTTACCCAATTTATTAACATTACAAATCATGCTACTCTTTCTCCTTACCTCAACCTCTGAATTTTATAAATTCAGACAGTCTGGAAACTTGACTGTTCTTCTGTTTCTTGTTCTAGAGTTTATAACAGTATTGAACATATTTACAGTAGATAGCTGGAACTTTCTGGCCATTCACACTGCCAGGACCTTCTGGTCCCCGATGATGGTGCACCCCGGCCATGGGTTTCACAGCCGCGAGGTATGCACTCAACAGGAAACCCCATTGACAATGGTAGTCCCCACAATCAACCAAAGGCACCTGCATCCCATCGCTATGAAACACACAGGAGGTCGGGCGACAAATCCTGTCCCATTTGTTGCTACTCCTCTCTAGATTGGCTGCCGCTCTGGGCCATGTGCTTGACTGAAACCTCGAATCACCACAGCTGCAACACTTCATCATCCACTCCTCTCAACTGTTCCATATATGTTTTTAAAAACATTTACTTGCTTTGAAGTAAATTCTCTTTTCTAAACAGAATGAATGTATTTGCGTACCATTTTATTCTCTTGAGTATTTAATAAACTCTCTAACTCAAGAAAACCTGGTTTAAATTGGCACTATTCAAAACACAAGTATGAGGTCTGGGAAAGGGATCTGTTTTAGATTAAATCTTCTTGTGATGAACTGGAGGAGTTGATAAAGAAAAGTTTTAAGTTTATTTTGGTTTTAAGTTAATTTATTGTCGTCACAAGTAGATTTACATTAACACTGCAATAAAGTGGGCAGTAAAATGGTATGTCGGCCTTCATAGTGAGAGGATTTTACCATAGGGATAGGGATGTTTTGCTGCGATTATATAGGGCATTGGTGAGGCCGCACTTTGGAGTGTTATGCACAGTTTTGGTGTCCTTATCTGAGGAAGGATGCCCTTGCTACAGAGGAGATACAACGAAGGTTTACCAGCCTGATTCCTGGATGGCAGGTTTGTTATTTGAGCAGCGACTAAGTCGGTTAGGATTATATTCACTGGAATTTAGAAGAGTGAGAGGAAATCTCATTGAAACTTATAAAATTCTAACAGGGTTAGACAGGGTAAATTCAGTAAGAATGTTCCCAGTGGTGGGCCAGTCCAGAATCAGGGTCATAGTTTAAGGATAAGAGGTAAATCTTTTAGAACTGAGGTGAGGAGAAATTTCTTCACCCAAAAGGTGATGAATGTGTGAAATTCACTGCCACCGAATGTAACTGAGGCCAAAACGTTGCTTGATTTCAAGAAGAAATTAGATATAACTCTTGGAGCTAAAGGGATCAAGGAATATGGGGAGGAAAAGGTGGAAATCAGGAAATCGAATTCGATGATCAGCCATGATCAAAATGAATGGCGGAGTAAACTCAAAGGGCCGAATGACTTTCTCCTGCTTCTAGTTTCTATGTTTCTAGTTTACTGTGAAAATCCCCTAGTCGCCACACTCTGGCACCTGTTCGGGTACAGTGAGGGAGAATTTAGCATGGCCAATGCACCTAACCAGCATGTTTTTCATACCGTGGGAGGAAACTGGATCACTTGGAGGAAACCCATACTGACACAGGAAGAACATGCAGACTCCGCACAGACAGTGACCCGAGCCGGGAATCGAACCTGGGTCCCTGGCGCTGTGAGGCAGCAGTGCTAACCAAGGAAAGGGAGCCTGTTCATCCCTCCTCCCCCAGTAGTTGACAGAATTGTGGGAAGTTATGAATTTATAATAAATATTGGTAGGTATCCTCTCCCCAAGAATGGGGATAGACATCCAGGAAGGAAAGGAACGGACCAGGTGAAAGGGAGAGAAGGATGGAAAGTGGAAGAAAAGTTGATAAGGTTTTGCAATTCCAAGAGAGGGAGCAGGAACAGCATTGATACAGTGTCCATGTGACAGAAAAAGAGAGATGGGGGGGAAGCTGACTGGGATTGGAACAGGAATGATCTACGTAACCCACAAAAAGGCAGGCATAGCAACAGCTTCTACCTGAAAGAGATGGGACCAGTGTTTACTGATCATGTACCTATCACTCAAGCCCTCTCTAATCTTACAGTCCAGTTGACATCACGCGATCAGAATGTAATAAGGAGGGAACTTGATATCAGGGAGGAGGGGCACTACTTAAAATGGCAAGAATTATCCAGGCTCGTTTTTATTGCAAAACAGCCTCAGTGAATATCACCACTCCTTCGGGAGTCATCCAAAACCATTTTCCACTTTGCTAACAGATTTCAGGAAAAGAACAATAATTCAGACTTGGCTTGGGAAATACAGAGCAGCAAATGGAAAGAAGCTGACAGAAACAATAGTAATCCAGCTGAATGCATAAGCTACGTGAGAAAAGGAATTGATTCTGTTCTCTTCAGCCCATGAAACCATGATGGGGTTTCCAGAAGCTCCACACGTCATTCAGAGTCACTCAGTGGATTCAAAGTTGTCATCTCCCTCTCTCCCTCTCTCTCTCTCTCTCTCCCCCTCCCTAATGCAAAACACCTTCACCAGAAGTGTAGCTGGGTTGGCCTTGATAAATTGCTTCTTAAGGTGGGATTTTTCTGGCTGTGCTCACTCCAAGGTCAGAAAACCCCACCCAAAGCCATGGATTATTACATGGTTTGGCCCTGCCCACTACGATCCCCATAATGAGTGGAATGGGAAAGTTCCAACCTTAGTGTAGGTTAGGTGGATTAGCCGTTAATTTCCGACAATGGAGTTGCCATATTTGGACTGGGGTAAGCACAGTTAATAGTCTCACAACACCAGGTTGAAATGCAACTGGTTTATTTGGTAACACAAGCTACCAGGGTGAGTTAAGACTCACATTCCAACCATTGTCTTGTAATTGAGTTTGTGTCTATAAATGCCCTGTTTGTGGGACTGAACTCTTCATTCATCTGATGAAGGAGCAAAAAAGCATGAAATCTCGTGCTACCACATAAACCTTTTGGACTTTATCTTGGTGTTGTGAGACTTCTTACTGTCATTAGGGAGAACCATAAGCAATGGGACATGATAATTGCCATCGCCTAATGTAATTAACAGGCTGGAAGAGATATTATCATAAACAATGGTACAGCCATCAAATAACTCCATTAAGAAATGAAGAAATCTGTTATCAGAAACAATGGCCATTAGCTCCTGTCTGGAAGGGAAGAAGCTTTGTCATTCCTGGAACCAGATATCCCTCACTGGAGCAAGAGTTGTATTTTTCTCTGTTTCATGGAAACAACAAGCAGAGAGACCTCTAAAAAGATCGCGCATGTTGACACAGACTATCATCGACACCGCAAACTGCTGGCTCCAAGAGGAGAGGATCTCCAAGAAGATAGCGCATATTGACACAGACATACAAGTCCTCATTCACCTGATGAAGGAGTTTGAGACTTCAAAAACTAGTGCTGCTAAATAAACCTGTTGGACTTTAACCGGATACTGTGAGACTTCTTACAGTGCTTACTCCAGTCCAATGTCAACATCTCCCCATCATGGAAATAACTCAAGGGCTGATTATAAAAGCAAAATACTGCAGTTGCTGGGAGTCTGATATAAAAGCAGAAAATGCTGGAAAAATGTTAGTGGGCCTGGCAGTATCTGTGGAGAGAGGAACAGAGTTAATGACCAGAATTTTGCAGCATTCTCCATTCACCCTGGTGTGGGGGGAGAGGGGATAGCACGAACCTCAGGAGGACACGCCGTTAAAATTCCACCCAACTTCTTGAGTCCGTGTGACTCTTCTTCCAGTGTTAAAAATAGGGAGAAATGTGAGTTTATACTAAATGAGAGAAGGTGAAACTAGTGGAGGAAAGTAGGTCAGTGCTAATTGGGAGCTGGGTGAGAAAGCAACAGAGATGTGCAGGGCCTAAGACAAAGGAAATGTTAGTGGCAGTAGGAAGGACTCTGGCAGGTTCTGATAGTTGCATAAAAGTAGCATGATGTGTTACTAGGAGAACAAAAATCAATCCTCAGTGAAAGCAAAATGAAAGAACAAGGGACTGATGGCTGTGTGGGGGAGGGGTGTTATATTGGTACAGTATATTGTGGATTGAAAGCAGTGGGGGCAATACAAAGGAGAAAGGTCTCTGTCTGGTCACAGTCTAAAGCTGTTGAACTCAATATTGAGTGCAGAATGTTGTAGCACGTCTAATACATAATGGCTGTAACTTCAACATAATACACAAATGTGAGCTGTGCAGGTATGAAGGGATTAGTTGCAACCCCTGTGCAATTGGAAGATGAGGTGCTGTTCTTCTAATATGCTTTGAGCTTCACTGGTACACTGCAGCAGGCTGAGGACAGACATATGGACAGGAGGGCAAGAGTGAGAGCTAAAATGGCATTGGGTGGTACGGTGGCACGGTGGTTAGCATTGCTGCCTCAGAGCACAGGGATTTGGATTCAATCCCAGCCTCAGGTGACTATCTGTATGGAGTGTGCATGTTCTCCCTATGTTTGTGTGGGTTCCCTCTGGGTGATCCAGTTTTCTTCCGCAGTCCAGAGATGTGTGGGTTAGGTTGATGGACCATGGTAAATTGACCCTAGTTTCAAGGCGATTAGCAGGGTAAATATGTGAGGTTACGGGAATAGGGCCTGGGATGGGATTGTGGTCGGTGCAGACATGATGGGCCAAATGATCTCCTTCTGCACTGTTGGGATTCTATGATTCTATCTTTAATTCTGAAGAAGAGTTACACAGATAGGAATTATTAACTCTGATCCTCTCTCCACAGATGCTATTGGATCTACAGAATTTTTCCAGGATTTTCTGTTTTTATTTGGTGACTTCACTCCGGTTCCAGTCTAAATCAGTGTGTGGAGGAAACTCAAGATAGAGAAAGGTGTTAACACCAGACAGTTCAACAAGATGGCAACAAGAAGTGTGTTTGTGACAGTTTGATATGAATCATGATATAAGATTTTGATGGTATAGATAAAGTGAATGCAAGCAGCTTTTTCCACTGAGGCTAGGGGAGGGAAAAAAAACCAGAGGGCATAGATTAAGGGTGAAAGGAGGAGAGTTTAAAGGGAATATTAGGTGGGGGGCTTCTTCACACAGAGAGTGGTGGGAGTGTGGAATGAGGTGCTGAATAAACTGGTAAATGCGGGGTCACTTTCAACATTTAAGAAAAACTTGGATGGGTTCATGGATGAGAGAGGTGTGGAGGGATTTGGTTCAAGTGCAGGTGAGTGGGACTAGGCAAAAAATGGTTCGGCACAGACAAGAAAGACCAAAAGGCCTGTTTCTGAGCTGTAAAGGTAAATTTGCCACAGTCCCAGATGATCATAGGCTGATGGTGATTTAACCTGAGAATCACTACACCTCAGGCAAGGGTCAAAGTTGAGAATGTGGGACTTTATAAATAACCTCAGTGGGTATGGGGATTTTGATTTGATTTATATTATCACTTGCATTAACATACAGTGAAAAGCATTGTTCAGACAAAGTATACTGTATATAGAGAAGGAAATGAGAGACTGCAGAATGTAGTGTTACAGTCATAGCTAGGGTGCAGAGGAAGATCAACAAGATAAGCCCATTCAAAAGTCTGACAGCAGCAAGGAAGAAGCTGTTCTTGAGTCGGTTGGTATGTGACCTCAAACTTCTGGATCTTTTTCCCAAAGGAAGAAAGCGGAAGAGAGAATATCTGGGGTTCATGGGGTCCTTAACTATGCTGGCTGCTTTGCTGAGATGGCACGAAGTATAGACAGAGTCAATGGATGAGAGGTTGGTCTGCGTGATGGATTGGGTTACATTCATGACCTTGTGTAATTCCTTGCGGTCTTGGGCAGAGCAGGAGCCATACCAACCTGTGATGCAACCAGGAAGAATGCTTTCTATGGCGCATCTGTAAAAGTTGGTGACAGTCATAGCTGACATGGAGGAGGTGTTGTTGCCTATCCTTGCTGATTGTGGTCTTTGAGTTAGGAAGTTCAGGATCCAGTCGCAAAGGGAGGAGCCGAGTTTGGAGGTGAGTTTTGTGGGAGTAATAGCGTTGAAGGCTGAACTGTAGTCAATTGAACCCGCCTTGTTGGCGTCTTTTAGCATCAATAACCATTTGTTTCGCTGACTGAGTTCAACCAAGTCCCAGGCATCGTTACAAAAAGAGGATGAATCAGAGTATGGGTGCTACAAAGAATAAAACAGCACAGGAAACAGTTGGAAGAAGGAGGGTGGAAATTGGTCATCGCTATATCAAGGCCCACAGTCAACATTGGCGAGGATTGTAAGTTCCAGTCAAACCAAATATGCATTTGAACTTGGGTAATTTTTTTGAGTTGCAGTCAATATGTGAGTGGATTGATCAGTGGAAATTTGTATAAATTACAGTGAATTGTGCAAAGGTGTTTTTTGCACACAGGAAGGAATTGGGGAGGGATTTTTGATTTATTATTGCCACACGTATTAGTATAAGTGAAAAGTATTGTTTCTTGCGTGCTATACAGACAAAGCATGCTGTTCATAGAGAAGGAAGGGAGACAGTGCAGAATGTAGTGTTACAGTCATAGATAGGATGTAGAGAAAGATCAACTTTGAGTGAGGTATGTCCACTTGAAAGTCTGATGGCAGCAGGGAAGAAGCCGTGCTTGAGAGAGTTGGTACATGTCCTCGGACTTTTATATCTTTTTGCGATGGCGGGTATGTCCAGGGTGCGTGGAGTCCTTAATTATGCTGGCTGCTTTTCCGACGCACCAGGAAGTGTAAGCAGAGTCAATGGATGGGAGGCTGGTTTGCGTGATGGATTGGGCTACATTCACAATCTTTTGTTGTTCCTGGCAGTCTTGGACAGAGCAAGAGCCGGACTGAGCTGTGATACAACAGAAAGAATGCTTTCTACAGCGCATCTGTAAAAGTTATTGAGAGTTGGAACTGACATGCAAATTTCCTTAGTCTTCTGAGAGTTCTGTGAGTCAAATAAATGTACAAATATGAAGTCTTAGCCAAACTCTATGTTGTGTGTATTTTATTTTTGTAATTCCCAAGGTGGAGAATTGTCATATGGGGATGGAAGGGTGGGGTGGGGGGAGTGGGGAATGGGAACTGAAACCAGTCCCAGCAGTAGGACATGCACAGGTCTGGGGAGTGACTGCACTGAGGATTTGGGGACCCGAATTGAACAGAACTCTGAAGTGTGGGCAGTGAATATTCTCTGGAAATAGTTTGTTCCTTGGCATTACACTTTCCCCTGTGGGCTGATCCCATCTGAAGCCAGTGGAATAAACAAACCTTGTTTTCTAACCTTTGTGCAGTCCATGTGTTAAAATCAAATGTTACATTGAAAATCAATGAAATACTTTTGAAATGTATTCACTGTTGTAATGTAGGAAACACAGCATCCAACATCCCACAAGCAGTACTGTGATAATAAAACAATAGGGTAATTGACTGGAATTTTAACTCCTTGCCCACTACAGAATAAGAGTTGTTGCTTAGCTTTGGTGGAACCTTACAAGCCTTGGGCAGATGAGGCAGAAAAATTCCAGCAATAGAGTTTGAAAGGATGGAAGGAGGCTCTTTGGCCCATTGTGTCTGTGCCAGCCATCAAATACCTATCTATTATTATCCTATTTTCCAGCACTTGTAGCCTTGTATGCTATGGTGTTTTAAGTGCTCATCTAAATGCTTCTTAAATGCTGTGAGGGTTCCTGCCGTGACCACTCTTTTAGGCAGTGAGTTCCACCACCCTCTGGGTGAAAAAGATTTCCTCAACTGCCCTTTAATCGCCTGTTCCTTACCTTAAATCCATATTCCTTGGTTATTGATCCTTCTGCTAAAGGAAAACATTTCTGCCTGTCTATGCCCCTCATAATTTTGCACACCTCGATCAGGTCCCTCTCTCAGCTTTCTCTGCTGCAAGGCAAACAACCTAACCAGCTTTTCTTTATTGCTGAAACTCTGCAGGCCAGGCAGCATCCTGGTGAATCTCCTCTGCACTCTTTTTTGCGCAATCACATGCAATAATGATTAGTTCATCTATAATAAAAACAGGAAATACCAGAAACACTTGCTCCGAACAGTCCCAGGCGAGGTTCCCCAAATTTGATAACCCGAATGGGATCCCTCCAATTGTTATGCCTGGGGCAGGCGGAAGGAGGGATGGAGCCGTTGCCTTGCTTTATTCCACCCCTCCAGTTGGTCACTGATCTATCTAATTCCTTCCTTCACAGATTACTTTCCCCAGTGCCAATATTTATGTTTTGAAAGGAGTAACTTCAATTGTAGTTTCTTGAGTTAAAGAAAAGGTGAGTTTATTAATTACTAAAAGGCAAAAATATGATAAAACACAAACAGGTACATAAAATATAAAACACACATGTAAACATTCATACAGGTTTGGAATGAGTATTGACTCAAAGTACAAAACAGTTCTTGACTCGTTACAAGTAGAGGATTGAGTGTTGTGGCCTTTGCAGTTCATGATTTCAATAATTTTTTTTACAGCAACACAGCACGGGAAACAGGCCCTTCGGCCCAACGAGCCCGCGCCGCCGTCATAACTATATAGTAACAATTTCATTATCCTATCCTAATTTTAGGTTATTCCTAATATGGAAGAGTCTCAATGTAGGGACAATTTGTTTCCCAATCAGCCTAAGAGCGAATTTTTTGGGATGTGGGAGGAAACCGGAGCGCCCGGAGAAAACCCACACAACCACGGGGAGAACGCGCAAACTCCCGCAGACACCAGCCCAATTCCAAGTGTCTGCACAGCTACAGCAATAGTCACTGAGCTGTCATGGTGCCCTTCAGATGGTCCAGATAAAGCACTCATTTACGACATGAAGCACCAGGCAACCCATGAATCGACATCCAAGAGCTGTCCTCGCACCACCTGCCGAATGCATGCTCCTTGATGGTCAAGTATGGACCGAATTACCTGTGGAAAAAAAGCCATAGTTAAACAGTCCTACTAAATCCCTCTATCTGCATAACGCTCATGTGGCTGTCCAAGAGACCCTTAAACAGCCCTAGCGTGCCTGCTCCCACCACCTTACTTGGCAGTGCATTCCACACCCCCACTACCCTTTGTGTGAAAAACTGCCCTCTAATATTCGTCGTATACATAGCCCCCCTCACCCTAAGGCCATGACCCCTCGTCCTATCCATTTCTGAAGGTGGAAAAAGTTTACCACCATTTACTCTATCTATCCCCCTTATAATCTTATACACCTCTATTAGATCCCCTCTAAGCCGACGTCTTTCAAGGGAAAACAACCCCAGTCTATTTAATCGTTCCTCATAAGACAGTCCTTCCATACCAGGCAGCATCCTGGTAAACCTCCTCTGCACTCCCTCCAAGGACTCCACATCCTTCCGATAGTACGGCGACCAGAACTGGACGCAGTATTCCAAGTGAGGCCTAACCAACGTTCTATACAATTGCAACATCAAACTCCTACTCTTGTATTCTATACCCTTTTCTATGAAAGCTAACATACTATACGCTTTTTTTATCACCTTCTCCACCTGTAAAGACACCTTCAGAGACTTGTGAACCTGCACCCCCAAGTCTCTCTGTGTCTCTATACTCCGAATAGTTTTACCTTTTATCCTATAACTCTCTTCTACATTTTTCCGGCCAAAATGCATCACCTCGCATTTATCCGGATTAAATTCCATTTGCCATCTATATGCCCAGTCTACCAACCTATCTATGTCCTGTTGTATTGCCTGGCACTGCTCCTCTGTACCCGCCAATCCAAGCATCTTAGTGTCATCAGCAAATTTGCTGATCTCACCACCTACCCCAAATTCCAAGTCGTTACGTAGACCACAAATAGAAGAGGACCTAGTACTGAGCCTTGTGGCACTCCACTAGTGACAGGCTTCCAGTCGGAAAAAGAGCCTTCCACTACTACCCTCTGTTTCCTCCTCCCGAGCCAGTTCTCGACCCATCTACATACCCGGCCCTGTATCCCATGCGCCTTCACCTTCTCTATCAGTCTACCATGAGGAACCTTGTCAAACGCCTTACTGAAATCCATGTAGACAACATCAACAGCATGTCCTTCATCAACTGTTTTTGTCACTTCTTCAAAAAATTCCACTAGATTTATAAGACAAGACTTCCCCTTGACGAAGCCATGCTGCGTATCCCTGATCAGATCGCAGCGCTCCAGATGCTCATACATCCTGTCCCTAAGGATCCTCTCCATTAGCTTACCTATAACTGAAGTCAAGCTCACCGGCCTATAGTTCCCTGGGTGATCCCTCTGACTTTTTTTAAACAACGGTACTACGTTTGCTATCCTCCAGTCCTCTGGGACCTCACCTGTGTCCAAGGAAGAGACAAAGATTTGCGTCAGAGGCACAGCTAGGTCTTCCCTCAACTCCCTTAGCAGCCTGGGGTAAATGCCATCAGGCCCCGGAGCTTTATATGTCTTTAAGCTGCCTAACAGCCCCAACACCTCTTTCCTCGTAATCTTTATTTCCCTCAACCGATCCTCAACTTTGTCAACATCAGGCACAGACATCTGGCCAGTCTCCTGAGTGAATACCGATGCAAAGTATTCATTCAGGATCTCCCCCATTCCCTCAGGCTCTAAGCATAGATCCCCTCCTCTGTCCCTGAGAGGTCCAATCTTGCCTCTAACCATCCTTTTGCTCGTTACACAGGAGTAAAATGCCTTAGGATTTTCCTTAATCCTACCTGCCAGAGCCACTTCGTGGCCCCTTTTTGCCTTTCCAACACCCCTTTTAAGATCCCGTCTACACTCTCTATAAGCTTCCAGCGCTGTCTCAGTCCCCAGTTGCCTAGATCTAATGTAAGCCTCTCGCTTCTTCCTGATCAAGTCCTCAATATCCCTGGTAAGCCACTGTTCTCTAATCCTACCTTTCCCATCCTTCCTCCTTGCTGGCACGTATCTTTCCTGCAGAGAGTTTAGTTTTCCCTTGAAAGACTCCCACATGTACCTCGTCGACCTGCCCTCGAAAAGCTTATCCCAGTCGGTATCTTTAAGATCTTGCCTAATCTGGCTGTATCTAGCCCTCCCCCAGTTAAATACCTTCCCTTTTGGGCAGGTCTCATCCTTTTCCATTAATATCCTAAAGCAGACAGAGTTGTGATCACTATTTGACACATGCTGTCCTACCTCGACGTCAACCACCTGCCCTGGCTCATTTCCCAGAACCAAATCCAGTATAGCCCCCTCTCTAGTCGGGCCATCCACATACTGCTCCAAGGACCCTTCCAAAACACACTGTACAAATCCCTCCTCGTCCACTCCTACAGCTCTGGGCTCTCTCCAATCTACTCCAGGAAAATTGAAATCTCCCACTACTACTACCCTATTTTTCCTATACTTATCTAGAATGTCCCTGCATATCCCTTCTTCCACGGCCCGCAGGCTGTTGGGCGGTCTGTAGTAAACACCCAACAGAGTAACCACTCCCTTCCTATTCCTCAACTCCACCCATAGAGACTCAATTCCTAAATCATCCATATCTCCCTCCCTCTGCTATGATGTTGTCCTTAACTAATAAAGCCACTCCCCCGCCTCTCCTCACACCAACTCTGTCATGCCTAAAACACTTATATCCTGGAATATTCAATTGCCAGTCTTGCCCCTCCTTCAACTACGTCACGGTCACCGCCACCACTTCTAAACTCCTCGTGAACATTATTGCCTTCAGTTCATCTGTTTTGCCAGTCACACTCCTCGCATTAAAACACATGCACTAAAGACCCTCAGCTCTCGGATATTCCTTTCTACCTTCTGGTGTTACCCTATCATCCCTCTCTCTCCCACTCCCAGTTCCCTCTCTCTCCCCACCCTCCCTCCCTATTAGTTTAAACACTTCTGAAACACTCCAGCTAACCTCCCAGCTAAAATATGTGTTCCCCTCCCAGTCAACTGCTCCCTATCCCTCTTGAATAGATGACCCTCCCTCCCGAAGACTTCCCAATGATCAATGAATATGAAGCCTTCTGACCTACACCAATCCCTCATCCATGCATTTAGTTGTAGTGTCTCATTTGTTTTTACCCAATCGGTCCCGGGCACTGGGCAGCAGCCCAGAGAACGCCACCCTGGAGGCCCTACCTTTCAGTTGAGCCCCCAACTCCCTAAAATGCCTATGTATGTCCCCCCTGCGCTTTCTTCCTACATCTTTCTGTCCTATGTGAACTATTACATTTGCCTTAGACCCTTCCCCCTTCAAAATTCCCTCTACCCTCTCTGAAACATCCTGGACCCCTGCTCCAGGGAGGCAGACTACCATCCTGGAGTCTCTCTTTTGCCTACAGAAGCGCCTATCGATCCCTTTAACCATCCCATCCCCCACCAATATCTCACTTCCTGCTTTCCTGCTGTTCTCTGTGGCATTCTGTTCCCCCTCACTTGCCCTCTCCATCACAGCTTTTACCGCTCCCTTGGTTTTCTGGGAATCCTCCTTTGAGATGGCCTTTGTGTCTTGATTTTTATTCTTGTTCCTCGTATCTATAACCAGCCCGTCCCTACTACTAGATCCTGGGGTCCCCGCAGGACTACCTTCCCTATTCATTGTAACCTCGTTTTCCCTCACTAGACACATGTCCTCCAAGCGCAGCTCCAGCTGCCTCACCCTAGCTCTGAAACGTTGCAATTCTAAACATTTTGCAGCATATGTGGGCCTTCAGGAAACGTGATGCCTCCAAGAAGGTCCACATATGGCAGCGTACACAGTGGACGCGTTTGGCCAAGTGTCGTGGCATTTTGTACACCCCCTTTAAAGGTGTTGGGAAAAGAGTGTTGATTAGGTAGGAATCAAGTTACTCTCCGCGTCCAAGCCTGCGCTCGCCCAAGCCCAGTGAGCTTAAGCCCTTGTTGCTCTCACTCTAATTCCCGTCTCACTCCACTGCCCGCTGTCTACCTTGGCCTTCCTTGGCCTTCCTTATATACTCCCGCGCTTCCTTCCCTGCAGCCCCCCGCGCCTATCTCCCGCTACGGAGCGCCGAAATAAACACTCTAACAACTAAAGTGAAAGACAGAAATTGCAAATCAGGAGTCTCACCAGCAACTCTCCAAAAAATCTCTGCTCCAGAGAACAGTGCTGACTTCTGCAGGCGAATAGTCAGTTTTGAGATTCCAGTGTTCTGTAGTTTGGTGGAGAAGTTTCCTTTACAGCTGTGATGTTTGTTGACTTGGTTTACTTTCACAATTCAAATGAGATACAGCTACAAAAGCTTTTGCAGGGTTCCTGTTATTGGGTGGCTTTTGCTTCTGTGTCACACACACTCTGACACCCCAAGACTAGGACACACACACACACACACAAAACCCCACCCCACCCTCCAGGACAGCTTTTCAGTTGGCCTCTGCCCCAGTCTTTGCATATTGGGTGACACAGTGGAACATTGATTAGCACTGCTGCCTCACAAAACCAGGGACCTGGCTTGAGTCACAGTCCTGGCTTGGGTCACTATCTGTGAGGATTCTGCATATTCTCCCCGTGTCTGCACGGTTTCTTCTGTGTGCTCCAATTTCCTCCTGCAGTCTGAAAGATATGCTGGTTAGTTGCATTGGCCATGCTAAATTCTCCCTCAGTGTATCCGAATAGATGGAGTGTAGCAACTGGGGACTTTTCACAGTAAGTTTGTTGCAGTGTAAATATAAGCCTGCCTATCTAAGCCTAATAAATAAACTTAACTTAAACTGTACTTCAAGGGTTTGGCCATTCGTTGTATATTCCCTTGCCTTGTTAGTCCTCCCGAAATGCATCTCCCACACTTTTCAGGGTTAAACCCCATTTGTCTCTGTTCCGTCTATCTAACAAGTCTGCCTATATCATCCTGGAATCTAATCTATTTACCTCACCATGAATTTTTGAGGCACCTGCAAACTTGCCTATCACACCTTTTACATTTTTGTCCAGATCATTAATGTACAATATTTTGGATCTTCCATGTCTACCTGAGCAGACGGTCCTGCATGTTGATGTATTATCCAAATGACAGCAGAACAATCACTGTGTTGGGCTGTGATGTTGAAGAAAGAGCTTGGATTTCTACACCACATCTCACAACTTCAGAATAACCTAAACAACCACCCTCAGATGGGCTTTGGTGTGCATATCTGCACGTCACTGAATTTAGCAGGACAGGTAGATTAGGTGACTAAGAAGGCATGTGGGATACTTACTTCTATTAATTGAGACACTGAATATAAGAACAGGAAGATTATGATGGAGCTGTATAAAACTTTGATCAGGCACAGCTAGAGTACAGTGTGCAGTTGTAGTCATACTATTAGGAAGGATGTGATTGCACTACAGAAGCTACAAAGGAGATTCACTAGGGTGTTGCCTGGGCTGGAGCACTTCAATTATCAAGAGAGACAGGATAGGTTAGAGCAATGTATTGGTACTTTTGAGGGACATAGATGGAGTGGGTAGCAAGGAAGATTTCCCCTTAGCAGAGGGTCAATAACAAGGAGGCATAGATTTATGTTAAGAGGCAGGAGGTTTATAGGAAATGTGAGGAAAATCCTTTTCATCCAGATGGTGAGAATCTGGAACTCACTGCCTGAAAGAATTGTAGAACCCTCACAGCATTTACAAAGTATTTCGATGAGCATTTCAAATGCCACATCATACAAGGCTACAGTCCAAATGCTGGAAAATGGGATTAGAATAAGTAGGTGCATGATGGCTGGGGCAGACACAATGGACTGAAGGACCTCTTCCCAGACTTCAAAACCCTATGAGGGCTACTACAAGGAAGAGCAGGGGGAATTCTCACCAGCGGCCAGATCAATATTCATCGCTTACTCAACCTTGTGAAAACAGACTGACTGGTCGTTATTGCATTGGTGTTTGTGGGAGCTTGCTGTGTGCAAATTGGCTGCTATATTTCTGACATAGCAATAGCAAAAAGTACTTCACGGGCTGGAAAGGGCTTTGGGAGGGAAAGATAGCTGCACAGGAATGCAATGATGTGGAGAATCTGCATTGGACTGGGGTAAGCACAGTAAGAAGTCTCTTTTGGTGGCACGCACATTTGGAAGGTTGCTCCTTCATCAGGTCAGGGTACAATGTTCCAAAAGCGTGTGCTACCAAATACACCTGTTGGACTTTAACCTAGTGTTGTAAGGCTTCTTGAAGAAATAAAAGCCAGGTATTCTTTCCTGCGATCAAGCCCTCTAGCCTGGCCATTAAATGGGCTGAATGGCCTCATGGCGTCAATGGGACTTTCAGTGGGGGGCGGGGCAGGCTATAGGCACTGGGACATCAGCCAGGATGACATCACCGCCACGCGGACGCCATTACGTCATCGCGTCGGTAAAGACGTCAGTGCAACGTGCGCATACGCGCCTTGATACAAGTCATGTGACGAGCCAGTGCTGATGTCATGACGTCATGTGACGAGCCGACGCCACTGACGGTGGGCAGGAAGATGGCGTCGCTGCTGCAGCTGGAGCGGGTGGTCTATCTGGTTAACGGCGACAGGAAGGCGATCCGGCTGCCGCTGTCACAGCTTTACTTCTGCCGCTACTGCCATGAGCTGCGCTCGCTCGAGTGTGTCTCCCATGAAGTAGGTGCCGCCGCCCGGGGGACAATGACCCATTTACACAAGCACCATTACTCAGCTAGGACCCGCCCACTCACCGGATCGGCCCACACCCATTGGCTGAGTTCCGTGGCGGCGGAAGGCCCGGGCCAATGGGAGCGTGTTCATGGCTGTCAGTCAGCGGTCTCCACGGCGACAGGGCGAGGCCGGGGAGGGGGGAGGGGAGGAGGTGTCTGCCGCGAGCCTTGGAGAGCCCGGTCCAGGCCTCGGGGAACCTGCACCTTGCCCCGGAAAGCCCAGTCCAAGCCCCCGGGTAGCCTGCACCCGCTCTGGAGAGCCCGGTTCTCAGGCTCCTGGGCCGCAAACCTGTTAGGCTTATTCTCAGCAAAGAGGCCCACTGGTGAGACCGACCCGCCCCTCCCAAATGGGTCAGATCTAAAACATTTTGGGGTAGTATCCCAATTAATGTAAATTATAGTCTTGCCTCCCCACAGTGTTCCTCATTTATTCTGGAAAAACCCAAAGTATTTTATAAAAACTTGTTGTAAACTACCGTAAGATATAGAATATAATTCCTACAGTGCAGAAGGAGGTCCTTCAGCCCATTGAGCCAGCATCCACAACAATCTGACTCATCCCATGACCCAAAGGATCCCAGGAACGGAAAGCTTGACATACGATGAGTGTTTGAGGAATCTGGGTCTGTACTGATTGGAGTTTAGAGAGATGAGGGTGGATCTTATTGAAACTTACAGAATATTGAAAGGCCTGGATAGAGTGGACGTGATTTGGAGATGCCGGCGTTGGACTGGGGTAAACACAGTAAGAAGTCTGATAGCACCAGATTTAAGTCCAACCGATTTATTTGATAGTAAACTCACGAGCTTTCGAGGTTCCCTTCTTTGTCAGGTGAATGAAGAGTTCTGGCCTCAGACAATACATGTAACAACGCGCATGGTTTACAGATTAGAATGTGAATCTTTACACCTAACCTATTCAAGTCTTAAAGTGGCTAACAATGTGAGTGGAAGGAGTACTGAGCACATGTTAAAGAGATATGTATTGTCTCCAGACAGTACAGTAAGTGAGGTTTTGCAAACTCAGGCAAGTCATGGAGGTTACAGATAGTGCGACATGAACCCAAGATCCCTATTGAAACTGTCCTCGTGTGTGTGAAACTTGGCTACCAGTCTCACATGAGGCAGGTGTTTCCATTAGTAGGAGAGACTATGATCTGAGACATACCTCAGAATAAAGAATGGTCCTTTATAACTGAGATGAATTTCTTCAGAGGGTGATGAATCTGTGGAATCCATTGTCACAAGTGGCTGTGGAGTCCAGGTCTTTGTGTTTAATACAGACAAAGGTTCTTGATTGGTAAAGGAATCAAAGATTACAGAGAAAAGGTGGGCTTAGAAACTTATCAGCTGTGACTGAATGGCTGAGCAGACTCGATAACTGGCCTGATTCTGCTCTGAAATCTAATGGTGTTTACCCTGCCAATCACCCTGACACCAAGAGGCAGTTAGTATGGCCAATCTATCTAACCTACACATCTTTGGAGTGTGGGAGGAAACCCACGCAAATATGGGGGGAATCAGCAAACTCCACACACACTGTTACCTCAGGCTTGAATTGAACCGGGGTTCTTGGTGTTCTGAAGCTGCAGTGCTGCATTGTGCCATTATGCTGCCCGCTTTACTACAATCATAATTGAAGCTCTTCTCTGCGCAGTCAATTGCCTGAACTATTTCCATGACTTTCTCTAAGGAAATCTTATCCTCTACTAGTAGCTTTTTTGTATGTTTTTGCAACTTATGCTGCAGACCAATCTGTCTCACAACATGTCATCTAATGGTCCAAATTTCATATGGCTTTGCCAGTTTTTTCACTCTTGTGGTATATTTGGCAATTGACTCCTCTGGATCCGTTATAGTAGCGTTAAACTTAAAAAGCTGCAAGTTGCTAGATAGTCTAAGATTAAAATTACCCTTTACCAAAAAAATGAGAAGACTAGTCAAACGTTTGTGTCTGGAGACTCTGTGGGTTAAATTTCTAAAAAAAAATTATAAGCCTGAGGTCCACATGCTGTAAGCAAAATAACATTTTGCTTATCTCCTGTAATTTCATTCGTGGTGAAGAACGAGTGGAGACTTTCAATTTACTGAACCCAGTGTTTAGTCTCTGCGTCAAAACGATCAATTTTCCTAAAAATATGCTTTTTTTAAACTTTCCATTGCTGAGAATTTTTTATATGTAATAAGCAGATCTTTTCCTCTTGATTCCAAGAGCTGATACTGTAGTCTTGATTTACCTCATAATGTAATAATTGAGGCTCATCAACTGCTTGGGAGGTGAAAGTAACTGAATTGTTCATTCAAAGCAAACTGTCGACAAGAGGGGACAACAACAACAACCTAACTGTTCAACTCCGAGAATCAATTGCCATCGTCCAACTGCAGCTCTCCAACCACATGAGCTTGGACTTGGGTCAACTGCCATTCTATGCTCTTGAACTTGAGTTCAACTACTAGGTATTGTATCCTGTCATGCTACCATAGGCAAACCACCCCCCATCCCCAATACTAAAGGCTAATAGCTAGTATGAATTAGAAAATCTAAATGGTTTACAAACTTCGTGAGCAGAGCACTTGATTGATTCATAATTTACCTTGGCCTGGAATTTCTACATGACTTAGATATTAGCAGGAAATCAAAAATGATGGCACAAAAGTTTGCGCTGCTACCTCCTCATCAGGGACCCGGGTTCGATTCCTGGCTTGAGTCGGTGTTAGTGTGGAGTTTTCATGTTATCCCCACGTCTGTGTGGATTTCCTCCAGGTACTCGGGTTTCCCCCTACAGTCCAAAGACGTACTGGTTAGGTGCATTGGCCATGCTAAATTCTCCCTCAGCGTACTTGAACAGATACTGGAATGTAGCAACTAGGGGATTTTCACAGTAACTTCGTTGCACTATTGATGTAAGTCTACTCATGACACTAATAAATAAACTAAAGGTAGAACAGAAATCTATATAAAATCATCTGAAACTCAATTATACCAAATCCAGGGGCCAGGTTTATATTTGTTGAAGGTAAGGTTTGGAAAGATGAAGGAAGACTTAAAATGAATTAGTTAGTATTTCAGCAGAGGGTGAATGGAATTTGTTTAAAAGAATAATGCTGAGTGCACAGGACGAATTCATTCCCAAAATCAGCAAGGTGTGATTAAGTAAATGTGACCTCCAAATTGGCTAGCAAATTAAAATGAAAAATGAGCCCTATTGATGTTTCAGGCAGGAAAATGGAAATGGTGGTATGGATGAAGTAGAGATGCCGGTGTTGGACTGGGGTAAACTCAGTAAGAGGTTTGACAACATCAATTTTAAATCCAACCGATTGATAGTAAACTTGCTAGCTTTTGGCCTTTGTAGCCTTTGTCAGGCAAATGAGGTGTTCTGGTCTGCAATAGCACACATATCAGCACAGACAGTTTACAGATTGCTGATTAGAATGTGAATCTTTACACCTAACCTGCTATTCAAGCCTTAAAGTGGCTAACAATGTGAGTGGAAGGAGCACTGAGCACAGGTTAGAGAGATGTGTATTGTCTCCAGAGAGCACAGTAAGTGAGGTTTTTTGCTAACCCAGGCAAGTCATGGGGGTTACAGATAGTGTGACACGAAGCCAAGATCCCTGTTAAGACCGTCCTCGTGTGCGGAACTTGGCTATCAGTCTCTGCTCAGCGGCTGTGCGCTGTCGTGTGTCGTTAAGGCCCCCTTGAAGAACGTTTACCCAAAGGTTGGAGGCCAAATGCCCTGAAGTGTTCGCCCACAGGAAGTTCTGCACACATGAGGGTCTTAACAGGGATCTTGGCTTCATGTCACACTATCTGTAACCCCCATGACTTGCCTGCGTTAGCAAAAAACCTCACTTACTGTGCTCTCTGGAGACAATACACATCTCTCTAACCTGTGCTCAGTGCTCCTTCCACTCACATTGTTAGCCACTTTAAGACTTGAATAGCAGGTTAGGTGTAAAGATTCACATTCTAATCAGCAATCTGTAAACTGTCTGTGCTGATATGTGTGCTATTACAGACCAGAACACCTCATTTGCCTGACGAAGGCTACAAAGGCCGAAAACTAGCAAGTTTATTATCAAATAAATCGGTTGGATTTAAAATTGGTGTTGTCAGATCTCTTACTGGATATGGATGAAGACAGGATTGTGCAGAAACAATTTAAAAAGACTGAATCAAAGGCTGAGACACCTGGAAGGAAAGTGTAGGTCCAGAACAAACAGTAAAACATTCAACTCAACGTAAATGTAAGCAATCTGAAATGAAAACAGTAAATGTTAGAAAGACTCAGCAGGTAACTCTGTGAGGAGAGAAACACTTGCCTCATATTTTGGATCAATGAACCTTTCGAAAACAATTCAGGTGCCTCCCCTGCATCTGCCTGCCCCCTCAGAATTAATGTGGGGGTCCCTGCTGCTCTTCCCCTCTGCCCCCACCCCAGTAAATATTGACGTATCTTAGTTGACCTGAGTGACCTATATTCATAAAGAGAGATGGAATATTAGAAAGTTCTTCTTGAACACTGTGGGTGAGAGGAACTTTTAAGAGATTCGTAAAATGAGTAAAGTGGTTTGCAAGATTCTCCTCTGCCTGATGAGATGTTGACAGGCTTTACCAGAACTGATTAGTGAGTCAGTGATGGGCAATTATAGATCTGGTTAATGAGACAGTGCTGGGCATTACTTGAACTAGTTAGTGATACAGTGAGGGACATTACTAGTCCTGATCAGCAATACAGTGATAGGCATTACTAGACCTGGTTAGTGAGTGATGAACATTACTAGAACTGGTTAGTGGAAATAGTATTGCGTAATACAAATACTGGTTAATGAGAAGTGATGGGTAATACTAAAACTGGTTAGTGAGAAGGACGGGTGTTACTTGTACTGGTTAGTGATAGTGGTGGGCTTTACTAGTATTGTGTAAAACTCTCACTTGTCTTCAGAAGTTGTAATGTTACCGGTTCAGTCAGCCAGTGGTAATGATGCAGTATTCTGTGCAATGTGTAAACATCTTGGAATAACTAATGATTCTTGGCAGTTGAACAAATCCCTGGTGAACTTCAGTTATGCTGGTTTGTTTGATTGCTGCGGTATATCTGGGAAAGTGAAATGACAAGCCAGTATGCTTTCATGTCCAGCATGCTTCCTACAGAGACCATTCAGCTTATCATACTTGTCTGGGTCCTTTGCGATGGAGAGGATGTAAGCTCTGAAGCTGAGTCGAAAGTGGGATAGGGCAGCAAAATTGTCAACAGCTTAAGTCAGTGGCCTGGGAAGGGAATGGAGTCAGCATGCAGGGCCAAGTTTCAGTTAAAGCCAAGAAGTCAATGTATTCATTCGCAAAGGAACTCACTGACAGAAGGGCTTTGTGTGTGAAGGAATGAGCTTCACTGACTAGAGAGAGACATGTAGATTGGTCTGCAGTTATTCCCCCATCTGGCAGTGGGAGGTTGACAAGATTAGCCTCTAGTGAGCAATCAAAATGGCAGCTGGAGGGCGAGAGAGCACACGTTATTGAGTTAGTTGGATGACAGCAATAGATTCCTTCAAAAACTCTTCCAAAGGTGTGATGTGCAGATGTCGGCGTTGAACTGGGGTAGGCATTGTAAGAAGTCTGAACATCAAGTCAAGTTCCAACAGGTTTATTTAGTAGCATGAACTTTCAGAGCATTGCACACCCTCACCTGATGAAGGGGCAACGCTGTGAAAGCTCGTGCTACCAAATAAACCTCTTAGACTTTAACCTGACGCCATGAGACTATTTACTGTGTCTTCCAAAGGTGCTGAGAAGGCAACCCACAGATTTTATCTTCAATCAAGAAATGTTTTCAAAATGAAACACAAGATTAGTCAATCCGTAAAAATAACCATGACGTTTCAAAGGAATCAGTGTCCACATCTTGATTTGAACTTGCTTATTGTTTAAGATGGTAATTCATGTGATTTTCTGCTATTCGTCATCAGACTGATTGCAACCCACATTAATTTTGTTCTTAATCAATGGGTGAAGAATAAACAGGATCCCATTGCGATTTGGAAGAGTATCTAAATCAAGTTACTTGCTCCTTTCCATTAGCAGCACGGTGATTAGCATTGCTGCCTTACAGTGACAGTAACTCAGGTTCAATTCTGGCATTGGATGACTATCTCTGTGGCGTTTACACATTCTCCCCATGTCTGTGTGGGTTTCCTCCGGTTTCCTTCTGCACTCCAAAGATGTTCAGATTAGGTTGATTAGCCCTACTAATTTTAACCACTTGGTGTCGGGAGTTAGCAAGTAAAAATGAAGGGCTCTGAGTGTGATTGTCATCAGTATAGACTAGATGGGCTAAATGGTTTCTGCACTGTAGAGATTATATGATTTCAAGGAATACTCCCTCGTCTGTTGAGATTCCCAATTCGTGCCTTTGTAACTGCATGGCTTGGTTTTGGCAAATGCTATCCAGACTGCTGTCCCTATTTCAGCTGTCTGTACGCTGCAATCTACCTTGCTATTCCTTGTCTTCGATGCTGACACTCTTCCCTCAGAGTCAGGAGGACACAGCTCAAGTTGTGATCCAGAGTTTGGGTGTACAAAGTTAGTTGAGACTTGAGTGCAGTCCTGAGGGAGTGCTGCAATGTCAGTTGACAAGTTGCAGATGACACCTTAAATCAAGGCCCCTCCACCACTTTGAGGTAGTATTCCAATCATTTTACCAATATTAATTCCTTACTCAACTTCAGTTAAGAATATTGACCCGTCATTTATCTATTTCTTTAAAGCTCAATATTTTAGCTAGGCCTTGGTCATTGCATTCATAGCTTCACCTTTAGCTCAGTGACTGTATTTTTACTTTCACTCTGACTTGTCTCTGGGCGTTTTCCTTTGGAAATGGTACTGTTTTAATGCAAGTTATTGTTGCCCCACCTGTAAGTGCACATCCATGATTGAAAGGAAAGAGAACTTCCACAATCTTAAGATATCCCAAAGCACTTTATTGCCAACGAAATATATTTGTCCCTCTTGTGAAGCAAGCAATCCAGTGGTCCAGCAGGAGTGAAATAATGAGCAGATTGTTTTTTTCCAGTGTTGCTTAAGGAATAAATCCCTTGATGACCTTCCAATATAATTCATGTCTGTGACAGTCTCTGACAGTGCATTGCTCCCTCAAGTACTGAGTGTGTCAGCCTGGATTTTGGGCTCAGATCTGTGAAGTAAAGCTTGAACTTAGAAATCTCTGACTCAGAATGGTGCTACCCATTGACACCATGTATACCCAAGGCCTCAGTATATGTTATAGAATCGTAGAAGTTTATAGCAACACCCTTTGGCCCAATTTGTCCATGCCACCCCTTTTTTAAATGCCCAAGCTAATCCCATATCCTCTATGTTCATTGTATCCATTTAACTATCTAAATGCATTGTAAAAGATAAAATTGTACCCACCTTTACTACTACCTCTGGCAGCTTGTTCCAGGCACTCACCACCCTCTGTGAAAAAAATTTCTCCTGTGGACACTTTTGTATTTTCCTCTCTCACCTTAAACTATGCTCTCTAGTTTTAGACTCCCCTATCTTTTGGAAAAGATGTTGACTATTTAGCTGACCTGTGCTTCTCGTTATTTTATAGACCTTTATCAGATCACCTCTCAGCCTCCTACGTTCTAGAGAAAAAAAGTCCCAGCCTATCTAGCCTCTCAGTATAACTGAAACCATCAAGTTCTGGTAGTATCATAATAAATCTTTTCTGCACTCTTTCTAAGTTAATGATACCCTCTCTATAATAGGATGACAAAAATTGCACACTGTATTCCAAGTATGGCCTTACCAATGTCTTGTACAACTTCAACAAGATGTTCTAACTCCTGTATTCAGTGTTCTGAGTGATGAAACGAAACATGCTGAATGCCTTCTTCACTGCTCTGTCCAGCTGTGACTCCACGTTCAAGGAGCTATGAACATATACTCAAAGATCTCTGTTCTGTAACTCTCCCTTACACCCTACCATTAACTGAGTAAGTCCTGCCCTAATTCAGTCTTCCAAAATGCATCACCTCACGTTTGTCTAAATTGAACTTCATTGATCAGCCCACTGGCCCAATTGATCAAGATCCTGTTGCAATTGGAGGTAACTTGCTTCACTGTCCACTATGCCACCAACTTGGTGTCATCTGCAAACTTACTGACCATGCCTCCGATATTCTCATCCAAATCATTAATATAAATGACAATTAACATTGGACCCAGCACATGCTGGTCATTGGCCTCCAGTTTGAAAATCAAGCCTCTACAACCACCCTCTGGCTTCTGTCAAGGAGTCAATTTTATATCCATTTAGATACCCCACCCTAGATTCTGAGAGATTTAATTCTATGCAACAACCTACCATGAGGTGCCTTGCTAAAATCCATGTTGACAACATCAACTGCACTGCCTTCATCTACCTTCTTGGTTACCCTTTCAAAAAACTGAGTGATTAGACCTGGTGCAGTTTTAGCTGGTGTGGATGTTGTGAAGTTGCTGATGATCTACCTTGCTGTCCCCAGGTGGACTCTCATTACTGTCCAAGCTGTCTGGAGAACATGCCCTCAGCTGAAGCAAAACTCAAGAAGAACAGGTAAGCTGTTTTGTCTGTTGTCCCGAATTCCAACTCAGTGGGGGTCATATCTCGTCTCAGTTCAGCTCATGACTCCTTGTAAACTTGGCTGCTGTTACCATTGATCAGTTCCCCATTTAAAGGCAGATTTCTTATATTGGGTCACTGATGTGCAAATCAACTCAATCTTTTCATTGTATGAAACTAATGCAGTTCTGAAATCCCCATGTGAATCTTTTGTGTTCAGCTAGCTGTCCTCAGCTACTTGGGGTGAGGTGGATGGTAGGGGTTTGCATTTATTGATGATTTACTGTGTTGGATTCTTTAATATTTCAAGGTTTCTTTTGTAGGTGGTCACTTAAATTGGGCATGTCTGCTGCTTTACCCATTGCTGAATTGGCAAGCTAATTATCTAATGATGCAGCATGTTGTGGCCTAGCCTGCGCTCTCCAACCCCCTTCCTCTTGTGCACCATCAAACCAGAAATCAGGAGCAAGAGCTTCAGCTGCATTTTGTTTCACTGCTTAGTTCAGGGACACTGCAGCATCCTGACCACTTCAATCATTGAGATCATGTGTTTTACCAGACTGTCTGATGTGTATGACCCAACAATATCCAGGTTGTGTATGTATTAGCTGAGTCATCAGAAATGTCAAATGCACATCCACCTTAATGCCATAGTGTTAATCATTGATGCAATACTGAGGAGGCCAGTAGGCCCATCGTGTCTTTGCAGCTATTTGGAAGAGCTATCCAATTGTTCAATATCCCAAGTGTTCTTTTGTAGCCTTGCAAACATTTTTCCCGTTCCAAGTATTTGTCGAATTCCCTGTGGAATTTCTATTGACTTTATTTCCATCGTTCTATCAGGCTGTACGTTACTGAATTTAAAAAAATCTCAGCATTCTCTCCTGTTCTTTGGCCGATGACATTAAATCCGTATCCTCTTGTTGCTGATCCTACTGCCAACAAAAACAGTTCCTCTCTCTTGATCACAACCACACGTGATTTTGAGCATGTCCATGAACTCTTAACTTAACCCTGCCTATGTCAAGGGGAATGATCCCAGGTTTTTTAAAACTCTTCCAAATAATTGTTTTAAAAAAAAAAGATATTCTCCATTCACACACTTCTCCCACGATCACATATTTTAACAAACAGAAAATGCTGGAAAATCTCAGCAGATTTGTAGGGAGAGAATAGAGCCAACGTTTCAAGCTAGACATCAGAGCTCTGATGAAAGGTCATTCAGACTCGAAATTTTGGCTGCATTCTCTCACTACAAACAGTCAGATCTGCTGAGATTTTCTAGCATTTTCTGCTTTTGTTTCAGATTCCAGCATCTGCAGTTTTTTGCTTTTATCACCATGCATTTTAAACTGTGATAATTGTGACTGAATTCCGGAATGACTCTGGTTTGCGCATTTGCAGGAATTCATTATTTTATTGATGCTTTGCCTATTGTCTGTCACTGACTTAATGGTTTGTGCTCTGCAGATGTGCTAATTGTTTTGACTGCCCATGCTGCATGCACACACTCTCCACGAGAGCCACCAATATCCCTGCGCCTCTCCCCGATGACCCAGCGAAGACCACCATGAAGAAGGCTTACTACCTCGCTTGCGGCTTCTGCCGCTGGACTTCTCGAGATGTCGGTATGGCTGACAAATCTGTGGGTAAGTAGTCTGACTCAACTGACTGAGTGCAAAGTCACGATGGAGCTAAATTGGGCAATTTTTCAAAGAGCTGGCAGACATAATGGGCCAAACGGCTGCCTCCTGCAATGTCAGATTGTATTGTGGAATACAGTCTGGCCCTTGCTAATTGCATTCATTTACTCGTGTCTTTATTCTGGTGTGAAAGCACAAATCTGAACCTGAAATATAATCTAACATTCTTTGCCCATCATCCCTTTACAAACTAGCTCTGCGAAACTGGTCTCACCTCAATTGTGCAATTTTCCACATTGCCCCATAGCTGACACTTTGAGGTGCTTTTGTGTTCTAGGTATTGTGTAAATATATGCTGTTTTGCATCATTTATTACTTGGCACATTTTTAGCCAATTCTTTTCATTATGTTTTATTGACTGTTTTTGCATATCCTGGTTTTGTCATTCAGTGTTCCTGAGGTAAAGGATTATTTGCTGTTATCACGATTGAGTTTCGGATTTCCTGCAGCTCTGACCTGGCACTGATGCTGTCTCCCTGAAAGTTGGTGCAGCCATCTGCCAACTGAACAGTCAGTGACCCTAGGTTTGCTGGGCATGAACTCACTATTGCGCAGTATCGGTGTTTTCATCAGTGTAAGGTTTCAACATCCAGTCCCTGACCAGGACCACACCCTTCCATCTCACCTGTACAGCAACCCGTTCTGCACACAAGATGACTGCATTCTCACGATGAATGGTGGAGCAGGCTCAAAGTGGCCAAATGGCCTCCTCCTGCTCCTGTCTTCTATGTTCAATTTTAGTTCACTTGTAAGTATCATAAGTAGGCTTACATTAACACTGTATGAAGTTACTGTGAAAATATCCTAGTCGCCACACTCTGGCGCCTGTTTGGGTATACTGAGGGAGAATTTAACATGGTCAGTGCACTTAACCAGCACATCTTTCAGACAGAGAGAAAACCAGAGCACCTGGAGGGGAAACACGCAGACACAGGAACGTGCAGATTCTGCACAAAGTGACCCAAGCTGGGAATTGAACCCAGGTCCCTGGTGCTATGAGGCAGCAGTGCTAACCATTTTGCCACTGTCACCCCATGCCACCTCTGTTTCTGTGTTGCTGAGCCAGAGGCTGTGGGTTGAAACCCCACTCTAGAGATGTGAGCACACAGTCCTAAAGGCTGACATTCCTAATGCAGTGCTGAAGGAGTGCTGCACAGTCAGATGTGCTATTTTTTTGGATAAATTAAGTTGGATCTAGTCTATCTCTTGTGGTAGTAAATATTACGCGGCACTCTGAAGAGGAGCAGGAGGTTGTTTCTGTTGCTCTGACTAATATTTATTGCTCAGTGAGCATCAGCTGAACAGATTACTGATCATTATCACATTGCTGTTTGTGGGATCTTGTGAGCACGTTGTCTGTTGTTTCGCTACCTTACAACAGTGACTGTTTTATTGTCTGTAAAGCTTTTTGGGATTTGTGAGGCTGTGAAAGACACAATTTAACTGCAAGGTTGCAGCTACCACCCTGTCTCTGCCCTTTGTGTGTTTTTGTATATGAGAATTGTGTAACATGCTAATCGTGTTCCTTCTCTTCCAGCCAGTGGAGGGTGGCAAGAACCAGAGAACCCTCATACTCAGCGGGTGAGTTTGGTGGTACAAACATGCAGTAACAAATGGAAAATCTTATGACTAGCATTACACTGAGTTCCTCAGCACACCTTTTGTATTGATATCAGCCTCATGATCATTGGATGCACCCATGAGTCTGGACAATGTGTGATCAGACTCTCTAACCAAATAGCAAGGGTTGAGTATAGGACCACTAAAGTTAAGTTGGATATTGGCCTCTCCCTTTTCACCAGGAATCATGAGAAATAAGAGCTGGGTGGTTGGCCATTTGGCCTTTTGAGCCTGATCCAGCATGCAATATCATGTCTACTTGTCTTCAATTTCAGCTTCTTGCACTGTCTTTTAGATCACTTAAATTTTTTGGTGTCTAGTGGATAGTAGTTGGAGGCCTGGTGAATTTGTGTCCCCCCTTTGCCTGTCCTAGGATACCAGAGGTATTTTGGAATATCTCTTCCAAAGCAAAGATTAGCTGACTGTGAACTTTTGCTGGCTGAGAACTTTTTGTCCTTCAGTCACATGGTGTTTGCTGCCTTGATCCAGTGAGCCAGCGGACAATCTGGCTTTGGCTTAATGTTATTGGTCAATTTCCGGATGTGTTCACAGTGTTGTGTGCAGTGAAACGAATGATGGCTCTGTGCTACTTCTTGCTTCCTTCCATTTTAAGTATATGTCACGTTTGTCCTTACAGTGTGGGCTGGAGCTTGGAACTCCGATAAAGCCCACTGTCGATATACATTTTAATTTTGTGTCCTATGTTTTCAATTGGAAGAGGATTTTACATCAATCCAGTTGTTTCATGGTCATTATTGGTGATACTGCCTTTTTATTCCAGATTTATTTAATTGACTGAACTTGTGTTCCTATCTAGCATGATGGTTTTAACTTGGGTCATGGTTATTAGTGCAAACCTCTGGGTAACCAGCTCATTATACTACCATATCCACTTTGGTTATCTAAATAAGTGCCATTTATGAAGGTTTCACTGGTATTTAGTTCAAATTCTCATTTTCTACTATTTTACAATTGAGTGCAAATTAGAACATGTTTACATTGGAGATACATTAGTTAGGCAAAAACGAGCTAACATTTCTTCACTTATTTCAGCGTTGCCAGATCAGATCAGAAGAATTGAGTTGAAGGTGAAGGGAGTTAAAAGACCTGAGACACCTCAGTGTGGACTGTAAATTGAAGTTCTAAGCTGCATCTTTCTCTACCTCCTTCTTCCTCAACAGATCAACAAATTGCTGGAGTATTACCACCAATTGGCACAGAGAGAAAAGATTGAACGTGATCGCAAGAAGCTGGTTAGACGCAGAAATTATATGCCACTTGCCTTTTCTGTAAGTCCTCCAAAAAAGGAAACCATGTCTGCTGAATTAATGGAGAAAAAAAGAAGGGTAGCTTCTTCTCTTCCTTATGATCTTTGGTCTTGATTCTCTTAACCTCCCTGTGTCTGTGTCAGGAGATGTGGAACCTGAGCTGCTGCCTCCTGGCTCCTCTGCTGCTTCCCTATAGCCCACAAACCCAGTCCATCACCTCGCTGCTTGGCTTCTCAAAGTCACTCTCTACCCTCTGCCAATAATTTATTCAAATTGCTGTAGTCTACACCCTCAACTGTCCCCTTCTCTCGTCCCTGTAGTTGACTGGCTTGTGTGAAATCTAGATTCTTCGCAGAGTGGCAAAAATCTGAAACTCTCCCCAAAAAGTTTTGTAATTTTCAAGACTAAGATGGATCAATTTTTGTTTTAAAATGGTATCATGATATATAGGACAAAAAGGGGTCTAAAATGTATTTCTGATCTGTCTTGGGATTAACCACACAGTTTTCAACCTTGGTGTCACATTTGATTCTGCGATGAGCTTCCAACCATGTGTCCATGCCATTATTAAGACTGCTAATCCCCATTTCTTTGGCATTACCTCTGTGACTAGACTATGCTGAAGTTTTCCTGGCTGGCTCTCTTCGTTTTATCCACGGATATTTGCTGCGTGTATTATAATTTGCATCAAATCCTGTTCTAATGGTTCTGTCCTCATTGACATAATTGGCTCTTGGTCCCTCCTGATGTCTGCAGCCTACTCAAACTCCACAATGCTCCAAGATTCTGCACTCCTGTAACACTGGCCTTTTGAGTGTTATTTTAGTAGCTGCAGTGCTGGTGAATGTACCTTCAGCTGACAGGATTCTAATTAAAAAGAAAAAATATTTAGTGCAATGGGAAAAGAATAGAGTGGTCTGGGACTAAATTAATTTAGAGAGAGATGGGCCAAGTGGCATCCTTCTGTCCTGTATAATATCAAACTTGTTGAACAAAGAAGTGTTTGTATTTAAATAGGGGAGATCTTGTAGTGTACAGGACACTTAACAGGGTATGGAAAATAAGCCTGAGATAGTGTTTTCAAACTATCCGGAGGACAAATAGAACTAGGCTCAGGTCCTTGAGGGACAAGTTTGATACTAATTTGGATTAGTATTGCTTTACTCAGGTGGTGAGTATTGGCTGAAGTGGGGAGCCAGGATTGTTGCTGGCATGGCCTGGTACAGGATGCCTTTTAAGAAGCAGGTAGATGCTCTTAACAGAAAGGTGATAGAATCATAACACCCTGACAGTAAGAAGGAGTCTTTTGACCAGTCGTGCCTGAACCAGCTCTTTGAATTCTTCCTCCATAATCTTGCAACTTGTTTCTCTACGAACTTATTGAAGGCAATGGAGGATTGGTATTTTGAATATACTGGGTCGGAAGTGGTTTATGGCCATGTTTTCCTTGCCGGCCAGGCTGCTCTAGATTGGCACAGTCTAATTTAATTTAATTTGGATAAATGCAATGTGATGCATTTTGGTAGATTGACTCAAGGCAGGACTCGCTCAGTTAATGGTAGGGGGTTGGGGAGAGTTATAGAGCAAAGAGATCTAGGGTTACAGGTTTGTAGCTCCTTGAAAGTGGAGTCACAAGTGGGCAGAGTGGTGAAGAAGGCATTCAGTTCTCTTAGTTTCATTGGTCAGAACGTTGAATACAGGAGCTGGGACGTCTTGTTGAAGTTGTACAAGACATTGGTAAGACCACACTTGGAATACGGGTACAGTTCTGGTCACCCTACTATAGAAAGAATATTATTAAACTAGAAAGAATGCAGAAAAGATTTACTAGGATGCTACTGGGACTTGATTAGAGTCACAAGGAAAGATGGAATAGATTGGGACTTTTTTCTCTGGTGCATAGGAGGCTGAGGGATGATCTTATTTAGGTCTGTAACATAATGAGAAGCACAGATCAGCTACATAGTCAATATTTTTTCCCAAAGGTAGGGGAGTCTAAAACTAGAGAGCGTAAGTTGAAGGTGAGAGGGGAGAGATACAAAAGTGCCCAGAGACAGTTTTTTTTCACAGAGGATGGTAAGTGTCTGGAACAAGATGCCAGAGATAGTAGTAGAAGCAAATACAATTTTGTCTTTTAAAAAGTATTTAGTGTTATATGGATGAAATAGATAGAGAAAGTTATAGGCCAAATGCGGGAATTGGGACTAGCTTTGGGGTTTAAAAAAAGGGCGGAATGGACAACTTGGTCTGAAGGACCTGTTCCCGTGCTGTAAACCTCTATGACTGTATGGCACTCTGGTTAGTCTGAACGTGTATGGTATGTCATTGACAGCAGGATCCCATATGCTGCGTGCTCGAGTAATATCATGAGAGCAAGGACTCTTGGAGATATTGTGCAAAAACCATTAAATATTTAAACAAAAAAGCCTTCTCCACCCCATTTATTCTATTGTTGCCTGAAAGATGAAGGATTCCCATTAGCACAGCCTGATCAGATTTGTTTGCTTAAGTTTTATATGTTAATTGTATTAACTGCTGAACAATGTTTTTCTTTGTCTCAATACTGCTGCTGCCCTGCATGTGCAGACACACACTATACATGTGGTGGTGAGTTAGTTATTATGTTCAGTTACCCTGTGTTGCTGTATCATACATTGGGGATCCATATTGGTGTGTCCAGCATTTTACTGTAACCACAGTGCTTTCGGAGGTGGGTGGGGGACTCATTTAGCTTAAACCTGGGGAAGAAAGTCAAACCTCAAAGCTTGAGCAGCCTTTGCAAATTTGCCTTCTGCATAAAGCAAGCAGTGCTCCAAAAAGGAAGGTCATTTGTAACCTTTTTATATGTTTTTGTTTCTGGAGGTGTTTGAGCCTTTTATAAATAATTTTGGGTTTGCAATAGATTTTATTGGCTCACGATATGGAGATAGTTTGGTAACACTGGTAACCAATCTGTTGAATCTCTTGTACAAAATCCTGAGGAGACTTGACAGGGTGGATGCTGAGAGGATGTTTCCCTGTCAGAGAGAGACTAGAACTGGAGGGGAGTTGGGGTGGTGGAGGGGGGGGGGGGTGGCAGCGTTCAGCTTGAAAATAAGGCAACTCTCACTTAAAATGGAGATCAGGAGAATGTTTTTCTCTGAGGGTTGAGTCCTTCTTGGGAGTGTGCTGAAGGTAGGGTTATTGAATATTTTTAAGTGGAGATAGATTTTTGCTTAATGAGGGATTCAAAATAATTGGAAGTAGGTGAGAAGGTGTAGTTTGAGGCCACAGTCAAATTGGTCATGATGCTAATGAATGGGAGGGCAGATTCAAGGAATGCAATGGTTTACACCTTCTAATTCATATCTTCACATGTTTGTGTGTATTCAGCATGTGTGTATATATAATATGCATGTGTCATCTGCAATTTGTCATATACAAGTGTTTATCATCAATACATGGGTACATGTGTATATCATGATAAGAAAGTCTCTGTGTGCTAGTTCTCCCTTAATGTTTTGGTAATCAATGTGCTAATTTACATTTACTGTGTAGTAAAGTGAATGTTAGAATCTCAAAGTGTGGAGACCCCACTGGTATAATTTTTTTTGTCTTTTCAAACTGAACTGAAATTGGGCTGCGTGACAATACCCTTAGACATTATCCAAAAAAGCTCTTTGGACACCATTGTCCAAAGAGAACAAAATAAATTGCGTGAAAGACAAGTTATAACCTTGTACTGCTGCTTGTTCTCATCTATTGAATGGCCATGCTTTAAACATTTCATATACTTTCTGTAATGCTTTATTCTGACACTGAAACCATTTTATTTTGTCATTCACTATTTTACAGCTCCATGCCATAACCTTTCAATTAATACTCCTTCTGAGAGATGACTTGTGGTCTTGATGCATTTTATTTCAGGACAAGTACGGTCTTGGCACAAGACTGCAGCGACAGAGATCCGGGGCTCCTATCATTACCCTTGCTGGATCTACGTAAGTAACTTACTGCATGTGAAGCAGCTGCTGAAATTTTGGGCGTGAGGGGTTCAGGAGAGGGTGTGGCATCAGGCATTAATGCCTTGCTGCACTCAGTGTGTTTTAGCTTGCTTGGCTCTTGCTGGAAGAGCAGTTAATTCTGAACTGATGAAGGCATATCCAGACTCGAAACATTGACTCTATTCTCTTTCCACAGATATGTCTGACCTGCTGAGATTTTCCAGCACTTTTCTGTTTTTGAGTCTGAACTGAATAGTCTGTTATGCAGGTGGTGAGATGTTTGATTCTGTGGAGAGTTAGGTTTGAGATTTAAATGCAATCTTTATTAGATCTTATGCAGAAGAACTCTATAGTCCTTAGAGAGACCATTTGGCCCATCGAGTCTGGACCAACTCTCCGATAGGGCATCTTATCCAGGCCCTATTCCTGTAGCTCTATACATTTTCCCCATTAACCCCTTTAACCTACACACTAAGGGGAATGGAACATGGGTCACAGGTAATGTGAGGTAGCAGTTCTAACCACTGTGTCACCATGCTGCTCATGGCCAAAGTAGACCATTTAGTCCGTTGAATCTGCTCCGTTATTCAATGAGATCATGACTGATCTGATATAATCTTCAGCTCCACTTTTCTGCCTTATCCTCATAACATTTGATTCACATGCTGATTAAAAATCTGTCGATCTCAGCCTTGAACAAACTCAATGACCGACTAGGTTAATCCAGTCTAGAAAACAGCAGGAGGCTGCCGTTGATTCTTTGTCCCTCACCAAGGAATCTGGGGCCAGGTTAGTCATCCCATCACTGTCCAGTAACGCCTGCCTGTATAATGCATGTGTATAGACAAAAACGGAGGACATACTAGATTGCTGTCATTCGCTTATGGAGAAATATTTTGCTTACATTACAAACGGCCTTGACCTTTATATGGGGAGATTTTTGGCCCTTTCTGTCTCGACTGGCCTTTTGCTGAGCGCAGAGCCATCAGGTAGGAGGCAGTTACATTTGGTTGCTGTAGCTAGCTGGATTCTTTTGTTCATGTGTCATCATCCTGTCTCCTAGGCTGAAAGAAGCAGAGGACCACAAAGAGATAAAGATCGAGCCTGCCCAGCCATTAGAGGAAGTGGAGCCGCTTCCAGAGGATTATTACACTCGAGCCCTAAACCTGCCTGAGGGTAACAATCAAGCCAAGTTATGGCAGTTACATTACTGAATATGGGATTCAATAACTGTAATGGAAGAACGTTAATATTCCTTCAGACATTAACATGCTTGCAGACAGATGTTTGTGGTACAGAAGTCTGGCCAAAATCCACTGGGGCTCCCTTGTGAGTGTAATACATGAACACTGAGTTCTTCCACTGTCTTACTGCCTTAGTGCACTGCTAGATATTTTGGAGTCTTGGTGGTGTACCATAGTTATGTAGCTAGATATTGGAAAGACACTTGTGAGAAGGGGATATATTCAACGTTATATGCACTGTGTCCCAGGAAAACCCAGAGTTCTTGGTGTTGCTTTGACCGGTAGTCACTTTTTAATCAGATCACACAGTCAGCAGTGAGGCTAATGGCCAGTTAATAGAATTTCTTTTTCCATATTCTTGATTAAGGGAGAACTCTGCTCTCTTGATTAATTCTGGGCAGCTAGGGGTTAACCTGACAATATGGTACTCTTGCACAGTACTACATTGCAATCAGTCCAGGCTAATGAGCGCTAGTCCACTTGCAGTTCTCCCTTCTCAAGCAGCTACTGTTCGACGTGAGCCTGAAGGGGACGTTGAATGAAATGTGATATTTGCCTACAGAGGATATTACGAATGCCTGCCTAGTGTGTGCAGTGTTGTAATTTTAAAAGCTTTGATGCTTTCGACCATTTTGCTTATTCCAACGTTTTACCCCAATGTCCTTATTTGCAAGATGGACAAAGGATAAACACAAGTAAAGGTTCAACAAGTTTATTAACAATAACACTACTAACCCTTAAATTACCCACATAAAACAAGAGGCTACCCCATATTCAAATATACTGTCCTCAACAATGGTTTGGTTAAAAGTGCAGGCTCAATTCTCTGAGTCCCTTTGGTCTGTTGTCACAAAGATGAGTCTCGATGGCAGCTTCTTCCTTCCCTGGTCAGCCTTCTGAATGGTTAAGGGTCATCTCCTTCGTCGAGTCTTCACTCCTGGTGTCTGAAAATGTATTCCTTTATCCCCTTGCCTTTCCAGAAACTTCTCTGGCTTCTGGTCAATGAGGTCCCAGAAGGGGGTTTCAATACCCAGTGGGTTTCTTGACGTCTGCCTGACAGGACACCAGGATCTGCTTCCAGGTGTCCAGCTGCTGCTTACATGTAAACTGTTATCAGATTAAGCCAACTGCAGGAACTTGTGGTGACAAAGTCTGGCCCAATCTAAGCTTCTGACAATAGGTCGGTGCATTTCAAAGGTGCAATGATCTCCTGCTAAGTATCGATAGGGTGCAGTAGCCTTTGATGGGGATTGATGAATCAGGCCCAGACAGGTTTGTGTAATGTACAACTGGTCAGACCAAGGTTTGATTTTTAATATGTCCAATTCTCTAATTTAGGATGTCCAATTTTATCAACCTTAAAACTAGCCCCTGTTTAAATTACAGTATGCACTGCAGGATCTGATCCTGCCCCTGCCCAGTGTGTTCTTTTCCTGTGAGTTTTACTATTGAGAGTAGAACACTGGGTTGATTCCACAAGCTACGATCAAGTGTTACTGAGTGCAGTCCCAGCTGAAATCAGCCCACCTTGCATAGCTTGCTGGCACCCGGGTCCTGTCTCTATATACACACTTAGCTAGGTGACGGGATGGTATTCTGGATGCTATGTGAATTCTGTGATGAATGGGTGGGTTAAATTAGCTGATGGAGAGTGTCTGCAGCCTGATTTCACACCATGAATGGACTCAGAGCAAGTTTTTAAGTGCCCGAATGTCAAAAGGTATTGGATATGTATCTGAAAAGAAATAATTTGTAGAGCTATAGGGGGAAAAGGCCAGAGTTGGAATAGCTAAGATGATGTTGCAAAGAACAAACATGGACACGTCAAACTGAATTGCCACTGCCTGAGCTGTATTAGTCTATGATTCTAAATAATGAGTGAAAGGGGAGGTCATAGAATCATAGATGTTGACAATTTGGAGTAATGTTAATTTGTCTCTTTGTTTTACTTTGTGTAGTGACCACCCTTCATCAGCGACTGTTGCAGCCAGACTTTCAGCCGATCTCTGCTTCCCAGTTGTACCCAAAGCACAAGCATCTCCTGATAAAGCGCTCACTGCGTTGTCGGGTAGGTCTGGTGGGGAACTGGGGTCTGTAGGGTGGGCAGGTGAGTTATTTACTGTGGAACAAGAGAGGGTGGATACGAATGTTTTAAAGAACGTGACAGTAGGAGCAGGATGAAGCCATATGGCCCCTTACATCTGCTCCACAATTCCACTCCCTCGCCCTGTTCTCAAATCTTTTGATTCCTTTGTGTCCAAAATTCTGTAGACCTTGATCTGGTACTTAACAACTGAACATTCGAGGGCCCTTCTGGGCTAGAGATTTTCAAAGATTCACAACTCGTGGCTCACTTCTCCAGAGACAGTAAGAATCTCGACTGGACTGTCCAGGCTTATGAAACAACCTCAGGATCAAGCACTCCCAGCACAGGTTTTTAAACACTGGAGTAAGAACAGAAAAATACTGGAAACACTCAGTAGTGCAAGCCAATGAGATTCCAGAATTGTCCCCACACTGATGAAAGCTGAGTCCTATAGCAGCGATTGAGGGGGAAGGACACTGGAAAGGATGGTAGTGTTACATGCTGCTCGACTTCCTTTTCATTTGAACTATCGATCCTTTTCTGTGGAGTACAAATGGTGACTCACTTTCTTCTCTGGTCAAAGAGTCACAGTTGCCTTCCACCAGGGCAGCTCCAGAATTGTGAAAGTGCGTCATGGGTGGAAGTGTGCTGACTGAGGAGGAGGAAGCTAATGACATTTGACTCAGTTTCAACTCTGAGCTACCAGAAGCAAATAATCAGTAGTTGCATATTTTGCCGTTAACATTTTGTAACAACAATATGCTTTACAATGCTCTCGGAACTAACCTAATGCAACTGTTGTCCACTTACTCTGTTGGAAAATTAAGCATGTTGAGAGTGAAGGCTAAGAATCTTGAGGCAAGTAATTTACCTCCTGATTCCCCAAAACTGTCCAACGTCTACAAGGCACAAGTCAGGAATGTGATGGAATAGTTTCCACTTGTCTGGATTGGATGCAATTTCAACAATAATTAAGAAGCTTGATACCATCCAGGACTTGGCTTAATTGGCACCATATCGGCAAACAGTCAGTCACTCTACCACTGATGCTCAGTAGCAGCAATGTGTACTATCTACAAGATGCACTGCAGCAATTCACCAAAGATCCTTAGACAGTATCTTCCAAACATATGACCTCTTCCATCTAGAAGGACAAGGACAGCAGATAAATGGGAACGCCACCACCTGCGAATTCCCCTCCAAGCCACACTCTGTCCTTTCTTGGAAATATAATTGCTATTCCTTTGCAGTTGCTGGGTCAAAATCATGGAATTCCCTCTCCAACAACATTGTGGGTCAATCCACAGCACGTGAACTGTGGCGATTCAATCAGACAGCTCACCACCATCTTCTCAAGGGTAACTGTAGATGGGCAACAAATGCTGGCCAGTCAATGACACCCACGTCCTACGAATGAATATTAAAAAAAGATTTTGAGAATTATGATGCTCAGTGTGGCCACAACGATGTACTAGATGCTGGAAATTCTCCTGCAAAGTTTCAGAAATTTCAAGAATTCTTTCGCAAAACTTCCAAAGGCGTCTTTAGCAGTTGTGCTAAAGATTGTTGAGCACTCAAAGGGTTAACTCACATAGCAACTTAATTTTTCCCGCATCGTATTCCTACAAGTTGTGCTGTGAAAGAATCCATTCTGAAGTTCAGGTGGAGTCGAGATTCTCCTGATTTTCCAAAGCACCTCGACCACTGTCATTTAAAATATAATTGATGATTGTGTGTGGAGAGGGGGTATCCATTCAGTTAAGATATAACTTACAAACTGGGGCAGTTATTGGGTTTGGAGATTTTGTTTCCAAATCTTTGGTTTGAGTTTGTGTTTTTTCTTCTCCTGACCATTGCAGAAATGTGAACACAATTTGAGTAAGCCTGAATTTAACCCGACTTCCATCAAGTTCAAGATCCAGCTGGTGGCTGTGTGAGTATATGGTTCTTCATGCTGAGACTTGGCTTTCGATTCCATGCTGTGCTGCTCATTGGTGGGAGGAGGAAGTCTGGTCCTACAGATTGGAATTAAAAACTCATGGTCTCAAGTGTTATACAAGTTAGATCACAATTGCAACACAGAAATGTTGCTATTTATTCTTCACTGGTATAGTCCTAATCCCATGTGCCCACCCTGTTCCAACATTCCTTCGCTTCCCCCTCCATTCCTCTGCTTTCCCTATTTAACTTCTTGTTACATGATGCCATGGTTTCTGATTCATTCCCCAGTCTCCCAACTCTCCATGCAAGATTTATGTTGCTCCCTTTACCCTAAATCTTTCATTCATTCTTAACGTCATCATCCTGTTGTTCTAAAACCTCTTCACACTTTGGAAACAATCTGACTTTGTCCTATACTTCTGTAATTTTTAATAATTCTCCAGTCAAAGATAATTGTTTAATTCTTAAAAATTGCTTTAAAAGATGTGGACATGGCTAGCATTTATAGCCCATCCCTAATTCCTTAGAAACCTTTTAAAACCAAAAAAATCCATTTTTGTTTAGTGACTTGTTGAACCCAATAGAAATATTCCTGAGATCTTTGCACAGGACTTGAAAATATTGAATAAAACATTAGATACGGCCTTGAGATACGTGAGTTATTGGGTTTGCTTTGGATGCTTTTTGTTTACCTTTTTGTGCGTTTTGAAAAGCCTGCAGATTAAGTGCTTTGTGAAAAAGATCTGTACTGAATCTTTCACAATCTCAGGATGACTGAAAGAGTTTCAGTTTCGAAGAGAGTCATCATAGAATCATCGACTCTGCACTGAGCACATTCTACCCAGGCCCAATTCCATTTTGAGCCATGTAGGACTCGAAATGTCAACTCTGTTTCTCTCTCCACAGATGCTGCCAGATCTGCTGAGCTTTTCCAACACTTTGTTTCTTTTCCAGATCTGCAATATTTTGCTTTTAATTTATCTTAGTTTTACCGTCAGTGAAGAATAATTACTGTTGTTAGTGTAGGTGAGAACAAGCATAGATTGGGAGAATGGTTTGAATTTAGCTACCTGTGTGGCGTTTTCTACTCAAATTGTAACGTTACATTGAGTCACAGGTTGGGATCAGAGCTCCTTTATGAAGAGCATGCATTAGGAAGGAATCGTAGCTGCTCTGAGTCATCTCGGGGTTTAGGGAGAGTGTTCCTCAAGATGGACAGAGAAATTGAAAGTGTGGCCAGTTATGACAGAGCAGATGCTGAGGAATGAGCAGAGGAACTGTGGGAATTTGTGTGAGAGACATGGAGGAATTTGAAAGGGAGAATTTCCAGGGCCAAGTGATAGGAGCGCAGGGAATGTGTGGATAAGAGCTAGTATATGGGAGGATGGAGAGCTGTGTGAGTGAAAGTAGTGAATATGGGATATTGGCGGGTAGATTTTGACTATGGTTAACTAAACCAGGTTTTCAAATTAGCCATTGCGCTTTTCAAGCTAACCAGGTTGGCAAGAAAGTGATTAGGTCAAAAATTGTACTCCAGTAAACCAATGTTGAAATTCAATATTACAGTTCAACATTTTGTATGAACAAAATTTGGAGCTAAGATGTATGATGTGCCAGAGTTGTATAGAGTAATGACAGATTAGTGAGAGATGGTAGAAACGTCTCAGCTATGCGAGACACCCTCTAGCTGTGCGTAAGACGAAACAAAGGCAAATTGGAATATTTTTATTCCTGAAAAGCTTAAAACAAATTGGCAGGCTGGAGGTAGAAGTTCCATTGTAGCTTTGGAGTAACCAGCCCACACTGTCAGGATAGAGAAGGCTCTTGCAGTAGGCGTTTTAACCTGCAGTTAACCACTATGGGAATGCCACCTTCAGTTGGAGAAACACGAAAATGATTTTTTTGCAAATGCTGAATGAGTGGAAGTGACTTGGTCAACAAATGCGTGACTTCCATCACGTCAACTGTGCTAATATACTCGTTCGTTAGAGATACGCCAATCTGTTGTCTGAATTGAGCCCAGGATATAGATCAGTGAGGCCAAGTATTTAAACCTTTAGAGATTTAAAAAAACACATCTGACAGTTTTTGCAGGTGCGATTGCTTCTCAGAGATCCATATTTTGGGGAAAAAATGACGACTTGCTTGGAGTCCTGTCGGGTTTGATTAAAAACTAATTTGGTAAGCCATAAACTGCAAGTCTGCAGGAAATCTGTTGGTCTCCTTTTTACACTTTCTTCCTGTCATTTGGACAGCCCAGGGCCATCTGGATAGTGTAAGGAAGTGTGAGACCTCAGCACTTGGAAAGATTTTTTGCACCTTTTTTGTTTAAGAATGAGCATAACATTTTTACACCCTAGCAGCAGCTCCACAGTATTCCTTTGTGCAGTTGTGATTTCTCGACAATGTGAAGTGACCAGGAAGATTAGGAGAGTCTTAGAGCGCTTTGTAAAACGAGGGTCCACGCTGCAGCCAGAGTTAGGCTCCTCACAGTGCAAGACCCAAGTCACCAAATGCTCTGTGGTGACTGGAATCCCACTGAGCTCCAAGTAGGACGTCAGGATCCAGCTCCGTGATTATGACCTTTAGATTAACATTGCTTGCAATTCTAACCAGAAATTGGTGACTTTAGCTTATTCTCCATCATGTTAAGTTCATGTGCTTCCCCTCCCACCAGACCCACTGTTTTGCCTCAATCCATTCGAAAGCCAAAAGTGTTGCAGTCCTGAACCATGCCTTGGGTTTATTGACCTGGAGTCAGTCAAAGCACTGTGTGTGTGTGTGTTAAACATCCGTCTGCCTGTGGCTTTTATTACCAAGAGTGTTTATAGTCACTCATCAACTTTCTCCAACACGGCCTTTCAGACAGTGCTGAATTGTAGCTGCATTTGGTTCTTGGTGTCTTTGATAGTTACTTACATATTGTTCACTTTGAACGTACAAGTGCGATACTGTAGCAGCAATTTTGGATTGCTGCTACTTTACCTCTGAGATAAGTATCTTTGCAGGACTAGGAGGCCTTGGCCCAATGTGGGAGTGGATGGAAAATGCTGCCAATCCCAGTGTCACACCATTAATACTGAGAACCTAATATCTAGTGAATCTATATTGCTGTCACTTCACAAGATTGATTCATCAACATGATATTGGATAAGCTGCTGTGTGCAACTTTTGACATTCCATCACAGTACAGAAAGGCTATTGGAACTGTGTTGGAACACGTACAATTTGGCTTCACAGGTGGAGAAATTAACTTTGAAGAAAATTGAGCCAATGGGGAAGATTAAAGGTAGAGTTGTAGTCATAAGAATTGAGAGGATAGATAGTGCCAAATTATTTTCATTGATTAATGAACTGATGACAAATAATTTCTGATTCTTTGAGGAAGCTTAGCAAACAACCCTTGTATTTATATTTGTCCCACAAGATGCACAGTCACTGTGGCACCTTGCAATTTGTGCACAAAGATCCCATCAGTAGCAATGAGATAAATGACCAGTTAACTTCTTTTCTGGTTGAGGACGGTTATCTTGACTCAGTTATCGGAAGAACTGACAGTTTGTGTAGTGCCTATAATATCTTTTACCCAATGGGGGGGGGTTCAGGTTCTTGATTGATAAGGGGATCAGGCATGATGGGGTAAAAACAGGAGAATGGGGATGAGAAAAATATCAGCTATGATTGAATGGCAGAGCAGACTCGATGGGCTGAGTGGCCTAATTATGCTCCTTTGTCTTTTGGTCTTAATATCTCATCTGAAAGACAGCATCTCATCATGACAGCACCTCCTTAGCCAGGAGTATGAACTCAAATCCCTAGGATATGAGTTGAAGCCACGGCGTTCTCAGGCAAGAGAGCTGAAGTAAATCTAACACGGGGAGTTTAAAGAAAATGTAGTGCTGCCCAGTGTTAGAACATGGGATTCAATAGCGAGTGGCTATTGAAATGTCATAGAAATGAGAATTTACATTTGGAAAAGTGAATCAAAAGTAATATTTCCAACTTTGCTGATGACATGAAACGTGTTTTGAGTGGTGAAGAGGATGTTAAGAGGCTTCAAGATGATTTAGACAAGTTGAATGAGTGGGAAAATACATGACAGATATGATATAATGTGGATAAATATGAAATCATCGATTTTAGACGGAGAAGCCGAATGGCAGAATGTTATTTAAATAGATATAGATTGGGAAATAATGATGTACAAGGGGACCTGGGTGTCCTAATATACCAGTCATTGAAAGTAAGCAAACAGGTACAACAAGCAGATAGGACAGCAAATGATATGTCGCCACCTTGGTAAGAAGAATTGAATACAGGAGCAGAGATGTCTTACTGCAGCTGTATAGGGCCTTGGTATGATCACAACTGTAGGTAGTATTGTAGTTTTGTCCCCTTATCTAAGAAAGGATACACTTGCCATAGTGGAAATGCAGTGAATATTCACCAGAGTGATTTCTGAGATGGCAGGATTGCCATATGAAGAGAGATTGGGTCGACTGAGCCTGAATTTAGAAGAATGGGAGATGATCTAATAGAAATATTTGGAATTCTGACAGGGTTGGACAGCCTGGATGCAGGGATATTGTTTCCTCTGACTGGGAGCATTGACTAGGACAAAAAGTCACGGTTTCCCATAAAGGGTAGGCCATATGGGACTGAGATGAGAAAAAGCTTCACCGATGGTGGTAAACCTGTGGAATTCTCTACCTGTGCCGACTGTGGAGATCAAGTCACAGAATATGTTTAAGAAGGACATAGTTTTCTAGACAACAGTTGCCAAGGAATATGGTGATGAGATAGATTATCAGCTATTGTTATATTAAATGATGGCACAAGCTCAAAAGGCCAACTTGGTCTACTCCTAATCCCTGTGTAACAGAGAAGAAATGTGTGTATTTCTGTTGAGTCAAGCTTGTGCAAGCACCAGCACAATGATTTATTATTGACACGTGTTAGTGTGCAGTGAAAAGTATTGTTTCCTATGCGTTATACAGACAAAGCATATTGTTCAGAGAGAAGGAAACAAGAGAGCGCAGAATGTAGTGTTACAGTCGTACTAAGATATAGAGAAAGATCAACTTAAAGCAAGGTACAGTAGACATGCTTTTACTTTACATCACATTTCTGGCTGGGTAGCAACAAGTCTCTAGGCACTCTCAGCTTCTAGCAGGCTCACTCCTTCCTGTCATAGCGGTTGAACTTTCTGATATCCTTTTGAAAATTGTTCCACTCTGAGTGAGTATTCCAGAGCAGACTTACACCAGCAAGACCCACCTTGATGACTCCTTGTTCCTTAAATCTCAAAAGTCCAATTCATCCTGTTCCCTTCTTTTGGAACAGAAAAGCAGCTTTTACAAATATTCTGCTTCGTTGTGAGCACTAGAACAGTTCCTGATGCTTTTCACTGCAGTGGTTGCTGCTGCTGCTGCTCCCACAGAGGGGTAAATTCTTCAGCTTCTCCATTCTGAAAACAGTTGTCCCCATTTCTTGATGTCAAGGTGTAGAAGCAGTCACTTGGATTTTTCCCAGTAGATTTCAGTTGGATCATGCGGGTATCTTTCTGGGCAGAGTTAGTATGATCATCATCCCTGCTATCTAGGACACTTCGTTTTACCTTAAGTTGAAAGAGACATTGTAAAGCATCACTATCTTGTAAAGTTCAGTGTTCGTAACAGGATCCTGAAAAAGGGCTGTTTTTGAAGTTGTGGACATGCATTCTTCATTAGAATCTAAATTCAGCAATTTAACTTTTTCCTGTTGATTCATGGTTTTACTTCTCCAGAAGGTTCATCTTCAAGCAGTCAGCATGATTTAGAGCACTTGTTTTAGTGTAATGATGGTAGAAATTCCATTTATCCTTAATATAAGGATTGAGTACAGGCAATGACCATTCAGCTCATAGTGCCGATATGCCAGCTGTTACCCAATTGCTCTGACAACCCTCCGTTTTCTCCATAGTCCTGCTAACTTTTCCATTACAAACTTTGACGCTCATCTGGACTCGAAGCATCAGCTCTTTTCTCCTTGCAGATGCTGCCAGACCTGCTGAGATTTTCCAGTATATTTTCTTTTTGTTTTAGATGCCAACATCCACAGTGATTTGTCCTTACAAGTATTTGTCCAATTCCCTTTTGAAAGGTACAATTGAATCTGCTTCCACCATCTTTTCTGGCAGCATGTTCTATTCCCTCACTATGTAAATAAAGGATAGGCCAATGTACAAAATAGGAACAGGAGTCAGCTACTCAGCCCCTCACGTTTACTTCACCACTCGGTAAGATCGTGACTGATCTGCTCGTAATCTCAACTCTACATTCGTGCCTACCCCTGATAAACTTTCACCTCCTTGCTCACCAAGATTCTGGCTCTGCCTTAAAATCATTTCAAAGATTCTTCTTCCATGGCCTTTTGGGGAACAGAGTTTCAAAAACATTCATCCCTCAGAAATGAATTTTTCCTCATCTGATTTATTTCTTTAAACAGTGACCTTATTCTAGATTCTCCCACAAGGGGAAATATCCTCTCACCTCTGCCCTATCAAGACCCCTCAGGATCTTATTACAACGAAGGGTAGTACAGCACAGGAACAGGCCCTTCTGCCCACCAAGTCTGTGCTGACACGGATGCCTGTCTAATTTAATGTTTTCTATCTGCTCCATGGCCTATTTCCTTCTAATCCCTGCTTTTTCATGTATCTACTTAGATGCCTCTTGAACATTGTTATAGAATCTACTTCCACCACCACCTCCGTCAAAGCGTTCCAGGCATTTACTACCGTCTGTGTGAAAAACTTGCTCCTTACATCTCTCTCGTACTTCTCCCCTGTCACTTTCAACCTATACCCCCAAGTAATTGACCCTTCGAGCCTGGGAAAAAGACTCTGACTATTCACTCTAGCCTGTCATAATCTTGTAAACATCTATCAGATTCCCCTCCCCCCATCCTCTGACACTCCAATGAAAACAATCCAAGTTTGTTCAACTTCATAGTCCATATCCTTCAAACCAGGCAACATTTTAGTAAATGTCTTCTGCACCCTTTCCAATGCATCAACATCTGATAGTTTGGTGACCAGAATTGTACACACTACTCCAAATGAGGTCAAACCCAATATCTTATACTTCTGCAACATGATTTTCCAATTCCTATACTCAGTGCTCTATGTTTTCTTAAGCATCTTGTTTACCTGAGTTGCCACCTTCAGATAACTGTGGATCTGCACACCTAAATCCCTCTACGCTAATATTTTTAAGGGCTCTACCATTTACTGAACACCTCTGCAGTAGACCTTCCAAATCACATCACCTTTGTCCGGATTAAATTTCATCTGTCATCTTTTAGCCCAGGTCTCCAGCCTATTTATAGATTATTGTGTCCTCTGACCAATCTTCCTCGCTATCAGCTATTTGCCCAACTTTTGTATCTTCTGCAAATTTACTAATCAGACCACCTAAATTCTCCTTCGATTCACTTAATATATTATAAACAACAGGTCCCAGCACTGATCCTTGTGGAACACAGCTTGTCACAGTCCTCCAGTTAGAAAAGTATCCTTCTGCTGCTACTCTGCTTCCTATGCTGAAGCCAGTTTTGTATCCATCTTACCAGCTCACCTTGAATCCCATACGACTTCACCTTCTGTATCATCTTGCCATGAGGACTATTATCAAAGGCTTTACTAAATTCCATGTACACAATATCCGCAGCTCTGTCCTGGTCAATTTTTCTTGTCACTTCCTCAAAGAACTCAAAAGTTGGTGAGACATGGCCTCCCCATTCACAAAGCCATGCTGCCTATCGCTAATAAGCCTATTTTCTTCCTGTCCCCAAGAATCTTCTCCAGTAATTTCCCCATTACTGATCACAGGCCTGTAATTTCATGGATTATCTCTTCTGCCCTTCTTAAACAGAGGAACAATGTTAATTACTCTCGAATCCTCTGATATCCTGTGGGTAAACAGGATACAAAGATTTTGGCCATGGCCTCAGCAATTTCTTCCCTCACCTCTTTCAGTGTTCTGGAATAGACCCTATCTGGCCCTGGGGACTTGTCTACCTTAATGTTTTTCAAAACCTCTAATACCACCCCTCTTTTTATTCAACATGTCCTAGAATGGCAACATCTTCCTTTCTACACTACCATCTACTACATCCTTCTTCTTTGTGAATACTGATGCAAAATACTTGGTAAGGACCTTACCCACCTTTTCTGGCTCCATAAACACATTCCCTCCACTGTCCTTGAGTGGACCTAGCCTTCCCTTAGCTACCCTCTTTCTCCCTAAATGCTCATAAAAAGTCTTCGGATTCTCTTTAATCCTACTGGCCAGAGGCATTTCGTGGCCCTTTTTTGCTGTCCTAAGCCTCTGTTTAAGCTCTTTCCTGCTACCTTTGTATTCCTCAAAAGACTTATCCGTTTTCAAATTCTTGAAATTTATGTATGCCTCCTTTCCCTCTTTCACTAAGCTCATAATCTCACTTGTCATCCAGACTTCCCAAGCCTTGCCACCTTTTATCCTTCATTTTTACAGGGACGTACTGAATTGTTAACAACTGACTTTAAAAAAAACTACCACATATCAGATGTGGATTTACCCTCAAACAGCCACCCCCAATTTTACAATTCCTATCTCTATCTAATACTGCCGTAGTTAGACACCCCCCCCCCCAGTTAAGTACTTTCACTCTGGGATTGCTTCTATGGTTTTCTACAAGTATCTTGGGACTTATGGAATTATGATCACTGTTCCCAAAATGGTCTCCCACTGAAATATCAATCACCTGTCCAGACCCACTTCCCAGAACCAGATCTAAGCTCAGAACTGCAAGTTTCAGTGCTGTCACCTCTTACCCTTCTGAACTCCAGCCGATATAAGTTGTCTAACTTTTCCTTGTAAGACAAGCTGCTCATTCCAGTTATTAGTGAAGTAAACATTCAATGAACAATTTCCAAAGCATCCCACCCTTCCTGAAATAAGGAGATTAATACTGTGCATAGTCTCCAGATGTGCTCCAAGGAACACTTCCTTGCAGTAGTGTTTTTTCATTGGTATTGGTGCTTTGTACTATAGTTATTTCATTGAAGGTAAATATTTATAAATGCGTTGGCAGGCGTCTCTGGGATTGTTCAGTGTGGTGGTTTGTGTTACTAATGTCCAGTAAGATGTCTCATAACACCAGGCTAAAGTCCAACAGGTTTATTTGGTAGCACGAGCTTTTGAGGCAGTGTTCCTTCATCACAGCAAGCTTCTGCTACCAAATAAACCTGATGGACTTTAATCTGATGTTTTCAGACTTCTTATTGTGACTACCCTGTCCAACGCTGGTAACTCCACATCATGGCTACCACTAATGTCCAAGGATAGCATTCATGTAAGTGTAATGAAGTTGCCCTGGCAAATGCCTTGGAGTTTTTACAGAGCAGTTGCCAACATTTTGGACTGAAGAACTTCTGACCTTCTTGCGTTGCACCAGTTACCACCATGTGGAATCAAGGACCCGTCCTTTACATTAAAATAACATTTTGTGCAAATTAAACGTCTTCTAATCACTTTTACTGCAGGTGCCAGCATCATATTGAGAAGGTGAAGTACTAGGGGCATTGCTTATTTCCTGTTTCATTTTATTACCCCTCCCTAGCGTACAATCTCTCTTCTAACCTTCTCCATATATAGTGGGTTGTAATAATCAGCTGCAAGTACTATGGTGCACTAAGCTGACCGTCCCAGTGTAATGCTGTATTAATAATCGGCGTAGGGTTTCTGTGATACATCACACTCTCACACGCAGTGTTTCCAGATTTCCAATGTGTTGAGTGGAGCAGAGAGTGGTATGTCCTGTTTATGCAAAACCGGTTTCCCTGAGGGGATGCAGTTGACTTTACTTTGGCTGCGCAGACTGCGGAGGCACACCGCTGCAACAGTTCATCCTCGCATATTCTCCTTGTCTGCCAGAAATATCCTAACCCCACAGGGGAAGCAGGGAAATAAACACGCCTGCTGTCCAGGATACCTGTGAGAGATATTTTTTGTCCAAAAAGCAGGAGAACCTCTCGCGGAGCTAGTGGCCAAGTTAATGGACCCAGGAAAAAGACAATTGGCATGTCATTGTCCAGTGTTTAAAAATTAGACATCGCAAGATCTCAGCAGCCTGACAAGGACTGCTGCAACTGGAGGGTACTGGTGAGCACTTGTGTTTCAGTTTTAAACACACAACACTAATTTGAATCAGTGTAATCCATTGTTTGGATGAGATGTTAAACCCAGACCCTGCCTGTCATAGAGGTTTACAGCATGGAAACAGGCCCTTCAGCCCAACTAATAAGCTGATCACAATTGCCTGCGTTTGGCCCATATCCCTCATACCCATTGTATGCGTGTAACTGTCTAATGCTTATTAAAAGACAAAATTGTACCTCTTGTTTTAGACACCCACCACTCTGAAAAAATTGGCCCTCTAGACACTTTCGTATTTCTCCTCTCTCACTTTAAACCTATTTCCTCTAGTTTTAGACTCCCCTATCTTTGGGAAAAGATATTGACTGTCTAGTTGATCTATGTCACTCATTATTTTGTAGACATTTATTAGATCACCCTTTAGCCTCCTAGGCTCAAAGAAAATAGTTCCAGTCTATCCAGCCTCTTCATACAACTCAATCTCCTGGTAGCATCCTAGTGAATCTTTTCTGCGCTCTTTCTAGTTTAATAATATTCTTTCGATAATAAAATGACAGAATTGCACACAGTGTTCCAAATGTGGCCTTACCAATGTCTTGTACATCAAGACATCCCAACTCCTGCATTCAATGTTCTCAGCGATGAACACGGTAAGAAGTCTGACAACACCAGGTTTAAATCCAACTGATTTATTTGATAGTAAACTCAAATTGTCCAATCGTCAAATAAATCGGTTGGATTTAAACCTGGTGTTGTCAGACTTCTTACTGTGTTTACCCCAGTCCAATGCCAGCATCTCTACATCCTGACTGATGAAACCAGGCATGCTGAATGCCTTCTTCACCATTCTGTCCAACTGTGACTCCATTTTTAAGGAATTATGAACATGTATCCTAAATCCCTTCGTTCTGTAACTCTCCCTAGTGCCCTACCATTAACTCAGTAAATCCTCCCTGGTTCAATCTACCAAAATGCATCACCTCACATTTGTTTAAATTAAACTGCATCTGCTATTCGTCAGCCCACTGGCCCAATTGATCAAGAACCTGTTGCAGTTGGAAATGACTTTCTTCACTGTCCACTATGCCACTATTCTTATGAGTTTATAAATTCCTATGGGACTGTACTGAGGAAGAGCAGGGGAACAATCTGCTTCTTGGCTTAAAGAATAAAAAAAAATTACAGCATAGAAACAGGCTCTTCAACCCTGCACGACCATGCTGCCGATTGAACTAAAATCCGCTACCTTTCTTGGGACCATATCCCTCTATTCCCAACCTTTTCGTGCATTTGTCAAGTCGCCCCTTGAAAGTCATCATTGTATTTGTTTCTACCATCTCCCTTGTCAGCGAATTTCAGGCACCTACCAGCCTTGTGTAAAATAAAAACTTGCCTTGTGCATCTCCTTTAAATCTTGCCCCACACACCTTAAACCAGTGCCCTTCAGTAATTGACTCTTCCATCCTGAGAAAAAACTTCTGACTATCCATTCTGTCCAGGTCCCTCATAATCTTGTGGACTTCTATCAGTCTCCCCTCAACCTGTGTCGTTCCAATGAGAACAAAAGATTTATCCCTTGATCAACATCACAGAAAACAAACTATCTGGTTATTATCCAAATTGCTGTTTGTGGGAGCTTGCTGTGCACAAATTAGCTATTCCAATTCCTACGTTACAACAGTGACAATGCTACAAAAATTCTTGTTGGCTGCAAAGCACTTTGGGATGTTGGAAGGATATGATGGGCGCTGTAGTACTGGCAATGCACCTGAATATTCACTTTAGAGAGAGTTGGAAGATTGATGACAGAATTATTATTTTTTAATATGCAGTCTGAGTATCAGTTACACTTTCTACACGTTTGTGAACAACCTGCAAGCCAAAGACCAAAGCTCAGGAACTGTTCAATAGATGCCTGCATCCAAACACTTTGAAACTCAGCATGTTTCGATTTTCCTTTTTGCAGGAACTATGTTCCAGAGGTCAGAATTCTGTCCATTCCCAACCTACGCTTCATGAAGGTGAGTAATTTTCAGTCTAATTTGTGCTGTATTACTAACTCTCACTTTTAATTCCAATTAATTTTAACTTATGTGCGCAATCACAAATTGGAAACCTGTGTATCCTGATAAGTCACTATTTTTATCTTTAATTCAATTCTTCAGTTGTCAAGTGATTTGAATTAATTCTGAGCTCAAATAAATTCACTGTCCTGTTTGCAATTAGCAATTTCCATGAAATTTCAGAGCAGATTTGTTTGCTGAAATTTGACTTCATATTCTCTTGATGTTTCTTAACACGTTCTATTTATTTCAAGTCACTGATTTAATCAACTATTGTTCAGCTTTGGTGCTGCAACCCTGAGGACAGATCCTGCCTCTGCTAACTGGTTTCTGTCTTGTTCTAATTAGACGGAGGTTTGAATGTGAGAGAGAACCTGTTGGGAGGATCAGAGGGTTGATGGGGAGGTTGGGGGTGAAGGGAGAGGGCTGGAGGGTGGGTGGGGGGGCTTTGCAGTTGGTCAGAATGGGGGAGTGGGTTTTGATGTTTTATACTCTGTGATCTGCTTGTAGGAGAGCCAAGTGCTTCTGACACTCACTAACCCTGTGGAGAACCTCACGCACGTTACTCTCCTGCCTTGTGAAGAGGGAGACCCTGAGGATGTGCATAGCACAGCAAAGGTAACTTGAGCCAAAGGGGAGAGAGCTTTATTGCTGAAACTCCCAATCTATTGTGAAATTATTTTCCATATTACTGCTTTGCTTGAGCAGGTGGTGTTGAGAATCCATTGCTTCCACAAGAGTGAAACCACACGTAAAACCAGAGCGAACCACCTTCCCTCGGATTAGGATCTGAATTGTCCCCAAGCATTGACAATGTTCTTTCCAGCACCTATCAGCGGTTTTGGGGTCATAGCCACAATCTTTTCCAGTTTTCACTTCCCTCATTCTCCTAGATCCTCATATACTCTGCATTTCACCTTGTCATAACCCCAGCTTCTCCGAACTCAGCAACTTTTTGTTGTTTTCCTGTGCTCCTGTCCTGGTTTGGCTTCGCAGTCACTGCCTTTTACAACTTTCACACTCTCCTTGGTCATTAGGATTCAGTTTAAGAATGTAAGAAATAGGAGCAGGAGTAGGCCATCTAGCCCTTTGAGCCTGCCCCGCATTCAATAAGCTCATGGTTGATCTGAAGTGGACAAGTTCCACTTCCCCGCTTTCTCCCCATAACCCTCGTTGGGCTGAAGGGCCTGTTTCCCGTGCTGTTTTGTTCTTTTGTTCTTAATTCCCTTGTCTATCAGAAATCTATCTACCCGTGACTTAAATGTATTCATCAAGATAGCTTCCACCATTTCAATAGACAGAGAATTCCAGAAGCTCACTACCCTTTGAGTGAAGAAGTTCTTCCTCAATTCTGATCTAAACTGCTCTCCCCTTATTTTGAGGGTGTGCCCTCTAGTTCTGCTATCCTTTCTAAGTGGGAAGAATCTCTCGACCTCTACCCTATCTAGTTCCTTCGTAATCTTATGTCTCTATAAGATTCCCCCCCGCCCCCCTCCACCTTGGCCTTCTAAACCCCAATTAATACAGACCCAGTCTATTCAATCTCTCTTCATAAGCTAACCTTATCTCTCGTATCAGCCTAGTGAACATTCTCTGTACTCCCTCCAAGGCCAATATATCCTTTCGCAAATAAGGGGACCAAAACTGCACACAGTACTCCAGTTGCGGCCTCACCACTGCCCTGTACAGTTGCAGCAAGACCTCCTTGCTTTTATATTCTATCCCCTTCGCGATAAAGGCCAACGTTCCGTTCACCACCTTGATCACCTGCTGCACCTGCACACTGGACTTTGCGATTCGCAGGTCCCTCTGCACTGTAGCATGATGCAGTTTTTCACCTTTTAAATAATAATCCCACCTACTATTATTATTTATGGATAACCTCACATTTGCTAATATTATACTCCATCTGCCAGGTCCTTGCCCATTCACTCAGCCTATCCAGATCTCTCTTCAAACTTTCTGCGTCTTTCACGCAATTTGCTTTTCCACTTGTCTTCTTGTCATCAGCAAATTTTATTACTTTACAGCTCCCTCCTCCAGGTTGTCTGTGTAAATGGTAAACAGTTGAGGCCCCAGCACCGATCCCTGTGGTACTCCACTAGTCACCAACTGCCAACCAGAATAACACTCATTGATTCTAACTCTGCTTCCCGTTTGACAACCAATCCTCAATCCATGCTAACACCTTACCCCCAACACTGTGCACCCTAACCTTTTGCAGCAACCTTTTGTGAGGCATCTTATCAAATGCCTTCTGGAAATCTAAAAACACCACACCCACCAGTTCCCCTCTGTCTACCGCACTAGTCACATCCTCATAGAAATCCAATAAATTCGTTAAACACAACTTCCTCTTCACGAATCTGTGCTGTGTCTGCTTGATCAAATCGCTCTTTTCTAGGTGTCTTGCTATTTCTTCTTTGATGACAGATTGTAGCATTTTTCCAACTACAGGCATTAAGCTAACTGGCCGATAATCCCCTGCTTTTGTCTGCGACCTTTTTTAAACAGTGGCGTAACAATAGCCGTTTTCCAATCTTCTGGCACTTCCCCCAGAGTCCTGCAAATTTTGATAAATAATTACTAAGGCATCCGCTATCACCTCTGTCTTTTCTTTCAGAACACTGGGATACATTTCATCCAGTCCCTGGGACTTGTCTATCTTCGGTCCTGTTAGACTATCAAGCACTACCTCTCTAGTGATAGTAATTTCATTAAGGACCTCCTCTCCTGCCATCCTTCTATCTTTAATATCCGGCAAGCTATTTGTGTCCTCCTCTGTGAAGATCGACACAAAAAACTTATTTAAACCCTCAGCCATTTCCTCATTTGCCTCTCTCATACTCAGCTGGAATTCCCTTCGCTACACTGAGCGTCTTCTCATCTCTCTCTCTCATATTCCTCCTCCCGTTCTCTTAACACTGAGTGCTTCCTCGTTATCTTCTATTAATACTGTGCTACCCCCTGCCTCTTCCCACACATCTCCTTCCTCCTTCTGTCTCCCTCTCCTCTGTACTTTGAAGTCTGATTGGCCAAAGCTGACCCCCGCTGGTTGTGTCTCTGTTTCAGGTTATCCTTCCTTCGAGGGAGATTGTTCTCGCTGGGAAAGATGCAGCAGCTGAGTATGATGAACTAGCTGAACCGCAGGATTTCCACGATGACCCAGAGTAAGTGATGAATGGGGCAGGCTGAGACGGTATCTGGAATAGGCTTTGCAAAGCTGCTGGTACAGTCACCTATCTGCTACCTCCTTCACTATCAATTTGCCAGCACTGGTAGCTCAGAACATGGGGTCAGAACCACCTGGTTATTGACGATTTGAGTTGTAGTGACCCGAATCTTTGACGTTTTCCCAGCTCAGGCTGAGACTCGATCGAGATCTTCACCCTTGATCTGTTGACAGGAGGTGACACTGAGATTTGTGAATAGGGTTAATTGTGAGAAGACCATTCATCCCCTCAAACCCATTGTACTAGTCAGATCATGAGAGGTCGACACCCCAACTCTTTGTTACCTGCCTTGGCTCCTTGTGCCCTGATACCATTACCCAACATCAGGCTTATTGCTCACTGCCCTCTCGCTGCTGCCCCTTCTGACCCCGGGGCGCTCCCTCGCTGCTGCTGCTGCCCCTTCTGACCCCGGGGCGCTCCCTCGCTGCTGCTGCTGCCCCTTCTGACCCCGGGGCGCTCCCTCGCTGCTGCTGCTGCCCCTTCTGACCCTGGGGCGCTCCCTCGCTGCTGCTGCTGCCCCTTCTGACCCCGGGGCGCTCCCTCGCTGCTGCTGTGCTGCCCCTTCTGACCCCGGGGCTCCCCTCGCTGCTGCTGCTGCCCTTCTGACCCCGGGGTCTCCCTCGCTGCTGCTGCTGCCCCCTCTGACCCTGGGGTGCTCCCTCGCTGCTGCTGCCCCCTCTGACCCCGGGGCTCTCCCTCGCTGCTGCCCCCTCTGACCCCGGGGCTCTCCCTCGCTGCTGCTGCTGACCCTGGGGTGCCCTCTCGCTGCTGCTGCTGCTGCTGTCCCCTCATTAAGGCCCCTCCCACCCTGATGGAGCAAGTTGCACTCCTGATCCGATTGGATAATTGTGTCAAAGAGCTAGCACTGTTATAAAGGCTAAATGGTCTGTGCTGAGTGTTCACTGACCCATCTCTCCCATTGCAGCATCGTGGCCTTCCGGAAATCCAACAAGGTTGGTTTCTTCATCAAAGTGACCCCAAAGGTGGAGAGCGGCAACGTCAACATCAGCTTCAAGCTACGCTATGACTTCAAGAACCTGGCGGGGCCAATCCGACCTCTGGAAGAGGGGGAGCAGAGTGCAGAGGTCATTTGGCTGACTCAGCATGTGGACCTGAGCCTGGGGCCACTGGCTGCCTGAGCCCCGTTCACAACCTGTTGAGTGACCGTACCTTCCCCTGTCCCCTCCTCACAGCCCAGAGTGACGGCTTGCAGCCTCCAGCCACAGACGGAGCTGAGACCGTGTTACAAACAATTGCCGGTGTTTAAAGTCTCTGCCTCCCTACCCCCTCGCCTCAGTAACAGCCCACACTCAGAGAGTTCATCCTACTGCTTATCCTGAAACCTCCCTTCCGCATTGTGAGCTGGAACCTGTCTGGAATTTTCTGGGAGCTTCTCGGGAATCTGGGATGGGATGAATGGACAAACCAGGAAGATAATGCAGCCCAACATTACAACCACAGCATGGGCTGTCGGAGGCATTGCAACGTCTCATGGCGCTATAGAAATGCAGTTTTTGATTTTTGTTGCATGTTTTTGTACATTTTTAGAATACGTTCTCAGACTTGGCTAAGTTTAAGAACGGTCACACTACGCAATGCGTGTGCACTCTCTCCCCCCCCCCCAATCCCCTTCAACAAATAATCTTCTCTCCACCCATGCTGCTTAGGTCGGTCACACTTACCCAATGCTCGCAGCCTGCTGCCAAGCTCGCAGTCTAACTCTGATCTCTGTTCAGGTAACCATCTCAAAGACCTGTTACCTCAGAACATTTTCTTAATGCAGCCTAGCAAGCCTCCTGTTCACATTATTGCAGTTCCTGTCCTTGCACTCACTCCATTATCATCGTGCTCTTGTTAAACTCTGCAAATTAACCCATTGAGCCACTTGTCCCCTGACAGTGAGCTCCTTCCTGGAACCTGTCCCCCGACATTGAGTCCCCTCCAGGAACCTGTTCCCTGACAGTGAGCCCCTCCTGTGCTCCAGCAGAGGCCCTCATTCCTCCAAAAACCTGTGAGAATCTATGCCTCCTTTTGAACCCCCTTGTGTTCATTACCCCATTATATCCTGGGCTGCATGATGCTGGGTGTTAGCGAGTTCGCTGCTGCCTGTAACCATTGTGCTGTGACTGTTAGTGATATACTGGTGTATTTAAACATAACTTATATCGGACTTAAAACAATAAATACATGATTAAAGACCAGGCTGTCTGCTCCAAATGTTTTTCTAGGCTGCATATTAAATGTGTTTTTGTTGCTGCAGTTCTGAACTATGAACTTGAATTGGAGCCAGAAGCAATATTACTCATTATTTATAGCAGAGTTATCGCCTATCAGATCCCTGCTGTTATTTATTCCACGTTTATCACACTCCACCCATCTCCATATCTTCTCTTCCATTCTTTCCCATGTGTTTATCAAGCTGTTGCTTAAGTATCTCTTATTTGTCTCCCCCACTCCCTGTGATCTTCGAGACCTTGATTAGGTCTCTGCTCAGCCTTCCTTGTCGAGGACAAGTTCACCGCTCAGTTCAAGCTGTCCGTCCAGTTTGACGAGTTTAATTTCCATCAAACTGCCTGTTTCTTAGATTCCAGAAATCAGCCCTGCCTCATCCCGAACCACATCCACAAAATAGGACCCAGTTTCCTTGTATCTCTCTGCCATTCCGCTGGGATCTCTGAAGGAGGGTCAATTTAGCGGGTATGGACATCCCATGGCCAGCCACAATGTGAAGCTAACACTTTCCACTCTTGCGTGGAGTCAGAACGCACAAAACCTTGTACTGGTGCCTGACCATCTTTCTTGTGGTTTATTTTTGGGTGAGGGGAGAGAGGGGGGAGAATTGGGGTTGGTCGGGGAGAATTGGGTTTGGTCGGGGAGAGAGGGGGAGAATTGGTGTTGGTTGGGGAGAATTTACAGCATTCATTAATCGGATTCATGCTGCTATTTGTTTCCACATTTACCACTCTCCAGCCTTCTGAATGTCAGCATATTATACAACATAGAACACTACAGCACAAACAGGCCCTTCGGCCCACAAGTTGCGCTGAACACATCAAAACCTACCCAGCCATAGACCTATCTATAACCCCCAATCCCATTGGATCCCATATACTCATGCAGAAGTCTTTTAAAAGACCCCAGCGAGTTCGCCTCGACCACCAACGACGGCAGCCGATTCCATTCACTCACCACCCTCTGAGTGAAAAACTTTCCCCTAGCATCCCCTCTGTACTTGCTTCCCTGCACCTTAAATCTGTGCCCTCTCGTCGTGACCATTTCAGCCCTGGGAAATAGTCTCTGAGAGTCCACCCTATCTAATCAACATCTTGTAAACCTCTATCAGGTCGCCTCTCAACCTTCGTCTCTCCAGAGAGAACAGTCCCAGCTCCCTCAACCTGTCTTCATAAGGCATGCCTCCCAATCGAGGCAACATCCTTGTAAATCTCCTCTGCACCCTTTCAATAGCTTCCACGTCCTTCCTATAGTGAGGCGACCAGAACTGCGCACAGTACTCCAAGTGTGGTCTGACAAGGGTCCTCTAAAGCTGCAGCATTACCTCCTGACTCCTGAACTCAATCCCTCGATGAATGAAGGCCAGTACACCGTAAGCTTTCTTAACCACATCCTCCACCTGGGAGGCCGATTTGAGAGTCTTATGGACCCGGACCCCAAGATCCCTCTGCTCTTCCACACAGCTAAGACTCCGACCTTTGATAGTGTACTCATTCATCCCGTTGGATCTGCCAAAATGGACCACAACACATTTATCCGCATTGAAGTCCATCTGCCACTTCTCCGCCCAGTCTTGCATCCTGTCGATGTCCTGCTGCAACTTTTGACATCCCTCCAGACCATCCACAACACCACTGACCTTCGTTTCATCGGCGAACTTACTCACCCATCCCTCCACTTCCTCATCCAGGTCATTTATGAAAATGACAAACAGCAAGGGTCCTAGAACAGATCCCTGGGGCACTCCACTGGTGACCGATATTGTTCTGTTCCATTTTGCCACCTGTATTGTGTTCGTGTGTAGCAGTGTGGAGATTATGACTGGCATCCAGCTTGTCAAAAATTGACAATCCAAACCGTTTGTGGAAGAAATGAACATCTCACAGGAACAATTTAAATTAAGTTGTGCTTTCGTTTAGTGAATTAGTTCTTGGCACTGGGTTTGAGAAAGAAATGCCCAGTCCAATTTAGGCTGTTAGATTTGAGGGAATCCTTCTGAGCATCGTGGCTCAGTGGTTAGCACAACTTCACAGCGCCAGGGATCTGGGTTCGATTCCAATCTTGGGTCACTGTCTGTATGGAGTTTGCACATTCTCCCTGTGTCTGTGTGGGTTTCCTCCTGCAGTCCAAGGCTTAGGTTGATTTGGCTGTGCTGAATTGCCCCTTAGTGTCAGGGCAATTAACAGGGTAAATACTGGGGATTCTCTGGCCAGATCATAGACATGGACGACATCATCAAACGTGAGGATACCATTCACCAGGTGCACGGTACATACTCTTGCAACTCGGCCAACGTTGTCTACCTAATACGTTGCAAGAAAGGAGGTCCCGAAGCATGGTATATTGGGGAGACCATGCAAACACTACGACAGCGGATGAATGAGCATCGCTCAACAATCACCAGGCAAAACAGTTCTCTTCCTGTGGGCGAACACTTCAGCAGTCATGGGCATTCGGCCTCCGACCTGCGAGTAAATGTTCTTCAAGGGGGCTTTCGTGATACACGACAGCGCAGAGTCGCTGAACAGAGACTGATAGCCAAGCTCCGCACACATGAGGACGGTCTTAACAGGGATCTTGGCTTCATGACACACTACCTGTAACCCCCGTAACTTGCCTGGGTTAGCAAAAAACCTCACTTACTGTGCTGTCTGGAGGAAATACACAATTCTCTAACCAATGCTCAGGATTCCCTTCACACACGTTGTTAGCCACTTTAACACTTGAATAGCAGGTTAGATGTAAGGATTCGCATTCTAATCAGCAATCTCTGACTGTCTGTGCTGATGTGTGCTATTGCAGACCAGAACACTGCACTTGCCTGATGAAGACACGGGAGTGTTGAACGCTCGCTATTTTACTATCAAATAAATCGGTTGGATTAATAATTGGTGTTGCTAAATTCTTACTGAGTTCTTACCACTCCAATCCAACGCCGGCATCTTTACATCACGATTCTCTGGACACCAGACAACCATTCACTCTGCATGACCTCAGACAGAGAGCAACGTTCTCTGCAGAAAGGGCACTGCAGCCAATCCTACCCACTTCAAATCCCCCTCACTTACTAACAGAGGGCACGGCTTGGGCAACAGGAGCAGAAAACTTGCTCAATGCCCTTGACCTATCTCGGATGCAGCACCAGCCCTGTCTCAGATTAAATACAGTAGGAAGTCTCACAACATCAGATTAAAGTCCAACAGGTTTATTTCATAGTATGAGCCATTAGCATTTGGAGCGTTACCCCTTCATCAGGCAAGTGAGAATTCTGTTCAGAGTGCTCACAGAACAGAGCTTCCACTTAACTGATGAACAAATCTCCCACTGCGCCCTTGCAGTGGTGAATGGGTTAATGAACTTTGTAATACTTTGAGAATGGTAGAAAGTATTGTACAATTGCTTGTCGCAGCTTGTTTTCATGTGCTCAGACAAAGAGACTGCAGCTGTCCTTGCTGTTGTACACAAGTTTATGAAAGCCCATTCAGAAATGTAGCTGATTCAGTTTGTAGTTGGGTCTTTAATTTCGTGGACTTCAATCTAACATAGAGAAGCTTGCATGTCCTAAATATATTTTTATATATTCGTTATATACTGCTTATGTGTCATGTACCAACATACCATACATATTATATGTTATACAACTTGTGAGCGTAGATTGTTATACCGGCCTGTTAATTTTAACTTGTCGGCTTGTATATTAGCTAAGGGTTAATCGTACATATCAACTGCAGCCTTGAGCTAACCATGAAGAAATGCTAAGGCAACCCATGATGGAGGACAACTCACAGCTTGGGAAACTGCTGAGAATGAGATGTGTACATGACCAGTGGGGTATAAATATACGCTCTTAACTTGTGTTCGGGGAGACGCCTGGGGAACCGCTGTCAGGCGACAGGTGTATTCCCAAAAGCTTTTGAATAAACTAGCTGTACTTTGACTCACAATTAGTCTCAGAGGTATCTTTACCTACAACAGCCCTGAAAGCTTTTGCTACCAAGTAAACCTGTTGGACCCTAATCCAGTGTTGTGAGACTTCTTACTGTGTTTACCCCAGTCCAACGCTGGCGTCGCCGCATCAGATTAAATATCAGCGTTCGAGTCAATTTATGTGGGTAAATATGTGGGGTTACGAGGATAGGGTCTGGATGGGATTGTTGGCAATACAAGCCTCTTTCTGCATTGTCGGCATTCGATCATTCAACATTCCTCTCGACTATAGGAGTGTGAAGGAGAATTAGGTGGCAGCAGGTATTTGAACAGAGAGCCTGACTCTCATTTGATGCCACCTCATGGGAATGGCTGTTGACTCGAACCCTGGTGTTTAATCTGAGAAGGGGCTGGTGCTGATCCGAGGTAGACTGAGGACATTGAGCAAGTTTCCTGCTCCTGGTGGCTAAGCAGTTCCCTCTGCTGGCAAATGAGGGGGGTTTCACGAGGGCAGGATTGGCAGGAGTTGCAGTGCCCTTTCTGGGGAGAATGACACTCTCTGTCCAAACCTGTGCAAAGGGAATGGTGGTCTGATTTCTAGGGAACCCCAGTATTTCCCAATCCAGGGTCATCAGGGAAGGCAACGGGGGTGGGGGCGGCAGAATAGAAAGGCCTTTTAAACTTTATTTATTAGTGTTACAAGTAGGCTTATATTAACACTGCAATGAAGTTACTTTGAAAATCCCTGAGTCCCACATTCTGACGCCTGTTTGGGGAGAATTTAGCACGGCCAATGCACCTAACCAGCACATCTTTTGGACAGTGGGAGGAAACTCACTGGGAGCCTCATTGCAGACAGTGACCCAAGCCGGGAATCAAACCTGGCTCCCTTGTGAGGCAGCAGTGCTTAACCACTGTACTGCTCTGCCACCTCTTCAGTGAGGAATGTTATTGGTGATTTCATCTGTTATGGGTGGGATAAGGCAGGTGGAGTGGGACTGGGTAGAATGCTCCTTCTGCAGCCAGTACATACTCAATGGGCCAAATAGCCTCCTCCTGCACCGTAGTTTAGTCCCTATATTCTGTCTGACTTGTTAATTTAACTCTAATCTGCAGACAATTGAAAATCTGCACGCAGCTCTGACTACAACTGAACTTTAAATTGTTCAAGACTCCAAACTGGCTCCCTTAACATTGTTGCCTCCTCCCCTGCCTCAGCTGCTCTGCTGCTGGAACCATCTCCTGCCTGTTCTATCCTGAGATTTGACTAAAACACAGGCCTCTTGGCTGATCTCCCACATTCTGGCCTCTGTGAACTTCAGACCATGTGAAAGTCTTTTGTCCCTGCTCACCTGTTTCCCCAACCTTGCTCCACTGGCCTCCCTGGTTACACAGGTTTCCAGTCTGACAACACCTTCACTTTAACATTTTTCTTTTGTTTTCTGAATTCTTTCGTAGCTTCAGCTCTTTTGCTCATCCTCCCCACCCCTCCCCCTCTGTGCTCCAAGGCCTCTTGTGTTCCTCCAATTCTGGCCTCTCTTGAATACCGCTCGCCCATTTTAATATTTCCAACGTCGGTGCTCTGCCTTCAGCTGCCTGGACTCAAAACTTTGGCTTTGCCCCTCTCCACCTCTCACTAACTCTCCTTTAAGATTCCTGAAAACCCTGCCCCCTGAGGAAGCTTCTGCCCACCGCTGCAATCACAGAGCCTTTACAGCGAAGAAAGAGGCCATTCGGCCTATCCAGTCTGCACTGGCTCTCTGAACGTGCATTCTACCCAATCCCACCCCTGCTTTAACCCCGTCAGCTCTCTCATTCTTTTCAGATGACAATCCAATTCCCTTTTGAACACTTCGATTGAACCTGCCTCCAGCCACACACTGAGTGAAAAAGTGATTTCGCGCTCATATTCAAATGCTGACTAACAAAATGCTCCCCTGCAGCATCTTGGATCATTTTAGTACGTTAGCGATGCTGTGTAACTAAACGTTGTGTAAGATCGTCTGGTCAAAGCTAACTGGAACTGTTCTGTCCTGGGAGATGGTATCCTGTCGCCACCTGCTGCCCTCCCTGGCTATTGCAGAGATGTCAGTGTTCTGGTCTCTGCAAACACTTCCAGAACACTGCATTTGCCTGAGGAAGACACAGAGTGTTGAAAGCTCGCAATTTTACTATCAAATAAATCGGTTGGATTAAAAATTGGTGTTGCTAAATTCTTACTGAGTTCTTACCGCCCCAATCCAACGCCGGCATCTTTACATCATTGCAGAGGCATCAGAGACGATGTTGAGATGCTGTTTCCTGTTAACTATAACTTGGGGCTGTGGTTTCTGGATCAGAAGTGCTTCATTCAAAACTGAGATGAGAAGAAATGTCTTCACTGGCAGGAGCGGGGTGGGGGGATTTGTGAATCTTTGGAATTCTCAACCCAGGGAACAGTGGGTTCTTAGTTGTTGAGTGTGGTCAAAACACAGGCTATAGGGGAGAGAATGGATACTTAGGGCTTAAGAACATTTGGCTCTTCAAACCTGCTCCATCATTTGATAAGGTAATGGCTGATCTGATTCTTGTCTCAACTAAAGATCCAAAGATGTGTGAGTTAGGTCGATTGGCCGTACTAAATTGACCCTAGTGTTGGGGGATTGACATGGTAAATGAGGTTATAGGAATAAGAACTGGGTGGGATTGTGGTCGGTACAGACTTGGGTCAAAAGCTCTCCTTGTGCAGTGGAGAGATTTTATGTGATATACTTCCTGTTTGCTCCCTATAATCCTTGAGTTTTTTTGTCCATCAAATCCTGTCTAACTCAGCACTTAAACACATCTAATGACCCAGCCCTCTCTGCGGAAGAGGATTGCAACACGCAGTCAACATAAAACCTCGGTTGGTGTTTATGATGCTTGAAATCTATTGGACGTTGATTTGACCTCTGGGGTGAATGACATGAAGATGCTGGGAATCTAGTCAGAGTTGGAAGTTCCCCACCATCAACGTTATGTCGCAACTCTTTGAAACTATGGTTAAAACCACTGCTACACCAATTGGAGGAAGGAACTGAAGTCACTGTTGCTAAGTTTGCAGATGATGCAAAGATACGTGGAGGGATAGATAGTGTTGAGGATGCAGGAGGGCTGCAGAAGGACTTGGACAGGTTAGGAGAGTGGACAAAGAAGTGGTAGATAAACTACAATGTGGAAAAGTGTGAGATTATGCACTTCGGTAGGAGGAATGGAGGCATAGACTATTTTCTAAATGGGAAAATGCTTAGGGAATCAGAAACACAGAGGGACTTGGGAGCTCATTGTTCAAGATTCTCTTCAGGTTAACGTGCAGGTTCAGTCAGTAGATAGGAAGGCAAATGCAATGTTAGCATTCATATCGAGAGTGCTAGAATACAAGAGCAGGGAAGTACTTCGGAGGCTGGATGAGACTCTGGTCAGACCCTATTTGGAGCATTGTGAGCAGTTTTGGGCCTCACTTCTAAGGAAAGATGTGCTGGTGTTGGAAAGGATCCAGAGGAGGTTCACAAGAATGATCCAGAGAACAAACAGTTGAGGATTTTGGGAGTGTACTCAGAGTTTAGAAGGATGGGGGGGGGCGGGGGGGGGATCTTATTGAAACTTACAGGGCACTGCGAGGCCTGGATAGAGTGGACGTGGAGAGGATGTTTCCACTAGTAGGAAAAACTAGAACCAGAGGGCACAACTTCAGGCTAATTGGACGATCCTTTAAAACAGAGATGAGGAGGAATTTCTTCAGCCAGAGAGTGGGGAATCTGTGGAACTCTTTGCCGCAAAAGGCTGTGGAGGTCAGCTCATTGAGTGTCTTTAAGACAGAATAGATAAGTCTTCATTAATAAGGGGATCAGAGGTTACAGGGAAAAGACAGGAGAATGGGGATGAGAAAAATATCAGCCACGATTGAATGGCAAAGCAGACTCAATGGGCCTAATTCTGCTCCCATATCTTATAGTCTTATGGATGGCAGCAATTGTCTTGTGGAAACAATGGGTAATACAGTGGTTGGCACTGCTGCCTCTCAGCACCTGGGACCCAGGTTCAATTCTGACCTCAGGTGCGGTTAACAAAAAAGTTCTAGGATTTTGCTCAGTGATACCTCAATACAATGTCATGCACAGTGCCATCAGTACATTAGCAACAACAATTTGCATTTACATAGCACCTGAAACTTAAAAAACACCCGAAGGTACTTCAGTGCTTGTTGGCGCGCGCACACTTTGACAGCAAGGCACCTGAGGGGCGGCCAGATCAGTGGGCCAAAGATCTGGTCAAAGTTATGGATTTTAAGGAGAGTCGTAAATGAGGGAAGCCAGGTGGAGAGGTCTAGGGAGGGAATTCCAGAGACTGGGACACGGGCAGCTGAAGGCACATTTGCCAGTGGCGGAGCGATTAAACTTGGGAATGCTCCAGAATTGCAGGAGCAGAGAAATCTCGGGAAGGTTGTGGGGCTGGAGCAGATTATACAGATAGGGAGGGCAAGGCAACTGAGGAATGTAAGATGCAATTTTGAAACTGAGACTTATTGATCTGGAACCCGTTGTATTTGAGTGAACACATGGGTGAACAAAGGTTATCGTGAAATTGCTCTGAGTTTGGATATAAGCAGCAGAGGTGTGGATGAGCTGTTTTGTAGAGGGTAAGAGTGTTTGCTTCAAATATGAACCAGTGATTGAAACACATACACGGCAGCACTGAGGGAGAAAAGATCAGTGATAGTCCTTTATCTGTACACTGAAGAGATGGACACTGAGTGCTGATTAATGAAACAGGGAGGAAATTAAAGGAGAGAGTTTTTTATTAACTGAGCCTGTTTTCTTAAGTGCATGATAAGATACAGGAGCAGAATTAGGCATTCGGCCCATCGAGTCTGCTCCACCATTCGATCTTGGCCAATAGGCTCCTCATTCCCATTTTCCTGCCTTCTCCCCATAACCCTTCAACCCCATTCCCAATTAAAAATCTAACTCTTCCTTAAATTTACTCCCAGCATCCGCTTTGGGGTAGTGAATTCCACAGATTCACAACCCTTTGGGAGAAGTAGATTCTCCTCAACTCTGTTTTAAATTTGTTACCCCTTATTCCTAAGACTACGACCTCTCGTCTTCGAATGTCCCACAAGAGGAAGCATCTGCTCCACGCCTACTTTATCCACACCTTTTGTCATCTTGACCACCTCAATTTGATCTCCCCCCATTCTTCAAAATTCCATTGGCCCAAACTGTTCAATCTCTCTTCAGACGACACACATCTCTGGAATCAATCTTACGAATCTCCTCTAAACTGTTTCCAATACCACTACAACTTTCCTCAAATAAGGGGACCAAAACTGTGCCCAATACTCCGGGTGTGGCCTCACCAATGCCTTGTATAGTTGCAGCAATATTTCCTTACCTTGATATTCTATTCCTTTAGCTATAAATGCCAAAATTCCATCTCTGGAATATAAGAATGTTATGGGGTGATTTGACGTTTCTGAGGCATTTTTAGAGTGAGTGCTGAAGCAAAGAGCACTTGGTGCACCATAACATTTAAAGGTACGGGCCAATTCCTGGTAGATTAGGTGGGAGGTCAGATGTTCCTTGTACATTGATGCAGAATCAATGGGCCAAAGGGCCTCTCCTGCACTGTGTATGATTCTGTGAAAGATGAATTGCAGACAAGAGAGATTATAGGACGGCAGTGGGTTTAGGGACCAGCTAGGGTCAATGGAATTGAACTCCCACCCTGAGAAAAACCATCAGGGAGCTGATAGTTTGTGAAGTTAACCTTAACAAAACATTTTAAAACAGACAAAACGCAGGGAGTTATTGTGAAATGGAATGGTCACTCTGGCAGGACAGTAGAAGCAGATTCATTCAGAACTGTAGACCGAGTGGTTGTGTTAAAAGTTTTTATTTCTTGTCACAAGTAGGCTGACATTAGCACTGCAATGAAATTACTGTGAAAATCCCATAGTTGCCACATTCCAGCACCTGTTAGGAATTTAGCATGACCAATGTACTAACCAGCATGTCTGTGGGAGGAAACCAGAGCACTCACAGTAAATTCATGCAGATACAGGAGAACGTGCAGACTCCACACAGACAGTGACCCGAGGCTGGTAATTGAACCCAGATCCCTGGCGCTATGAGGCAGCAGTGCCAACCACTGTGCCATCACTACAGTAACAAACGTGAGAGATCACACATTGGGAACATGGGTGGTAGTTATCCCCAGGAGCACAGGCGGAGCACCGGTGTTGGAGCAGCCGCTAAGGTAGTGAATAAACCAATCTTCGTTATCATCTTTGTGGTCTATGATTTGGAACTCAACACATTTACAACAATTTTTAAAAAAGGAATTGGTTTAAATATTGGCAAAGGACAAAGTCTGCAGGACTGTGGGAAAAGAAGGAAAGAGAGTGAGATTAAACTGTCAAAGAGCCAGAACACATACAATGGGCCGAATGGCCTCAGAACTGATTATTAATCAAACAAAGGAACTATCTTAGCACCAAATCTTTAATATTCTGTTTTGGGAGCGAAATGAAATGGAACTTTTTTTGTGACAGGTTGAAAAACTTCTTGAAGAGAGAGACAAAGATTTATTTTCCTTTTTAACTTTCTGGGCCGACCTGGTCCGGTAGCATCAGCCCCGGAACTAAAAGCCTAGCTTCAGTTTTCCACCCGGACTCTAGTGAGCGGTTACTCTCTCCCCCCCCCTTACAGAGTCCATTTCCGCCCCGCAGAACCAGCTTCCGGTAAGGGCAGGGGCAGGGGCAGGATGAGCGGGGCGGCGGCGCGGGGCAGGCCGGGATCGTGGAGGAGCGGGGGAGTCGCGGGGCAAGGCGGGATCGTGGAGGAGCGGCGGCGCGGAGCAGGACGGGATAGCGGAGGAGCGGCGGCGCGAGGCAGGCCGGGATAGCGGAAAATGGCGACCTCGCTGGGAGCGAACACGTACAACCGGCAGAACTGGGAGGACGCGGTGAGGATCCGGGAGAGGGGGTTCCGGGGCCCCGCGGGGGGATAGAGGGAGGCTGCGAGGATCGGATCGAGATTGAGTCAGAAATTATTGCTCAGGAGGCCATTCGGCCCATCATGCCTGTCCTGCCTGTCGCCCTGGTTCCACCTTCCCCAAACAGTCAGATGTTAGTTTCCGCCTGATCCAAACTCCCAGGCAATGCATCCCAGACCCAAACCACTCACTGTGTGAACAAGTGTTCTCCTACATTTTACATTTGATTTATTATTGTCACATGGATTAGTATACAGTGAAAAGTATTGTTTCTTGTGCGCTGTACAGACAAAGCATACCGTTCATAGAAAAGGAAACGAGAGAGTGTGGAATGTAGTGTTACAATCCTCTTATGCACTCTCACTAATGTGTTCACGTTCTACCTATAGTGTGGCGTCCAGAACTATACACATTATTCCAGTTCAGGTCTAACTAATGCCTTGTATAAGTTCAGCATGTTCTCCTTATTCTTGTACTCTATGCCCCGATTAATAAAGCTCGGAATACTGAATACTTTATTAACTGCTCTCTCTACCTGTCCTGCTATCTTCAATGATCAGTGCACCTCTACACCTAGCTCCCTCTGCTCCTTTATGGTTATACCTTGTTTATTGAATCTACATGTACCAAAATGAGTCATTTTACTGCATTGAATTTCACCTTCTACCCCGTTCACCTGCTGTACCAACCAGCCTCTGTCCATTTGAAGTTCTGTGTTTCAGTGCTTCCAAATTTTGTTTCAGCTGCACGTTTTGGATCCTGAGCTGATTCTGGTGCTGCTTGACTTATTGTTCATGATCTATGACATTAATTCGCCTTCTCAATGACCCATATAATATTACTGCCTTTAGGGACTTCTGCTGTCTGGAACCTTCTCACTAAACCCCACTGACTTTCCTCTCTGCCTTCGAGAGAAACGGTTTGGCGTCTTCCTTTTTTAGCTAGTGTTTTTCTTTCAAAAGTGCTTGAACGTTATTGCCAGTTTGCAGAGTGTGAACTCCTGTTAGAAAGTTTGATTCATTCCTTGGCTTGTGAGTGAAGGAACATTGACTACAGCTTTGGGAGCTGATCAGTAACTTGGGTTAGGAGAGGTGTGGGGATTAGCCTGGCCTTTTTAGTTGCCTTTCAATCAATTTCAACAGAGCAGAAATGAAATGACCTCAATCCCTTTAAGCTCTTTTATTAATGATTCAGTCAGGGTTAAACAGTACAAACACTCCACAATGCTGAATGAATCAACTGCCCCACAAACTGGAACATGCTGCTACACCAGTCAGTGAGCCACAGATTCATTTCTCGAATCTTCTTTGTCCTGTGTCGATTTGCAGATGGCTTGGGTAATATCAGGTTCTGCTTCTTAATTTGCTGCCTTGCTTCTCATCCTGTGTGTGTCACCGGTCCCTACATGGAATCTCCCCCTCTCACTGTAAGTTCTTCTCTAGCCTGGATCAGAAGTCCCAAACCCTAGCACTGGGCAGGTCACACATCTGTCTGGACTTTCACTCCTTGCTAGAGGTCAGAGTCAATTCCCATCAATATACTGTCCGCTCACTTATAAGAGGCTGAGGGATTTGAGGTTGTTTTCGTTAGAAAGAAGGCGGCTAAGAGGGGACCTTATTGAAACATATAAGGTGATTAGAGGTTTAGATAGGGTGGACAGTGATAGCCTTTTTCCTAGGATGGAGAAAGCTAGCACGAGGGGACATAGCTTTAAATTAAGGGGTGGTGGTTTTAGGACAGATGTCAGAGGTAGGTTCTTTACCCAGAGGGTGGTAAGGGTATGGAATGCCCTGCCTGCTGCAGTTGTAGATGCGCCAAGTTTGGTGGCGTTTAAGAGGTTAGTAGATAAATTTATGGATGAAAAGGGAATGGTTTAGGTTAGAGGGTCACTGCTTGTTCCTAATTGGTCGGCGCAACATTGAGGGCTGAAGGGCCTGTTCTGCGCTATAAGGTTCTATGTTCTATGTTCCATTATGTTCCCCTCCCACGTGAATGGCTTCCTGTACCATGATGCCACAGTCAGTCAGCTCATCCAGTCTGCAGCCCCCACTTATCCAAAAAAAAGCTGGAAGAACCTCAAAGCCATTAGACAATTGCAGAGGCTGACAGTCCTGCCCTTGGGTTCCTGTACCTGTCTCAACTGCTGTCACACCCTCCTCCCTCCAATCTCTTTCCACACCAGAACATACTCTCCTAAGGGGTGTGACTGCCTTCTGAGACAAAGCGTTACCGTAACTCTCTCCCTCCCTGATGTGCCACAGTTCTGTAGCTCAGCCTCCAGCTCTCTGACTCAGAGCCAACGTTTTTCAATTTGCAGACACTCCGGATGTACTTGTCCCGAATCGCAGTGTTATCCAGGAGCTCCTACATGCTGCAGCCCTGACATATTTATACATTTTCGTTAATTAATATTTTTAAAATTTATTTTCTTTTATATACTTATTAATCTTTTCACAGATTTCTATGTTAAGCCTTAGGAATAGAATAGACTTCCCAGGCGCTCATGCGCCCCTTGTCTCCGGGTGTGCGTTCCCCCTCCTCTGGCCCACGCTGTCACTCTGTACTGGTGGGGACAGGTCTGTCGCTGTATAATACGGGTACAGTAATGGTAGGGACAGGTCTTTCACTGTATAATATGGGTACAGTACTGGTGGGGACGGGTCTGTCGCTGTATAACACTGGGGTACAGTACTGGTGGGGACGGTTTTTCACTGTATAACACTGGGGTACAGTACCGGTGGGGATGGGTCTTTCACTGTATAACACTGGGGTACAGTACTGGTGGGGACGGGTCTGTCGCTGTATAACACTGGGGTACAGTACTAGTGGGGACGGGTCTGTCGCTGTATAACACTGGGGTACAGTACTGGTGGGGACGGGTCTGTCGCTGTATAACACTGGGGTACAGTACTGGTGGGGACGGGTCTGTCACTGTATAACACTGGGGTACAGTACTGGTGGGGACGGGTCTGTCGCTGTATAACACTGGGGTACAGTACTGGTGGGGACGGGTCTGTCACTGTATAACACTGGGGTACAGTACTGGTGGGGACGGGTCTGTCACTGTATAACACTGGGGTACAGTACTGGTGGGGACGGATCTGTCACTGTATAACACTGGCATACAGTACTGGTGGGACGGGTCTTTCACTGTATAACTCTGGGGTACAGTACTGGTGGGATGGGTCTTTCACTGTATAACACTGGGGTACAGTACTGGTGGGGACAGGTCTGTCACTGTATAACACTGGGGTACAGTACTGGTGGGGATGGGTCTGTCACTGTATAACACTGGGGTACAGTACTGGTGGGGATGGGTCTGTCACTGTATAACACTGGGGTACAGTACTGGTGGGAGGGTCTGTCACTGTATAACACTGGGGTACAGTACTGGTGGGGACGGGTCTGTCACTGTATAACACTGGGGTACAGTACTGGGGGGACGGGTCTGTCGCTGTATAACACTGGGGTACAGTACTGGTGGGGACGGGTCTGTCGCTGTATAACACTGGCATACAGTACTGGTGGGGACAGGTCTGTCACTGTCTAACACTGGGGTACGGTACTGGTGGGGACAGGTCTGTCGCTGTATAATATGGGTACAGTACTGATGGGGACGGGTCTGTCACTGTCTAACACTGGGGTACAGTACTGGTGGGGATGGATCTGTCACTGTATAACACTGGGATAGAGTACTGATGGGGACGGGTCTGTCACTGTATAACACTGGGGTACAGTACTGGTGGGGACAAGTCTGTCGCTGTATAACACTGGGGTACAGTACTGGTGGGGACGGGCTTTCACTGTATAACACTGGGGTACAGTACTGGTGGGGACGGGTCTGTCACTGTATAACACTGGGGTACAGTACTGGTGGGGACGGGTCTGTCACTGTATAACACTGGGGTACAGTACTGGTGGGGACGGGTCTGTCACTGTATAACACTGGGGTACAGTACTGGTGGGGATGGGTCTGTCTCTATAACACTGGGATACAGTACTGGTGGGATGGGTTTTTCACTCTATAACACTGGGGTACAGTACCGGTGGGGATGGGTCTTTCACTGTATAACATTGGGGTACAGTACTGGTGGGACGGGTTTTTCACTGTATAACACTGGGGTACAGTACCTGAGGGGATGGGTCTTTCACTGTATAACACTGGGGTACAGTGATGCGTGTTATCAATATTAGTCTTACTTGCCCCTTTCCGATGGCCCTGGATCTGTTGTAAATTTATAATGTTTTTGTTTAAGTTTCTTTCTGGTTTAATTTTGATGCAACATTGTTTTTGTTCCATTTTGTTGGAAATATCATTAATATTTTTCTCTTGTGGAATTAGGATTTTCCAATTCTGTGCCAAACATGCCTGGGAGAAAACCCTTATATTCGAATGGTGAGTTTTACTTTCTCCCTTATGTCTGTCTCTGGGGGGGTTTGGGAAGAGTTGTCATATTGGAGGTTGAAGCTATGTCACCCTGATTGATCTGAGCAAGGGATGTGGGAATCGGTCACAGTATGGAACGATGCTTCAAGCTTCTCTCTGTGCAGCTGTGACCTATAACTGAAAAGAAAGAACAGCTTTGTATTACAGTGGCACCTTTCACAACCACAAAGCACTTTCCAAACTTCTTTGAGGGAGTCAATTTTCTAAAACTCAATAGATGCTGAGTGCGCTGCAAGTTCTAATACAAATTAATAAAAGAAACTGCGAGGATTATAAGATTAAAAGTACTTCAGTAACTGAACCATTCTGAAACATCTCGAGATTGTGAACGGTGCAAAATCAATGCAAGTTTGTTCTTTGTTAAGACATTGCTCCAGTTTCCTCCTCTCTTCCTGCAACTACTGATCCCCGGTGGCCTACAGCTGTACAAACACCCTGAAAACCCTTATCTTGTCCTGATCTGTGAACCGAGAGTGTGACAGCTGTTTGAACTTAGCGGGCATTGCAGTTTTGCAATCCTCATCTTCGCTGCTGTTTGGTGGGTGTTGCTGGATGATGTGTAAGCCTACGATGGCTGGTTCCACCCTTCCATAATTGGTTTGGTTGTAATATCTCCCCCAACCCCACCCCTACCAAAAATTACCCTGGCAGAAGACGGAGATAGATAGGTTCTTGATCAATAAGGGGATCAGGGGTTATGGGAAAAAGGCAGGAGAATGGGACTGAGAAACATATCAGCCATGATTGAAGGTGAAGCAGATGCAATGGGCCGAGTGGCCTAATCCTACTCCTATATCTTATGGACAACTCCCTCAACGCAGTCCTGGGGCTTTTATTTTTACTTAATATATATTGGATGGCATGGTAGCACAGTGGTTAGCATTGCTGTCTCACAGCACCAAGGACGTAGGTTCGATTCCCAGCTTGGGTCAGTGTCTGTATGGAATTTGCACACTCTCCCCGTGTCTGTGTAGGTTTCACCCGGGTGCTCCAGTTTGTTCCGACATTCTGAAAGACGTGCTAGTTAGCTGCATTGACCCGAACAGGCACTGGACTGTGATGACACAGTAACTTCATTGCAGAGTTAATGTAAGTGTTTCTTGCGATTGATAAATGAACTTTAATATACTATAAAAGGTGTTGATGGAGGTGTCTTAGTGTCTGTGTGCAATCACCCTTAATGTCTTTGTTTTCCTCTTTATCATTTCAGACAAAGGAGAAGTATGGGAAAGAGTGCAAGGTTTGTATGAGTCTGAGCTTTCGAGGTACAGTCTGAGACTCCGAGTTACCCTGTAATTCCCTCATTCCGTCCAATGTCACCTAACGGAATCTTGGAGTTCCCTTTCATTGGGAAGAGATAAGAGCTGTGGGGCTAAATGGATAGCATCTTCAGGGAACTTGTATATATACACACTCACACTGGGTCGAATAGCCTCCTGCACTGTATCATTCTCGAGTGAATGGTTAATGATAAACTGTCATCCTATAGAGATTTCACAGAATGCCTATAGTGCATTCGGCTCATCGAGTCTGCATCGACAACAATCCCACCCAGACCTTATTCCCGTAACCACGTTTATTTACCCTGCTAATCTCCTTGGCACTAATGGACAATTTAGCACAGTCAATCCACCCAGCCACGCACCTTTGGACTGTGGAAGGAAAGCGGAACACCCGAAGGAAACCCACACAGACATGGGGAGAATGTGCAAACTCTACACACACAGTGATCTGTGGTTGGAAATCAAATCCAGGTCCCTGGCACAGAGGCAGCAGTGCTAATCACTGTGCTACCCTTGGAAGATTTCCCTGCATCTAGAGAAAGGCAGGCAGCGCAAATGCTTATTTCCCGATTCATTTTTCTGACACTGGCGGTTAGAATCATGCCAAAGATGCCACTCCACGTTAAGCATGGCTGACCAGAAGTCTCTCCCACTCTTACTGGCAGCTATTGGTGTGTTTGGAAGGATTTACAAACCTGTGTGATGGATGCACTATCTTTAGCCCTGAAATCTGGAGTGGGACTCGAACCCAGGTTCTGGCTCACAGGCAGGGACGCTAACCCACTGCGCCACAAGAGCTTCATTAATTCCACACCACAGTGGTTTCAATCCTGTATGATAGTTAAATCAAGGCTCATGAATTTCTAAGGTTTAAGATGAGCAGTCAGGATACCATGTGTTGGCTTTTTGCTGTTGGGCTAATCCTCCTCTCCTGCTTTCTCCCTGTTGCCTTCGATATTGTACACATTCTCCTCACTCCCACTAATCTTCAATGTTCCTGTCTCTCAGTAAACTTCTTTCCAATCTGAAACTCTCTATTTTCTCCGCTCATGTGAGAGTTTTATTTTGTCAGCTGTCTGTGTGAAAAACCTTTTCCAAATTCTCTTTATTTCCAGATATGCAAACCCATTACTGCAGCCTGCATTGTTCAAACAAAACTCCTCCCTCGGCATTCAGTGTCTGCCCCAATAATTTTGCGTTCAAACATTTCAATTAGATTATTAAAATTAAGCAACCTTGAAAATAGAATTTGACTATTCCATGATCAAAATAAGTGGTGGAGCAGCTGGAATGGCCGACTCCTGCTTCTACTTTCTTTGTTTCTGTGTAAGTAGATTGTGAATCCACTTGGAGGCAGCAACGAGCCAGAGTTTTATTTGAGTTCACCTGGTTCCTCATGTCCTCTACAAGGGATGCTCACAGAGTTCGACCAACACAGAACTATCTGAGTCACCTCGTCCTGGCTCAACTCATTTGCTGAAACACTTCACCTCCCCTTCTGTTATCTTGGACCATTCCAATCCTCTCCTACCTGATGTCTCGTAAAGAAATGTCCTAAAGCTCTGCTGCCTGTGTCCTAATGAATACCTGTCCCGCTCATCCCTGGGCTCCCTGAACTACATTCATTCCCGGTTTGGCAACATCTCATTATTAAAATTGTCAACAAAACCCCTTCGTGACCTCACCCCTCCCTATTCTCTGTAACCTCCTCCACACCCACAACCCTCAGATTTCTGTGCTCCTCCAATTCTGGCCACTTGTCCATCTGCGATTTTAACCACTTCACCACTGGGGGCTGTGCCTTTAGCTGCCTGGGCCTCAAACTCCGCAATTCCTGCCTTACTCCTCGGCATCTTGTGACTTTCAAAAGAGAATAAAACAATTACCGGAAAGTGAAATGCAAGGTGGCGCGGAAAAGGCCAGGGCAGGGCAGTGGAAGTAGCCGACCTGCTCATATGGAGAGCTAACACAAGCACAAAGGGCCAAATGTTCTCCTCCGATGCTGTATGTAACCATTCTGTAATTCAATGAGACGGACTACATACAAAGAATGCTCAGGTCATTGCGATTGTGTGGGTTTTTATCTGTGCTCTAAATGCTAAGCTTCTGGGGTCAGTTGAATCCATCTTTTTCCCCTTGTTCCCAGATCTGTTCCCGGCCTTTCACTGTCTTCCGCTGGTGTCCGGGAGCTCGGATGCGTTTTAAGAAAACTGAAGTCTGTCAGACGTGTAGCAAACTGAAGAACGTGTGCCAGACTTGCCTGCTGGACCTTGAATACGGTAAGTGTTGGTGAATCCCCTCGAAGGCAGGGGGATTGCAAGTGGTCAGAGTGTTGTCGACCTTGGAAAGGAAGTGGAGCAAGTCCAGAACAGCAAGCTGATGGGGGTGACAGTTCCGTGAGAGGGCCAGGACTTACTAAGGTGCAAACAGCACTTTGAAAGGCCTGAAATAATTAATGCACTCGATACGGTTAAAACAGAGAGGAGGAGGAGGATTTTTTCGGCCAGAGAATGGCGGACGATGAGACGGTCTTCTATTAGGCTGAGGTATCAAAGGATACGGAGGGGCAGATGATGAATAGAGTTGAGACATTGGTTCAGCCATGCCTGAATGTTGGAAATGGACGTGAAGTTTGAATGACTTCTTCCTGTTCATCACAATCATTCCAATCTGTAGCTTCCCATCACTTTGAAAATGTCTTCTAAACCTGAAACAGTTGGTGCTCAGGTTTCAAGCCTGTTGTGCGTAATTTCTTCGATCATTATTCAGTGAAATCGGGGTAGAGGTGATCATTTTGATTGTTTCATGGATATGAGTGTCACTGGCCAAACCAGACTTGTTGCCCATCCCTTATTTGGCCATTTCAGAGGGCAGTTAGAGTCAACTACATTTCTGTGGATCTGGAGGCACGTAGGCCAGACCAGGTGAGGATGGCAGATTTCCCTCCCTACAACAATTCGGAATTGTTTCGTAGAAACCATAGAATCCCTGCAGGAGGCAATTGGGTCTGCACCAACAGCAGTCCCACACAGGCCCCATCCCAGTAAACCCACGTATTTACCCTGCTAATCCCTCTAACCTACCCATTTTGGGACACTAAGGGGCAATTTAGCATGGCCAACGCACCTCACCTACACATCTTTGGACTATAGGAGGAAACCAGAGCACCCAGAGGAAACCCACGCAGACATGGGGAGGACATGCACACTCCCCACAGACAGTGACCCAAGCTGGGAACTGAACCTGGGTCCCCGACGTGAAGCAGCAGTGCTAACCACTGTGTCATGGTTACCATTGCTGGTGCTGTATTAAATTTCAGATTTAATTAATTTCACCAGCTGCTGTGGGGTTTGAACCCATGTCCTCAGAACATTACCCAGGCCATCTAGGTTCCTAGTCCAGTGATATCACTATGCCACCATCACTCCAATGGTTAAATTGCTCACCAGCGTTCCATTTGGTTTAGAGTGGCTTCTTGGGATGATGTAACAGAGGGCAGAGACTCTTATCAGATTGAACCAGAGCAGAAGACAATCGGGGAGAACTGTTAAGCAGGTGAAAGAAAGCAGGCTTTGCCACAATGCCTCTGTACTTATCTGGGAGAACTGCAGTATTGGACATTATTTCACCACCACAGCAATTACAACAGCAACATTTGAACAATATCGAGTGTTTTAACTATTTCAGAAAGCTGTTTGCAACTTCCCTTCACTGACTCTCCCATAGATCTCCTGTCCGCCTTCTCTTGGTGGTTTGCTGGGCCAGGCTGGGCTCACTCTAGTTCCATCTTAAGGTTGGCAATAAGCTGGCCACCTCTTAAACAGACCCAGGCCTGGGATCGCCAATCCCCAGTGACCGAGGAAGTAACAAACTCCTTGAAATATCATAAAATCTGTTTCCCATCTGGATTAGCACAGTGTCAATTTAATTGGCCTGGGGATTGGAGAAGTAGACAGTGATTGTCTCCGCTTCTTGCTTTTAAAATTTGAGATTATTTATTTTTAAAAATCCTGGGAACAATGTTATCTCTATAACAGGCAGGTAATTAGATCAGATAAGATCATGGTGAATAGCGGGATTGGAGCAAGGGTCTAAATGGCCTGTTCCTGCTCTTGAGTTGCATTAATGTGAGTGTGCCTTGGGCAGTACAGTGGTTAGCACTGCTACCTCATAGCACTAGAGACCTGGGGTCGATTCCCGGCTTGGGTCACTGGCTGTGTGGAGTTTGCACATTCTTCCTGTGTCTTCCCATGTCCTCCGGATGCTCCAGTTTTCCTCCCACACTCCAAAGATGCATGGCTTAGATGGATTGGCCATGATAAATTGACCCATAGTGTCAGGGAAACTGGTTAGGATAAATACATGGGATTATGTTCAGCACACACTCGATGAGCTGAATGGCCTCTTCTGCACTGTAGGATTCTATGATTATGTAGTGGGGAATGTGGTATAATTTGCAAACAGATTTGATTCATAGTGCAAAGGTTCAGTAAAGTTGGTGAGATGTTTCCCTGCAGAACACTTGGTCAATGTCTTGAGCTACACCATCTGTTTTGCAATTACTCTGAGTCCAAAACAGCTTGATATTGGTGTGAAAGTGACAACCTGCGCACGCTGGAGTGAATCTACATTCTTGTCCTTGTGTCATTGCTGAGTCTGATGAAAGAACGTGTCTCTCTTCCTTCCCATGCTGTTTCTAGGATTACCCATCCAGGTCCGCGATGCAGGAATCTCACTCAAGGATGAGATGCCCAAGTCTGACGTCAATAAGGAGTATTACACACAGAACATGGAGAGAGAGGTAGTTGTTGTCTTGTAATCTCTTGCACACCTTCCAAGGATCTTTGAAATTAAATGTTCTTGTTCATTGAACAGATGTGAGTGTTGCTGACGTTTGCTGCCCATCTTTAATTGCCCCTGAGAAGATGGTGGTGAGTTGCCCCCTTGTGATGTTGCAGTCCATACGGTGTCGATACACCCAGAGTGATTTCTCTGTCGTGCTTTAGTATAATTCAATGATTTTTGGGCCATCTTCGAGGGAGGTTAAGAGTCAATCAGATTGCTGTGGTTCTGGAGTCGCATGTACAAAGAACAAAGAAAATTACAGCATACGAACAGACCCTTCGGCCCTCCAAGCCCCCACTGACTATGCTGCCTGACTTAACTAAAACCCCCTACTTTTCCGGGGATCATATCCCTCCATTCCCATTATATTCATGTATTTGTCAAGATGATCCTTAAAAGTCACTATCCATCTGGTTTCACTACCTCCTCTAGCAGTGAGTTCCAGGCAACCACCACTTTTTGTGTAAATAAAAAGAAAACTTGGCTCATACATCTCCTTTAAACCTTGCCCTTTGCACCTTAGACCTGTACTCCCTAGTATTTGACTGTCCCACCCTGAGAAAAAACTGACTATCCACTCTGCCCATGCCTCTCATAATACGGAGCATAGGTTCATAAGTCCTTGAAAGTGGAGTCAGAGGTGGACAGAATGGTGAAGAAGGCATTTGGCATGGTTGGTTTCATCAGCCAGAACATTGAATCTAGGAGTTAGAATGTCTTGTTGATGTTATACAAGACTTGGAATGCTGTATGCAATCCTGGTCACCCTATTATAGAAAGAATATTATTAAACTAAAAAAAAGTGCAGATAAGTTTACTAGGAAGTTAGCGGGACTTGATGGATTGAGTTTTAAGGAGAGGCTGGATAGACAGGGATTTTTTTCTGTGGAATGTAAGAGGTTGAGAGTTGATCTTATAGAGGTCTATAAAATAATGGGAGGTGCAGATCAGTTAGAAAGTCAATATCTTTTCCCAAAGGTATGGGAGTCTAAAACTAGCAGGGACCAGTTTCAGGGGAGAGATACAAAATTGTCCAGAGGGACAATTTTTTTCACAAGGAGGGCGGTGAGTGTCTGAAACAAACTGTCAATAGTAGAGACGGCTACAATTTTGTCTTTTAAAAGCATTTAGATAGTTACAAGGGTCTGATGGGTGTAGAGGGATATGGGCCAAATGCAGGCAATTGGGATTAGCTTCAGGGTTTTGAAAAAAAAAAAGGATAGCATGGTCAAGTTGGGCCGAAGGGCCTGTTTCCATGATGTAAACCTCTATGATTGTATAATCCTGTAGACTTCTATTAGGTCGCCCTGAGCAGATTGGCTGGGTTTCCTGTCTTGAAGGACATTAGCGAACCAGTTGGGCTTTTAATGCCAACCTAGAGGTTACTTCTAGTTCCGATGAAAGATCCTCTTGACCTGAATGCTAACTTGGATTCTCTCCACAGCTGCTGCCTGATCTGCTGAGTATTTCCAATACTTTTTGTTTTCATTTCAGATTTCCAGCAGCCGTACTATTTAGTTTTCCCTCTAGTTGTGTTGGCATTACGGACAAATGTCCACATTCCTCTGACATTTCTACAGGCAGCACTGCTTAAACCGGGCATTGGCTGACTGAAGTGATCACCCTGCCATTGGAAACTAAAATGGAAATGGTCTAACACAGAGCCATAAAAAATAGGAGCAGGAGGATGCTATTTGGCCCGTCGAGCCTGCTCTATCATTCACTACGATCATGGCTGGTCATTCGACTCAATAGCCTGACCCCGCCTTCCTCCAAACCCTTTGATCTCCTTCACCCCAAGAGCTATATCTAGCTGCATTGAAAATATTCAATGTCTTGCTTGGCCTCAACTGCCTTCTGCAATAGCAAATTTCTCACCTAGGTGAAGGAATTTCTCCTTATCTCAGTCCTAAGAGGTCTACCTGTATGCTCAGATGGTGATCCTTAGTTCTGGATACCCACACCATCGGGAGCATCCTTCTTGAATATATCTTGTCTAGATCTTTTAGAATGTTATCAGTTTCTATGAGAGCTCCCCCTCATGATTAGTCCATCTAATCTGCACGTCTGTGGAGTGTGGAAGAAATGCCAAGTGGAGGGTTACAGAATCACGACAAGAAGAAGTGAAATTAAATTTCAGAGTAGCCATTGGACGCTTGAAGAGATTTGAGGGGCTCAATGGCCTCGTCCTGTTCTGTGTACCGAACAAATGCAGCACTGTTGACGGGCTGATGTTTCTGCTGTCGCTGTAGATCCAGAACTCGGATGGGACGAGACCGGTGGGTGCCCTAGGCAAGGCTACCAGCTCCAGTGACATGCTGCTGAAATTGGCCCGGACCACACCATATTACAAACGCAATCGGCCGCACATCTGCTCCTTCTGGGTGAAAGGAGAATGCAAGCGGGGAGAGGAGTGTCCATACAGGTGAGGCCGGGGAAATGTCTGTACAGGTGAGGAGAGGGAAGCACCCGTAGAGGTGAGGAGGAGTGTCCATACAGATGTGGAGGGGGAGCGTCTGTGCAGGTGAGAAAGGAGAGATGGGGTGGTGCAGCAGAGCACGATACATGGTGGTGTAGAGTGAGATCGGGAATGTGGAACCACAGTGGAGCATGAGGCCAAGAGTGCAGAGGGGCAGTTGATTGAGAGTCCAAACTCATCCTGTGCAGGTGGAGTGCAAGCCTGAATGGTATTGCAGTGGTTAAAAGAAGCAGCCGGAGATTGGCAGTTAAGGTTGAAGATTGAAAGTTGACAGATGGGAGTTGAAGAGTATGGAGGGTTTTCATTGTCCTCTTTTTTTAAACAGTTCTTTCTGAGTAAATAAATCAATTTCTTTCCACTGCCAAGTGATTGTAGAGCCTTGCAATTATTACAGGAGTTCTCTGGAGACTAAACTCTCATCTCTGACTGAAGGTCATGGGTTCAAGTCTCATTCTGGGGGAGAAGGGGTGGTGTGTGTGTGTGTGTGTGTGTGTGTGTGTGTGTGTGTGTGTGTGTGTGTGTGTGGGGTGTGTGTGTGTGTGTGTGTGTGTGTGTGTGTGTGTGTGTGTGTGTGTGTGTGTGTGTGTGTGTGTGTGTTGCTGCTGCTGCTGTGTCAGACGTGCTGTTTCTTGGATGACGTATTAAACCGGGGCTCTGACTTGACTGCCCCCTCGGGTAATTTCAAAGGACCCCAAATTTTGATAAAGAGCAGAGCTTTTTTACTTAATTCTTTCACTGCTGGCAAGGCCAATGTTTATGGTCCATCTTTAATTGCCCTTGAACTGAGTGCCTCGATCATTTCAAAGGGCAGTTAAGAGTCAGCTACATTGCAGCTGATCTGGAGTCAGATATCGCAGTCTCAAGACCTTTAATTTTACATGGTCATCTGCTGTGCGAGACCTCATTAAAAGCTGCCTGAGTAAACATGAGAAATAAGAATGGGAGTGGGCCAGTTGGCCTCTCAAGTCTGCTCTACAATTCAATAAGAGTGTAACCGAACTACAGTGTTTCTCATTTCTACTTTCCTTTAGTGCCCTTGCAATCCAAAAATCTCTCCATCCCGTCTTGAATATCCTCGATGACTGAGCGTCCAGACCCTATGGGATAGAGAATTCCAAAGGTTCATACCTCACAGTGAATAAATTTCTCCTCAGCTCAGTCCTAAATGCCCACAGTGCTGTTCTCTCTAACCTGGATAGTGGTAACAACAACTCAGTGCCATCTTTATCAAACTCTCACGTTGTTTTGTACGTTTCAGCGAGATCTCCTCTTATTCTTTTAAAGTCTAGCGTAAAAAGGCTTGATCTCTGATTGTAGACCAATCCTCACACCTCATTATCCTGACCATAATTGGTACTAAGGTCAGTACAGAGCTGATGGGCCAAATGGCCCCCGGCACCATAGGGACTCTAAGGTTCTAATCGATATGATTAAATTGATTTGATTTTTTTTTCTTTAAAACAGGCATGAAAAGCCGACAGACCCGGATGATCCACTGGCTGACCAGAATATTAAGGACCGTTACTATGGCATTAATGACCCAGTAGCTGACAAGCTGCTGAAACGGGCAGCAACCATGCCCAGGTTGGACCCGCCAGAGGACAAGTCCATCACCACCCTGTATGTGGGAGGCCTTGGGGAGCAGATCTCTGAGACGGAGCTCCGGTAAACATTCCTTTAAGTGGGAATTTGTTAATAGCGCTCCTGGCCAAGCACGGAAGTGTGCCATGTCTTTAACATCCCGCCTTTCGGTTCAGTTTCACTCCCCTCCTGCATACAGCCTAGCCTTTTACATTTCCTCCGGGACTACAGATCACTCACCTTTCCAGGCTTGAGTCAGTGGGTAAATCTTGTGCATCTGATCCAGGAAGTCGTGGATTCAGGTCCCAGTACAGCATGTCACTCCAGGACAGGAACTCAAGGAATGCAACATTACTGGAAAAGTTCAATCAAAGTTTAAGAGGGGCTTGATGGCTTGAGTTATGAGGAGAGACCAGTTAGACTGGGACTTTTTTCTCTTGAGTGTAGGAGGCTTAGGAGTGATCTTATAGTGGTTTATAAAATAATGAGGGGCATAGATCAGCTAAGTGTTCATCGTCTTTTACTAAAGATATGGGAATTTAAAAGTAGAGAGCTTATGTTTAATTTTTTTTATTATTTTTTTTTTTATTTTTTTTTTATTTTTTTTTATTAAGCAACACAGCACGGGAAACAGACCCTTCGGCCCAACGAGCCTGCGCCGCCGTCATACCAAATAGTAGCAAATACATTATCCTATTTTAATATTCCTATATAATAATATATATATTATTCCTAATATGGAAAATAAGGTGAGAGGGGAGAGATACAAAAGGGGCAGTTGTTCACTCAGGGTGGTGAGTGTCTGGAATGAGCTGCCAGAGGGTGATGATAGAGGCGGGTACAGTTTAGTCTTTTAAAAAGCATTTAGACAGTTATGTGGGTAAGATGGGTACAGAGGGATATGGGCCAAATGTGGGCAATTGGGACTTGCTTAGGGTTTTAAAATAAAAGGGTGGCATAGATCAGCAGGGCTAAGGGCTTGTTTCCAGGCTATAACTCTGTGAGTCCCGTTTTCTCAGTCAGGTAGATGGGTGAGGCTCCATGCTGTAATGCAAAAGCGGGGGGGGAGTTCTCCCCCATATATCCTGGCCACCTTACTCCAGCAAGCAACATCAACAGCTAAACTAATTAACAATCCCATTGAAGTTTGTGGGATCTTGCTGTGCGCAAACTGGCACCTGGCTCCCTCACCAGAGTGATGACATTTCAGGTGCAATGAATTGGCAGTGAAACGTGTCAGCTCACCTTGAGGGTGTGCCTGGTGATCTATAGATGCAGCTGGTTTCTAAGATTTGTTAACTACTATTTTGTTTTTGTGTTGGATATGAAGGAATCATTTTTACCAGTTTGGCGAGATTCGCTCCATCACTGTGGTCCAGCGGCAGCAGTGTGCGTTCATCCAGTTCGCCACCAGGCAGGCGTCGGAGCTTGCAGCCGAGAAATCATTCAACAAACTCATCATTAACGGACGGAGACTGAACGTCAAATGGGGCAGGTGGGTGTTCAATAAGGTGCGTTGGAGATGGGTCAGTCCTGGTGTTTGTGGGTGCGGGCAATGCACATTTTACACTGTGGCACAGTGGTTAACACTGCTGTCTCACAGTGCCAGGGTCCTAGGTTCAATTCCAGCCTTGGGTCACTGTCTGTGTGGAGTATGCACATTCTCCCTGTGTTTGTGTGGGTTTCCTCTGGGTGCTCCAGTTTCATAGAACATTACAGCGCAGAACAGGCCCTTCGGCCTTTGATGTTGCGCCAACCAATTAGGAAAAAGCAATGACCCTCTAACCTAAACCATTCCCTTTTCGTCCATAAACTTATCTACTAACCTCTTAAACGCCACCAAACTTGGCGCATCTACAACTGACGCAGGCAAGGCATTCCATACCCTTACCACCCTCTGGGTAAAGAACCTACCTCTGACATCTGTCCTAAAACCACCACCCCTTAATTTAAAGCTATGTCCCCTCGTGCTAGCTTTCTCCATCCTAGGAAAAAGGCTATCACTGTCCACCCTATCTAAACCTCTAATCATCTTATATGTTTCAATCAAGTCCCCTCTTAGCCTCCTCCTTTCTAACGAAAACAACCTCAAATCCCTCAGCCTCTTCTCATAAGACCTGCCCTCCATACCAGGCAACATCCTGGTAAACCTCCTCTGTACCCTCTCCAATGCCTCCACATCTTTCTTATAATGTGGGGACCAGAACTGCACACAATACTCCAAGTGCGGCCGCACTAGAGTTTTGTACAGTTGCAACATGACGTTGCGGCTCCGAAATTCAATCCCCCTACCAATAAAGCTAAGACTCCGTATGCCTTCTTAACAACCTTATCGACTTGACTGCCTACTTTCAGGGATCTATGCACATATACACCAAGATCCCTCTGTTCTTCAACACTATTAAGAATCCTACCATTAGCCCTATACTCTACACATTTGTTATTCCTGCCAAAGTGAATTACCTCACACTTTTCCACATTAAACTCCATTTTCCATCTCTCGGCCCAGCTCTGCAACTTGTCCAAGTCTCTCTGCAAACTAGAGCACCCCTCTTCACTATCTACCACTCCTCCGACTTTGGTGTCATCCGCAAATTTACTAATCCAAACCACCCGTTTCCTCCCGCTCCAAAGATGTGTGAGTTGATTGGCCATTCCAAATTGACCCTAGCGTCAGGGGGATTAGCAGGGTAAATGTGTTGGCTTGCAGAAATGGCGCCTGGATGGGATTGTGGCCAGTGCAGCCTTGATGGGCTGAATGGCTTCTTCTATACCATAAAGAACCTAATAAAATAATCTGTCAGAGAGTCGGTGCAGATTTTGAGGACCAAATGTCCTCGTCTACACTGTAGGAATTCACTGAAAACCTGGAATTATTTTATTCAGCTGGTTGGTCGGAAACGGGTGGGGGTGGAGCCGTAGACAAAACAAAATTAAATGTCGAGAACTAATTGGATCCAATTTTGTGCTCTTCTGGGGTGACATTAAGAGAACTACTGAGTTAAGTTGTTCTGCATGGAACCCTTTAAAACAACAACAAATGGGGAAACTTTTGTTTCACACGTAGTCACAAACGCAGGCGTGCGTGCTGGTGAATGTGTCCATGGACAGATGCTTGTGATCACGCAACAGTTGTTCAGTGAGTGCCATCACTCGGGGATGGGTTCATTGGTGAGCAGTCACACGCAGGAACTTTGACACCTATCACTGAGCTCCTCGCCTGCTGGTTACAAGAATACTTGTGTATTTCTACTTCTGTGCCAGGCCTTGCGACTCACGTCACCACATCTATTCGTTGGTGTGTCCCTCACACCTTGTGTATAGGTTCCTTCTCTGTGCTGGTCAGACATTTGTACTGAGAGCCCATATTAATTCTTGTCCTGGATGTACCTAGATCACAAGCTGCTAGAGGGAAAGAGAAGGAGAAGGACTCGAATGTTACAGAATCAGGAATGAAATTGGAGCCTGTTCCAGGTCTGCCCGGTGGTAAGTAAAGGATAATATATTCTTTTATTATGGTGGTGGAAATATTAACTCTTGAATGACAATGCGTTCGCACACACTCATCACTCCCAACTTCTCTCTGTTATGGAACTTTTTAAAAAATTCATTTGTGGGATGTGGGCATTGCTGGTTGGCCAGCATTTATTGTCCATCCCTAGGTCCCTTTGAGAATGTGGTGGTGAACTGCCTCCTTGAATCTCTGCAGTCCATGTGCAGTGGGTTGACCCACAAATGCTGTTAGGGAGGGAATTCCAGGATTTTGACTCAGCAATCGTGAAGGAATGGTGATATATTTCCAAGTCAGGATGGCCTGGAAGGAAACTTGCAGGTAGTGATGCTCTGATGTATCTGCTGCCCTTGTCCTTTTGAGATGGAAGTGGCTTGTTGGTTTGGAAGGTGCTGTCTTTAGTGATTTGCTGCGGTGCATCTTATAGATAGTACACGCTGCTGTTACTGAGCTCCAGTGGCAGAGGAAGTGGCTGTTTGCAGATGTGGTGCCAATCTAGTGGGCTGCTTTGACCTGGATGGTGTAGAGCTTTTTGAGTGTTATTGGAGCTGCACCCATCCAAGCAAGTGGGAAGTATTCCCTTACACTCCTCACTTGTGCCTTGGGGACAGGCTGTGGGGAGTCAGGAGATAAGTTACTTGCCTCTGACCTGTTATTGTAGCTATTATGTTTATGTGTTAAGTCCAGTTGAGTTTCTGCAAAGTAACACTTAGGTGAGTCATGTACCAAGTTCCTGCAAAACCACATCTTATACATGCTGCATCCTGGTGTGAATTTAAAAGCTGTCAGACATCCTGAAATAATTTTATTGATATAAAAACCTGACCACTTTCCCTTAATAAAGTTGCCCGTGACTAGATCAGATCTCTTGCTCACTCTGGATGTTGGGCTTGCTTTGTGCTGAGGGGCAGAAACAAATAGTCTGTCGTGAAATGCTAGGATTGTCCTGGAAGCAGAGAGGTTTCAGGGGAGATGTGACTGATGTTTTCGTCATCATGATAGATTTGGAGAGATAACTGAAGAGAAACAGCTACATAGGACTGAGGAGCTCAATCCTGCCGTTCAGTCAGGTCATGGTGGGAGATAACTCTTTGTATTCTAACTGACTAGAAGTAAAGGCCAGCGTCTCATTAGCCTTTTCCATTATTTGCTTTTCAGAACATTTCATTGATAATTTTAGATTTTCACTGCTTTTCGCCATTCAGAAATAATGCTCTGATGTATCAGAGAATTAAGGGGTATGAGTTATAGGACGGATATCAGAGGTAGGTTCTTTACTCAGAGTGATTAGGGAGTGGAATGCCCTGCCTGCAGCTGTTGTAGATGCGCCAAGTTTGGTGGCGTTTAAGAGGTTAGTTGATAAGTATATGGATGAGAAGGGAATGGTTTAGTTAGGAGGGGCATTGCTTTTTATTTTGGTCGGCACAACATCGAAGGCCGAAGGGCCTGTTCTGTGCTGTATTGTTCTATGTTCTATGTTCTATGTAACTGTGTTCATATCCTTTTTAGTCCGCAGTGACTGACCTCCTGTTTACATACATTGAAACCCTTTTGCCACAGTTTTGCCCATTCACTTAATTTGTCAATTTTTTTAGTTATTTTAAGTTTCTATCTACACTGCTGGCACTGCTGCTTTTGGCAAATCTGGATGTGTGGGTGTCAATCCCATCATCTCGATCATTAACACCTGAAGCCCCAGTACAGATCCTTGTGGGCAACAGGAGTTCCATGCTGCCGGTTAATGACCTTCTCATTATCTTTACTCTCTGTCTCCAGCTGCTAAGCTAATGTCCTAATCAGGCCAATAATTTGTCTTCAATTCCATGGGCTTCAGTTGGAGTTGACAATTCTTCTAAGACCCAGCACAGGCACAATGGGCCAAATGGTCTGCTTCTGTGCTATAAGATGCTGTGATTCCCACTATGGGTAGCATGGAGGTCTGCACTGCTGCCTCACAGTGCCAGCAACGCAGGTTCGATTCCCGGCTTGGGTCACTGTTTGTGTGAAGGTTGCATGTTCTCCCCATGTCTGTGTGGGTTTCCTCTGGATATCCCAATTTCCTCTCACAGTCCAAAGATGTGCGGATTAGGTGGATTGGCCATGCTAAATTATCCCTTAGAGTCAGGGGGAACTCGCGTGGAGATAAATACATGGGGTTACAGGGATAGGGCCTGTCGACCAAATGGCCTCCTTCTGCACTGTAGGGATTCTATGATTCTAATTTTTAATTCCAGTTTCTCAGTCCCTCTGTACCGTTAGCTCCAAGTGATGGAGTGGCTGTGAGTGATGCGGATGGGGGTGAAGGGGGTGGCTGTGAGTGCTTGTTCAATTGGTTGTCAGCGTGATACGTATGCACGAGGTGATTGATCCCCTGCCTAATTTGTGCCTTGTTTTCCCTCCCTTCGCCCTCGAAGCGTTGCCTCCACCGCCGCCAACCATCGAGGAGGAGACCCCCACCAACTTCTTCAACCTCCCGCCCAGCGCTCCGCCAGCCGTAATGAACATATCGCTGCCTCCCCCGCCCGGCCTGGCACCGCCCCCACCACCAGGTACTCAGGGTTTGCAGATCGAAGGGGGTGGGGGGGGTTTCTGTCCAGCTTGTATTACACAGTGGTGCTGAGAGATCTAGAACAAATAGTTTGATCAAGACCAGCTGGGATGTCCCACGGGACTGGTCAGGTTGTTTTTTTTTACTGGGATAGCAAAGCCAGAATCCCAGGTCGGTGCGGGGAGGGAGGGAACGGGGGGAAAGGGGAAGGCATGATGGGGGTGGTGGAGTTAAAACATCAATTCTGGGTTTGCTGTGGGTATTGGCAGGGTCAGGGGGGAAAGAGAGGACCAAGGAGGAAATGGGTGAGAAGGATGGCGAGGGAGAGCTAATGGTATGTTAATTATTGTTATGGTACATTGGGGAAGAGTATTGTTTAACTAAATACGCAGAGCACCTATTAGGGGAGATTGCTGGGTCACACGGTTGGAGACAGATTGTGAAGCATCCTGAAAAATAAAACTTTTATCAGGAATGATATTAGTGTCTAGTTTCACATATCACCATCAGGCTTAGTGTCAACTTAACAGGGAAAAAGGGGCCAGTGTCACGGCAGCAACGGGGAAGTTGTTAGCTTTATTATATTATATGTTGACTGTACTCTAATATTATGGGGTATTTACTCTGATTGTTGTAATGGGTTGTAGATTGATCTCCTCTAATATTGCAGGATGTATAATGCGCTCTCTGCCATTCCTGTATCACTAACTGTGGTTTTTATTTTGTTCTCCCCAGGGTTCGGAGCCACCTTGTTCCATGGCATGCCGCCCCCGCCTCCTCCCTTCCTCCGGGCTCCAGGTCCTATCCATTACCCATCCCAGGACCCGCAGCGGATGGGTGCCCACACAAACAAACCCAACAGCGTCTAACTCATTCCTACCTTCACTGCAGTCCGGCACTGACATTGAATAAGCAGGAATTTCGGGAATGCTGCTTTTTCAAGTGTCTTTTGGAATCCCGATCCCAAATCCAATCCACCAAAAGTAATTTTTTTTTTTTACGTTTTAGAATTTAGTAAACTTGGTTTAATTTTCCCTCCCAATCGAGCAGGGGGTGGTGTGAGTGCCACCCCTCTCTCGCCTCCTCGCTGCTCAGACAGGGTTGCCCTGTATAGTTTTGATATAACCCGGTCAAACTGAGGCAAATCCCGACTCCCCTTTTGAGCTAATCCATCGCTGGACACCCTGTCTGAACACCTGACTAGAATGTGAGTTGGGCTCCGCCGCTCTCTTCACGGAGATATGTTGGTGTATCTCCCCCCACTCCTCTACACGTGATGCATCACTGAAGTGGTCAGGGAATTCCACCCCCACACACCAACACCGACGTAGGCAGGGCAGGAATGGAGGCATTGAAGTTGGCCTCAGCACCACTGGACCCTTGAAGTGATGGGTTGAAGTAGAAGAGTCAGTTGGGTGTTTGAGTTCAAACTCTGTTGAAAAACTTCTTTCCCATCTGCCCATTCACTCATCTTCACTGGTTGGCTTGAATGTGAAGAATTGCCTTCCTCCCAGCAAGAAGGGATGTGCCTGCTGGAGTCCCAAGAACTGCCCACACCACCCAGGGTTTGGTACAAGGCATTGTTTGAGTGAGACGTTAAAAAAAAAACACAGATTAGTCAAGTGTTAAACCTGAATAATTGTCTGTGTTAATTGACAGTTCCAATTGGAGCCCAGAATTGATTGTTAATGTAGAGGTGATATTGTGGGTATTTCATCACTGGACAGTCCCTGTGTCTGTGGTCTCTAAATGCTTGGGATGAAGAGTGATTCCACCTCTATAGGAGGGCATCAAAGAGCCAGCAGGGTGAATCTAGGGATTGTCATTATTGGGGTTGTGTTGTGTGGGCTTCAGTAACCCACAAGTAGAACAAAGTGGCCTTTGTTGGGGTAGGACTCTTGCCGGAATGTTCTTCCTCAGGCCTTCATGGTTCTTCACACGCATTCGTTGGGCGGTGAAGCTCTGGAGTCCAATTCCTGGAGCCAGTGCACTCCCGGAACACGAGCTACACTGAGCTGAGAGAGCGCGCACGGCACAGAGATTCGAGGGAGGGATTGGGTATGGAGAGCTGGCGAGGCAGAGAGCCGCATTGGCCAGGATTTTCTCGTCCCGCTGTGATAGGAGTTGCCGCGGGGCATGTGGTGGGCCGCCTCGGGTCACCCATTGAGGCGGTGGGACTGGACATTCCCAGCAGTGGACAAGGCTGGAAAATCCCTGCCTCTGGCAGTGCCGATGTGGCGCAATGATTGTGTACTAAATCCTATCAGTAACTTCCCCACGTTCATCCGAGCTTATTCTGGAAATTCAGTGGAATACAATGTTGCCTTTTTTCCTGCTAAAATACTTCTGTGTCGTTTTTTGACTCGTTGGTAGCCTGGGCATGGCTTTGTGCAGGCAGTGCTGTGAGTGTCCTGGGCTGTGAGTAATTGTTTACTGAGCAGACTGGCTATTTGCATTGGCGTAGGGTTTCTTTCTTCTCCCCTCTCAGAAGCTGTGTGGGGTATTGACCCCACTGTAACCTATGCCACCTCCACTTGATAGCTCTCTGAGCTTCTGACAATGATTCAGCAATTTCTACTCCCCCCGTATCCAGCAGCTCCTGCCAAAAACTGCACCTCATTGTGTGAGCAAGGGGGTGTTAAGTTGACTATCTGTGGAAGCTGAGAGATAGGCTTCAGGATTTTTTAAACATATATGGAACATATGGGCAGCACGCTGGCACAGTGGTTAGCATTGCTGCCTCAGTGCCAGCGACCTGGATTCAATTCTGCCACGGATCGCTTTGTATTTTGAGTGCATGTTCTCCCTGTGTCTGCATGGGTTTTCTCTGGGTGCTGCAGTTTCCTCTCTCAGTTTGAAAGACGTGCTGGTTAGTTGCATTGGCCACGCTAAATTCTCCCTCAGTGTACCCAAACAGGCACTGGACTGCAAAAATTAGGGATTTTCACTGTAATTTTATTGCAGTGTTAATGTAAGCCTACTTGTGACTAATAAACTTAAAAAAATGTGTTTTGCAGCAGGATTGGCTCAGTGGGTTGATACTGGGGAACCCACCTTTGCTCCAACCCCCCGCACACCAAGCTCTCTCTATCCCAGGTCTGCCTCACTGAGTCCTACTGGTGCCTGAGGGTGGACTGCCTCACCCCTGTGATTCATCTGGACAAAGTCACTCAGTGGAATTAAACAAAACTGAATAGCGCCGGCGATAACATTCATTCCCGAGGTCACAACTCCTTCCCAGCTTTGTTTTGTAAATTCACTTGTCTCTTTTTTGAATACTCCTTAGCCTCTCTCCTCTCTTTGCTCCACCGTTGTCCTCCCAACGATTCAGTGTCTCTGAAGCCCTGTTGAATAAGCTGAGATTTGTGAGGCTGTGTGGATGTTCTGTAGAATGCAGCAGAAATTGTGTGTCTGGTCTTGGTGCAAGGGCAAGGAATCTGTTGCTTTGGGAGAAACCTGTCGAAAGGGAGCTGTTGTTCCTGTCAGTCCATTCACTTCATAAAGGTTTCTTTTTTTAAAAAAAAGTGGTTTGTGAGTCTGTTTTATTTAATTGAGAGGTTTATTTAATGTTGCTCTTTCGTAGAAAATTAGAAAAAATACTTCAAAGGTTGCCAGCTGTTTTCTGGGTGAGGGAAAATGTTTTGGATCCTAAGCTTTATTAATAGAAACATTGAGTTTTTAAAAAAATCCTACACTGGTTAGGCTAGAGTGGAATATTGTGTCCAATTTTAACCACATGTTTGGGAAGACTTCAAGTCTGGAGAGGGCAGAGAGATTGGCGCCAGGGATTTTAGTTACATGGAAAATCTGGGGAGGTGATGGCAGAATGGTATTGTCACTGGACCAGTAACCCTGAATAATGATGTCCCAGGTTCAAATCCCACCACTGCAGAAATTTGAATTCAGTAAAAACCTGGAATTAAAAATCTAATGGTGAGCATGAAACTATTGTCTCTGGACAAGGGTGCAAGGTGTGTAAAGTATTCACAGCTCTGATGAAAGGTCATCTAGATTCAAAAGCTTGGCTCTGTTCTCTCATCACAGATGCTCTGAGATTTTCTAGCACATTCTGTTTTTGTTTCTGATTCCAGCAGTTTTTGTCGACTATTGCCATTCATTAATGTCCCCTTTAGGGAAGAAAATCTGCCGAACTTACCCGGTCTGGCTTATGTGTGATTCCAGATGCACAGCAATGTGATGGTATTGTGGCACAGCCTTCTCTCTGAAAAGGTGAAGGCTGAGCTGTGATCCAGTTGGGATCATTAAAATTATGAAGGGGGAGGGATGCACGGAGATAATCCTTCCTAGGGGCATGTTCTCCTTTATGCTTCCTGAAGTTAATGACGATCTTCTATGTTTTGTTGACGTTTCAGGGAGAGATTGTTGTTGCTGGCACAATGGGTAAATTTTTCTGCAGATTCGAGGATTAAGGAAACCTGGGGAAGTGCCCCAAGTTGTTTCTTCTCGAATATTGCTGGGATGAGAGACATTATCAAAGATATTTGTCTTGCACTCTGCAAAAATGCCAAATTTCAATCAGTTCAATTTATAATGCAGGAAATAAAGGGTTCTGATTGGTTAGCAAGTCAATTCTGGCTAATGTGTTGCTATGGCGAAAGCAACAGGGAATTTTAATTACCTCCGGGTAATTCAAAAAAGATACAAGATGGGAACATATTTCTTTGAGTCCTTGCACAACTGAATCCTTGCAATAGCGATAGCGTAATTCCTGAAGTGTCCAGACCAGCTGGAGTTCAACAGCCACGATGCATAACCAAATCTCAGAAATTGGCCTTGAAGGGGCTGGAACATTAAAGGTGATTGGACTGAAGTGTCTAAAATGTTCAAAATTAGAGTCAAGCTTCTGGCTGTGATATCCAGTGACGCGAAGATGAATAAAAATCTGGAACTCTGTTCGCAACACCTGGAAAGTCTGCAGATGCTGAGGAACAGCTGGAACTGTCAACACTGAGTCTGAGAGCAAAACCTAAGGAAAGGCAGATGCAGGAAAACAAATGAAGGCGGAACATTTTTGGAAATACTGAGTGGGTCAGACAGGCTCTGCGGAGAGAATATAAGCAGAAAATATTGGAAAATCTCAGCAGGCCTGGCAGCATCTGTGGGGAGAGAATATAAAACCAATAATTCAAATCTGGATGACCCTTTATAATCATTTTGCATTTTTGTTTCCAGGAGCTGCAATATTTTGCTTTTATTTGTGGAGAGAAACTGGAGTGATTTAAAGTCAATGACTTCAGAATTGCGCAATTTCAGAATTCTAATAGGTTTTAAGCAAGTTAAAAAATGGGAGGGTGGAAAATGGACAAAAGGGAAGGTTTGTGACAGGGCAGAATACAGAAGAGATTTAATGACAAAGTGATTGGTGCTGCAAGAATGATAATTAAATAAATAAAAGATGAGAGTATCAGGATCAGCTGCTGTTCAAAAGTAAAAGGAAGATAAACTTGCAAAGAAAATAAAATGGAGGCAGATCTGACTTGAAATCACCCAAAAGGCGATGTTAAAGGCTGCAAAGTGCCTCATTGAGAGGTGAGGAGCAGCCCCTGAAATGGGACTGAGCTTCTTTGGAACACAGCAAGTAGTCTCACAACACCAGATTAAAGGTTAATTTGGTAGCACGAGCCTTTGGACCGCATCTTAAGAGTTTTCAGACTTGCATTCCGACCATTACCTTGTAATTGAGTTTGTGTCTATATACGCCCTGTTTGTGAATCAAATCCTACTACCCTCACTTCATGAAGGGACAGTGTTCCAAAAGCCCGTGCCACCAATAAACTTTTAGGACTTTAATCAGGTGTTGTGAAACTGTAGAGCAGAAGGATCTCGGGGTCCAGGTCCATAGGACTCCTAAATCGGCCTCGCAGGTGGAGGAAGTGCTCAAGAAGGCGTACGGTGTACTGGCCTTCATTAATCGAGGAATAGAGTTTAGGAGTCAGGAGGTAATAATGCAGCTCTATAAGACTCTTGTCAGACCCCAGTTGGAGTATTGTGCGCAGTTCTGGTCGCCTCATTATAGGAAGGATGTAGAGCCTATTGAGAGAGTTCAGAGGAGATTTACAAGGATGCTGCCTGGATTGGGAGGCAGGCCTTATGAAGATAGGTTGAGGGAGCTGGGACTCTTCTCACTGGAGAGACGTAGGTTGAGAGGCGACCTGATAGAGGTTTATAAAATGTTGAGAGGAATAGATAGGGTGGACTCTCAGAGACTATTTCCCCGAGCTGAAATGGTCACTACGAGAGGACACAGATTTAAGGTGCAGGGAAGCAAATACAAAGGAGATGTCAGGGGTAGGTTTTTCACTCAGAGGGTGGTGAGTGAATGGAACTGACTGCCGTCGGAGGTTGTTGAGGCAAACTCACTGGGGTCTTTTAAGAGACTTCTGGATGAGTATATGGAAAAGAATAGGATAGGGGTTTATAGATAGGTCTGTGGATTGGTAGATGTGATCGGCGCAACTCGTGGGCCGAAGGGCCTGTTTGTGCTGTATTGTTCTATGTTCTTACTATGTCCACCCCAGTCTAACTACAGGAGACCGAGGGTAGGCAGCTCAGAGTGGGAGCAAGATGGAGAAGCAAGCAGCACTTCATGGTCACGTTCGCAGACTGGACGGAGGTGTTCTGCGAAGCAGTCAGCCAGTCTGCATTTTGAGTTCCCCAATGCAGCAGCGTGAGTTGTGAATACAGTGTAGCAGACTGACAGAAATACAAGTGAATCGCTGCTTCACCGGGAAGGAGTTTTGGAAGCACTGGGGTGGAGGTGGTACAAAGGCACATGCTGGAATTCCTGAGTTAGTGTGAGGAGGTGCTGTGGAAAAGGAAAGCAGCGTGTTGGGCTGTCTGAGGAATGGACCAGGTGTCATTGTGGGGAGGGGGCATCTTGTCTTAATATCACACTGGAGAGATGCAAAAGAGTCCTTTTAAATAGGGAGGCAGGTGGGGTTAGAGGTTAGGAACTCTGGCTCTGAAGAGGAGGGGAAAGAATGAGAGCAGAAGAGTGGGTAATGCGATGGACACTGAGGCTCTCTCAACCAGGACTGATGGAAACCTTGTTTGAGGAAAAAGGAAGACCTATCCTGATAGTATTGTGGAAGAGAACATCATCAGAAAAGATGCATTGGAGTTTGAGAAAATGGGGGAACGAAATGGAATCTATGGGGGGAGGGGTGAGAGGTGTGTGTCCAGTAGTGAACTAACAGATCCTGCTAGTTTACCATTCACCTCTTAAGGAAAACTCCATTTGACAATTCTGTCCTCTTTCTTTCCCTGCACACATTTTAAAAAGATCTCTGCGTGCTGATCTGTGTTTAACACGCCTTTTAAAGTGACTGAGAGACAAATGTTTGCTGACCTAGGTTTCCTTTAAATAGATGCACTTAAAGAGAAGTTGTTTAAACAGATGAGTGTGAAAGAAATAGAAGGAAATGCCAATAAGGGGGCAGTACGATGGCACAGTGGTTAGCACTGCCGTCTCAGCGCCAGGGACCTGGGTTCAATTCTGGCCTCGGGTCTCTATCAGTGCGGAGTCTTCACGTTCTCCTCATGTTTGCGTGGGTTTTCTCCGGGTGCTCCGGTTTCCTCCCACATCCCAAAGATGTGCTCTTAGGCTAATTGGCAAAACAAATTCTCCCTAATTTGTCTCAAATTTGGTTTTTAATCCATAGATCTATAAACATAGACAGGGATCACGGGTAGAGGTGGGAACATCGGGGTGGTGGCAAAGGCTCGTTGGGCCAAAGGGCCTGTTTCCCGTGCTGTTTTGTTCTTTGAAGTTCACACGGAGTAGCATGGGTCAGTTGGGATGAATGGTCTTTTATGGTGTAAAATGTGACGTGATCACGTGTTGTCCACAAAGAAAGATCTCTCATATCAGTACTATTTATCTTTAATGTAGATCGATATGATTGACAATTTCAGTTTAAGACTTTACATTTAACAAGGTGAACTATTCAAAATTGCTAAAACAACCGTGTTCGACACAGTCCTGTTTAAGCACAGCAGTGTGGTATTAAAGGGAAGTTTCCTTGTTTTGAGTGGTTAAGGTGAATTCTGCTTTGATCATATGAGAAGCAGCCTCCCCCCTCTGTCCCCTCTGCCCTCTCCATCCCATGCTAATTCTTTTTGGTTCTTTCATGAGTTGGCTGCGATATTTTTTGTTTCCTGAAGTCAGGTTGCTAATCAGTGAAGCACCCCGTGGCAGCATAGCTGTCTCACAAGTCTGCAGATTCGGGGAGCGGAGGCCCAGTCCATCCACGAGCCAGCCTGTTGAAACTGGGCCTGTTTGTGATGCGCTCTGCATCCACGTTGACTTCTGGCTCCTCCTGTTCCTCCATGGGCTCGAAGCCCGAAGCCTCGTACAACCTCCTGTGACCACCGGGAAGGCCGAAGGGAGTGGGAGCTCTAGAAAAAGAGGGAATCGATCAGACCCGAATAACAGCTGGGTTATTTACACAGTGCAAAGCTGTTCTAGAGCCAATCCCATTTAAACATTGCACTGTGTGGTCAGAAAGAACAAACCTGCATTTCTGTAGCACCTTCCATCATTACAGGCATCACCAAACTTTACACAACCAATAGATCCTTTCTGAAGAAGTTATTGTAATCACGGAGGCTTTCCTGTGTGGAAGGAGGCCATTCGGCCCATCAAGTGCTCACTCAAAGAGCATTCTATCCAGTTTCAATTCCTGTTTGAATACTTGGATCGAACCTGCCTCCATCACCCTGTCAGAAAGCTTCACTCTCAACAATCTAAACAATGTGTTCAAATGGATTAGTTGCCATGTAAAGAAAAAAGCACCATCCAGCTTAGAGATCAAACATCTGGGTTAAATGTTTTTCTCTCATCACTTTTACTCCTGTTGTCCATTATTTATATTCCCTCCAGTTCTTGATGTACGCCTGAGGGAGCAGTTTCTCCCCCTCCATTCCGGTCACGACATCTCCGTCAAGTCTCCTCTCAGCCGTCTTTTCTCCAGATAAACAGACCCAACCTCTCCAATCTATCCTCGTACAGTTGTTTATCCCTGGAATCATTCTTGGGAATCTCCTCTCTATTCTAACCAATCCCCTCAAATCCTTCCTCAAGAATAACACTCAGAACTGGTAAGATGCTCTTTCAGAGAGTCGGTGCAGACTTGATGGGCTGTATGGCTGCCTTCTGCATGAAAGGGATCCTATAGTTCTACACCATGTGCTTTATTAACTTCTCCCTCAACGTACCCTGCTATCTTCAATGTTATGGTACATAGTTATCAAATTCCCTCTGTTGCTGCACCTTCTTGAGAGTTTCTGCCTTTATTTTTTACTTTATTCTGTATTCTTCCTGACAAAGTGAATCACCTCACACTTCTCAGCACTGAACTTCATCTGTCACTTGTCTGCCTAATCCACCAATATGCCTAGGTCTTGTGAAGTTGAGGGCTATCTTCATCACAGCTAAAACTTTTCCAATCTTGATACCATATGCAATATTGAAATCATACTCTGCACACCACAGGCTACAAATATATAAGCCTATATAGCTTCCTACATATGTATGTATGTATGTGTATATATATATATATATATATATAAATAGTAAGTTATGTTGGAGCTGTGCAAAGCATTGGTTAGACTGTAGCTGGAAGACTGGTCACCTCACTGCAGGAAGGATGTGATTGCACTGGAGGGGATACAGAGGACATTCTCCAAGATATCGCCTGCATTTGAGCGATTTAGGAGAGATGAGTTAGGCTTGGAATGTTTTTGTTCGAGCAGAGAAGGCTGAGAGGGGACATGATTGAGGTTATAAGATTATGAAGGGTAAGGACAGGGTGAGTAGGGAGCAGTTGTTCTCCTTGTTTGAGGGGTTAATCATGAGGAGACAGAGTGTGAGGGTCAGAAGAGATTTGAGAAAAGAAATTTCACTCAGAGGTGGGAATCTGGATTATGCTGCCTGGGAAGGGAATGGAGCCCGGAAACCTAACAACTTTAAAAAAAAATTTGGATGAGCACTTGAAATATAACATTCAAGGATATGGGAAAAGTGCAGGAAAATGGGATTAGTGTGGTTTTAGTGTTAGTTATTGTTGGTGCAGATTCGATAGGACGAAGGGCCTTTCTCCTCTGACCCCCTGGGGAAGAGCGAGGGTCCCAGCACTGACCCCCTGGGGAAGAGCAAGGGTCCCAGCACTGACCCCCTGGGGAAGAGCGAGGGTCCCAGCACTGACCCCCTGGGGAAGAGCGAGGGTCCCAGCACTGACCCCCTGGGGAAGAGTGAGGGTTATGATGTACAAATGCCGGCGTTGGATTGGGGTAAACACATTAGGAAGTCTGACAACACCGGGTTTAAGTCCAACTGATTTTTTTGATAGTAAACTCACAAGCTTTCGACGTATTTATCCCAGTCCAATGCCAGCATCTCTACATCATGACCCTTGTCAGTGCTGGTACTCTCGCTCTTCCTCAGGGGATCAGCGTTGGGACCCTCACTCTTCCCCAGGAGGTCAGTGCTGGGACCCTCGCTCTTCCCTTGGAAGTCAGTGCTGGGATCCTCGCTTTTCCCCAGGGGGTCAGTGTTGGGACCCTCGCTCTTCCCCAGGAGGTCAGTGCTGGGACCCTCGCTCTTCCCTTGGAAGTCAGTGCTGGGATCCTCGCTTTTCCCCAGGGGGTCAGTGTTGGGACCCTCGCTCTTCCCCAGGAGGTCAATGCTGGGACCCTCGCTCTTCCTCATGAGGTCAGTGTTGGGACCCTCGCTCTTCCCCAGAGGGGTCAGTGTTGGGACCCTCACTCTTCCCCAGGGGGTCAGTGCTGGGACCCTTGCTCTTCCCCAGGGGGTCAGTGCTGGGACCCTCACTCTTCCTGATAGGGTCAGAGTCGTATAGAGGAGAAAGGTCCTTCGTCCTATCGAATCTTCACCAACAATAACTAACACTAAAACCGCACTAATCCCATTTTCCTGCACTTTTCCCATATCCTTGAGTGTTATGTTTCAAGTGTTCATCCAAATATATTTTTTGTGTTGGTAGGTTTCTGGGCTCTACTCCCTTCCCAGGCAGTGCAATCCAGATTCCCATTTCTGAGTGAAATTTCTTTTCCCCCTTTGGGGAACTCCACTACAAACCTTTCTCCAATCTGAAAAACAACATTGATCACTACTCTTCCTGTCACTTGGTTAATTTTTAAATCCAATTTTCATTTTTTTCCATGTGTTGAGAGTTTTGCTCACAAATCTCACGTGGCACTGTATCAAATTCATTTTGAAAATCCATATAACCAACTTAATAAACATGTCCTTATCAATCTTCTCTATTCCCTTTTCAAAAATCTCCACCAAGTTAGTCAAACATGATTTTTCAACAAGCAAAGGACAAGAAAATTACAGCACATGAACAGGTCCTTTGACCTTCCAAGCCTGCATTGACCATGCTGCCTGACTGAATTAAAACCTCCTACTCTTCCGGGGATCATATCCCTCCATTCCCATTCTATTTGTGTATTTGTCAAGGTGCCCCTTAAAAGTCACTACCATGTCTGCTTCCACAACTTCCCTTGGCAATGAGTTCCAGGCACCCACTACTCTGTGTAAAAAATCTGCCTCGTACGTCTCCTTTAAACCTTGCCCCTCGCGCCTTAAACCTGTGCCCCCTAGTAATTGACTCTTCCACCATGGGAAAAATCTTCTGACTATCCATTCTGTCCATACATAATCTTGCAGACTTCTATCCGATTGTCCCCTCAACCTTCATTGTTCCAATGAAAACAAATCAAGTTTCTCCAACCTCTCTGCATAGTTAATGCCCTCCCTATCAGGCAACATCCTGGTAAATCTTTTCTGTACCCTCTCCAAAGTCTCCACATCCCTCTGGTAGTGTGGCGACCAGAATTGAAACTATATTCCAAGTGCAGCCTAACTAAAATTTTATAAAGCTGCAACATGACTTGCCAATTTTTAAACTCAGTGCCCCGGTCGATGAAGGTAAGCATGCTGTATGCTTCTTGACTACCTTCTCCACCTGCATTGCCACTTTCAGTGATCTGTGTACCTGTACACCCAGATCCTCTGCCTATCAATACTCTTAAGGGTTCTGCCATTTACTATGTATTTCCTGTCTGTATTAGACTTTCCAAAATGCATTGTCTTATATTTGTCTGGATTAAACTCCATCTGCCATCTTTCTGCCCAAGTCTCCAAATGATCTATATCCTGCTATAAGGTCTGGTGGTTCTTATCACTATTCACAAATCTATCAACCTTTGTGTCATCCGCAAACTTACTAATCAAATCAGTTACATTTTCTTTAAATCATTTATATATATTACAAACAGCAAAGATCCTAGCACTGATCGCTGAGAAATGCCACTTGTCACAGCCCACCATTTAGAAACATACCCTTCCACTGCTAATCTCGGTCTTCTTTGATCCAGCCAGTTTTGTATCCACCTTGCCAGCTCACCTTCGATCCCATGGAACTTCATCTTCTGCACCAGTCTGCCATGAGGGACCTTGTCAAAGGCTGTAGTGAAGTCAATGTAGACAACATCCACTGCCCTACCCTCATCAATCACCTTCATCACTTCCTTGAAAAATAATCAAGTTCATGAGATTCGACCTTCACAAAACCATGTTGCCTCTTGTTAATACATCCATTTATTTCCAGGTGGGAATAAATCCTGCCTTGAAGAATTCTCTCCAATAATTTCTCTGCCACTGATATAAGGCTCACCAGCCTTTAATTATTTGGATTATTCTTGCTACCTTCCTTAAACAAAGGAACAATATTGGCTGTTCTCCCAATCCTCTGGGACTTCTTCTATAGCCAGTGAGGATATAAAGATTTCTCTCAAGGCTTCAGCAACTTCCTCCCTTGCCTCTCTCAGTTTTCTGGGGTATATCCCACCAGGCCCTGGGGTGTTATCTATCTTAATGTTTCTCAAGAATCCCAATATCACCACCTTTTTGATCTCAACATAACTCAAATTATCTACATATCCTTTCCCAGACTCATCATCCACCAAGCCCTTCTCTTTGGTGAATACTGACGCAAAGTACTCATTAAATATCTCGTCCATTACCTCTAGTTCCATGCATGGATTCCCTTCCTTGTCCTTGAGTGACCGATCTTCTCCCTGGCTACCTTCTTGCTCTTTATATATGTATAAAAAGCCTTGGGACTTTTCTTAATTCTGCTGACCAATGCTTTTTTGTGACCCCTTTCAGCCCTCCTTCCTCCTTGCTTAAATTTCTTTCTACTTTCCTTGTACTCCACACTTGCTTCATGTGTTCCCAAGCTCCTATCCATGCCCCCTAGTTCTAGTTTTACTTGCCAGTAGAAACAATCTCCTTGTTTCTATCTTATCGATTCCCTTCATAATCTCATATGTTTCTATAAGATGTCCCTCGTTCTTCTGAATTCCAATGAGTGCAGCCCCAGTCTACTCAGTCTCTCCTCATAAACCAAGCTTCTAACTCTGGAATCAGCCTAGTGAATCTCCTCTGCACCCGCTCCAGTGCCAATATATCCTTTCTGAATAAGGAAACCAAAACTGTACACAGTACTCCAGGTGTGGCCTCACCAGCACCTTATACAACTACAACATAGAACATAGAACATTACAGCACAGAACAGGCCCTTTGGCCTTCGATGTTGCGCCGACCAATATAAAAAGCAATGCCCCTCCAAACTAAACCATTCCCTTCTCTTCCATATACTTATCAACTCACCTCTTAAACGCCACCCAACTTGGCGCATCTACAACTGCTGCAGGCAGGGCATTCCACTCCCGAACCACCCTTTGGGTAAAGAACCTACCTCTGATATCCGTCCTATACCTATCACCCCTTAATTTAAAGCTGTGTCCCCTCGTGCTAGCTTTCTCCATCCTAGGAAAAAGGCTATCACTGTCCACCCTATCTAAACCTCTATCATCTTATATGTTTCAATAAGGTCTCCTCTTAGCCGCCTTCTTTCCAACGAAAACAACCTCAAATCCCTCAGCCTCTCTTCATAAGACCTGCCCTCCATACCAGGCAACATCCTGGTAAACCTCCTCTGTACCCTCTGCAATGCCTCCACATCTTTTTTATAATGTGGGGACCAGAACTGCACACAATACTCCAAGTGCGGCCGCACTAGAGTTTTGTACAGTTGCAACATGATGCTGCGGCTCCTAAATTCAATCCCCTACCAATAAAAGCTAAGACTCCATATGCCTTCTTAACAACTTTATCCACTTGACTGCCTACTTTCGGGGATCTATTGACACATACACCAAGATCCTTCTGTTCCTCAACACTATTAATAGCCCTACCATTAGCCCTATACTCTACACATTTATTGTTCCTGCCAAAGTGCATTACCTCACCCTTTTCCACATTAAACTCCATTTGCCACCTCTCGGCCCAGCTCTGCAACTTGTCCAAGTCTCTCTGCAAACTATAACACCCCCCTTCACAAACATAACCTTGTTGTTTTTTAAACTCCATCCCTCCATTCTGAAGGACAGAATTTCATTTGCCTTCTTAATTGCCTGCTCTCATAATGTGATTCTTCCTTTTAATCTTCCCTCTCTCTCATTATTCAGGGTGTTCTATATTTATTTGTCCTATCTTTCTTCTTCAGTAGAATACATGCGGACAGTGTCTGCAATACTTTGCTTTGATGGTGACCCATTGTCCATCTTTTCTGCCCACATTTGTTTCCAACGCACTTGAATCAGATTTATTCTCATCCCATCAAAGCTGGTTTTCTCCCAACTAATAAGGCTGCTCTGGATTGTTCGTTGTCCTTTTCCGTGGCCGATCTAAATCTTACGATAAAATGGTCACTGTCCCTGTCTCTTAAATGCTCTCCCATTGATAGAAAGTTTATTTATTAGTCACAAGTGAGGCTTACCTTAACACTGCAATGAAGTTACTGTGAAATTCCGCTAGTCACCGCAGCCTGGTGTCTGTTCGGTTCGAACCAACACATCTTTCAGAATGTGGGAGGAAACTGGAGCACCTGGAGGAAACCCATGCCGACATGGGGAGAACGTGCAAACTCCGCACAGACACTGACCCAAGCCAGGAATCGAACCCAGGTCTCTGGCGCTGTGAGGCAGCAATGCTAACCACTGTGCCACCCACTTCATCCACTTGGGAAAACTCATTCCCCAGAATCATATCCACCGGTGCCTATCCTCTCTCAGAGAGCCAGAAAGCTACTGTTCAAGGAAATTAACCTGGAACAGATTTCAGAAACTCTTGTCCCTTGACGACAATAATCTCTCCCTCAATGACATCAAATTGAAGGAGATTGTCATCAATTTCCGGAAGTGGATTAGAGAACGTGCCTCTGCCTACGTCAATAGGGATAAAATAGAGATGGTTGAGGAATGAATTATTAGCCTCTGCTCAACAACTCTTCCCCCCCCCCCATCCCATCACCACCAACTCCCCCTCCCTCCCACCCCAACCCACACCTCTGCTTATCTCCACTGTCACTCTGAGGTGAGATCACTTTGCAAGTATCTAAATAGGCCACACAAGGTAAAGGTTTGAGAAGCAATTCTGTTTCCCCTTGAGGCTGAGAGCTCCAGCAATAGGTTACTAATGACACGAGGTGCTATTTATTCCTTTGGTTAATGTTGGAGGGTGTGCTGTCTGCTTCAGATCATATATTCACTGCATTGCAGGCCAGTGAAATCATCTCAACCCCAAAATAAATCAGAGCTTTAAATATTGCATCCATGATGTGTGCTAAAGAGAGTTTGCATGCAATGCTGTGTTTCTCTTATCCTCAGGAAGATTTACAAGGTCAAAGAATTACTCTTCATTAAGGTGTGAATCAAACCAAGGTTATGGGAACAAGTGGGAAATGTTCAGATAGTCAGGGATGTTAGTCAATGGGTAAGTATTGGCTTAGCAAGTGGGCAGCAAGGTGGCACAGTGAAGAGCACTGTTGCCTCACAGTGCCAGGGACCTGGGTTCAATTCCAGCCTTGGGTCAGTGTCTGTGTGGAGTCTGCATGTTCTCCCTGTATCTGCGTGGGTTTCCTCTGGATGCTCTGGTTTCCTCCCACACTCCCAAAGATGTGTGGGTTACGTTGACTGGCCGTGTTAAATTGCCCCTTGGTGTCAGGGGGGACCAGCGGGATAGATATGTAGGGTTACAGAAATTGGGTGGGATTGTCGTTGGTGCAGACTTGATGGGCTGAATGGCCTCCTTCTGTACTGTAGGGATTTTATGGTACAATCTACAATTTTGGTCTTCACGTTTAAGAAAGGACATATTTCCACTGGAAATGATATGGGAAAGATTCACTAAACTAATCCTCTCATTGTAGAACAACCCCATCATCATCCTCACCTAGGGGGTTGTTCTACAATGAGAGGATAAATACTTTGGGGCTGTATTCCCTGGAGTTTAGAAGAATGAGAGTCATCCAGACTCGAAACATTGGCTCCATTCTCTCTCCACAGATGCTGTCAGACCTGCTGAGATTTTCCAGCATTTTCTGTTTATGGTAGTTCTCCCTCGTTCCTGCTCTGGATCGCTAACTGACGTGATGTGCCCTTTCAGTCAGGGCCTGTGCCAGTGTCCTTGTAGGAAAATGGAAACAGGAAGAGAGCAGGAATTTGGGGAGACACAGTGGTTTAGCAGTCACATCGCCAGACTGGTAATCCAGAGACCCAGTGAAAGATCAGGGGGCATATTAGCTGGGGAAATTGAAAAAAGTTCAATTAACAAAATCTGGAAATCACTGTTGGTGACCCTGAAACTATCATTAATTGTGGGGAAAACCCATCTGGTTCACTAATGTCCTTTAGGGAAGGATATCTGCCATCCTTAACAGGTCTGGCCCACATGTGACTCCAGACTGACAGTAACGTGATTAACACTGAACTGGTCTAGCAAGCCACTCAGTTCAAGGGCAGTTAGGGATGGGCAACAAATGCTGGTTCAGCCAGCGATACCCACATCCCACGAAAGAATTAAAAAAGGAATCTATGAGTCTTTTCCACCACACAATGACCATGACTCCCTGTGATCTCAAATCCACACCTCTGCACTATATCCTTTTTAATAGGATGACACAGTGATTAGCACTGCTGCCTCACAGCACCAGGGACCCAGGTTCGATTCCCAGTTTGGGTCACTGTCTGTGTGGAGTTTGCACATTCTCCCCATCTCTGTGTGGGTTTTCTCCAGATGCTCCGGTTTCCTCCCACAGTGCAAAGATTAGCTGGATTGGCCATGCTAAACTAAATTGCCCCTTAGTGTCAAAGAGACTAGCTTGGGTAAATGCAGGGGGTCTCCGGGATAGGGCAAGGGTGCAGGCTTGAGGGACCAAATGGCCTCCTTCTGCAAGGTAGGGATTCTATGAATTCGAGGAATGTCTTCTGTTCAGCCATGGTAGCACAGTGGTTAGCCCTGCTGCTTCACAGCTCCAGGGTCCTGGATTCAAGTCCTGACTCGGGTCACTGTCTGTTTGCACATTCTCTTTGTGTCTGCGTGGGTTTCCTCCGGTTTCCTCCCACAGTCCAAAGATGTGCGGGTTAGGTTGATTGGCCATGCTAAGAAATTGCCCCTTAGTGTCCAGGTTAGAGGGGTTAGTGGGTATAATATATGAGGGTAGGGCCTGGGTGGGATTGTGTTCGGTGCCGACTCGAAGGGCTCTTTCTGCACTGTAGGTCTCTTTGATCTATAAATCTCAGTTTTTCAAATTAGCAATTGACCAGGGACTGACTGTTGTTTGTGAAAGTGAATTCCCAAACTCCTATTGTCACTGTAGTGTAAAAAAGTGTTTCCCTAATTCCGCTCTGGATAGCTGACTCCTACCTTTGGGGGTGCAAGAGAGTGAGGACAGGGTGGGAGAGTGGGTGGGGGAGTGGGGGAGGTGGCAGAGTTAGGGGGAGTGTGGGGGGGGAGTGTGGGGGGGGTGGGGGAGTGTTGGGGAGGGGGATGTGAGCTGCCAAACAAGCCAAGCCGATTGAATCAGATGACACCATAAGTGGACAAGGCGAATTTGTGGAGTTTGCTCAATGCACTCCTTGTGTGTGCTAGGGGTTCTGACAATCTGCCAGTTGCACAGGATGGATAGAGTGTGGGACAAAAATAGAAAATGGAGGGAGGGAGGGAGGGCTGGAGATTTCAAGTTCTTATTGCAAGCACAAACTGCCCATCAGCGACTGACAGATCGAGACAAGGATCTCGAATCAGTTACTATTGTACGCGATTTAGTTTACAAATATATTCTTACATTAGTTATTTTGCTGATATTCATTTGTAAGTCAATATTTAAGCGTGCATCAGTGAGTATTTGAAATTAGATAGGAAAGGAAATTAAATATATACCGGCCCTCTGGAGAATGAGGCGTGAGACTCATTGGAAGATATCATGGGCCAAATGTGGTGGATGATGGTGATTCCTTGTGTATTCCTGGCGTTGGCCCCAGCTCATCCAGAACTCTACTCCCTGCATCCTAATTGACACGAAGTTCCCAATCACACTTCATTTCTGATTTAAAACTCTCCTTATTCCCAAATCCCTCCATATGGCTTTGTGTTCCCCTCCAGCCTGCCCTGCTCTACACCATCATTCTCAGAGTTATAATGTTCGAGATCTCATTGCTGTTCTGGCTTCTCCCACCTCCCTGAGTTCAATTGCTTTGCCATTGAAAGATGTGTTATTAGTTGTTCTGAAATTCTCTCCCTCAATCCTTTTTACAGCAATATTTCATGGGCACCATTACTGAGAATAATTTTGAATTCTAGATTTTATTAATTGAGATTAAATTCTATCAGCTGCTATGGATTTGAATCCATATCCTCTGATCATTAGCCTAGTCCCCTGGATAACTAGTCCAGTGACATTCCCATTCTGCCACTATCTTCCTGCTTTGATAGTAATTGGTGACTTATGAACTTGTGAAGAGCTCTGGGTACTTTACTGCCTTAAGGATGCCATATAAATGCAGTTTGTTGTTGTCTTGTTCAATGTTCTCCCCCAGATTTGCATCAACACATATCATTAATGTTATGGTTGTCTATATAATGTATGTACCACTGCACTCTGTAACAATTCACAGCGTGAAGCACTTTGAGAAGCAGGTTAGTGAGAATATAGCATACCTGGTGTCTGCTTTACTTAAGAGACAGCTCGGAAGAATGATGTGAGTATTAAATGGAGAGAGGTTCCTGACTTAAGGATGGTCCTCTGAGTATCTGAGTTCAAGGGCTTGAGTGCACTGTCAGACATACAGTACTATCAGGGTGCTGCACTGTGAGAGTGCTGCACTGTCAGACGTACAGTACTATCAGAGTGCTGCACTGTAAGGGTGCTGCACTGTCATAGTGCTGCACTGTCAGGGTGCTGTACTGTGGGAGTGCTGTACTGTGGGGGTGCTGCACTGTCAGGGTGCTGCGCTGTCAGGGTGCTGCGCTGTCAGGGTGCTGCGCTGTAAGAGTGCTGCACTGTGAGGGTGCTGCACTTTCATAGTGCTGTACTTTCAGGATGCTGCACAGTCAGGGTGCTGCACAGTCAGGGTGCTGCACAGTCAGGATGCTGCACTGTCAGGGTGCTGTACTGTCAGGGTGCTGTACTGTCAGGGTGCTGTACTGTCAGGGTGCTGCACTGTCATGGTGTTGTACTGTCATGGTGTTGTACTGTCAGGATGCTGAACTGTCAGAGTGCTGCACAGTCAGGGTGCTGCACTGTCAGGGTGCTGCACTGTCAGGGTGCTGCACTGTCAGGGTGCTGCACTGTCAGGGTGCTGCACTGTCAGGGCGCTGCACTGTCAGAGTGCTGTGCTGTCAGAGTGCTGCGCTGTCAGAGTGCTGCGCTGTCAGACTGCTGCGCTGTCAAGGTGCTGCGCTGTCAGGGTGCTGCACTGTCAAGGTGCTGTACTGTCAGGATGCTGCACTGTCAGGGTGCTGCACTGTCAAGGCGCTGCACTGTCAAGGCGCTGCACTGTCAAGGTGCTGTACTGTCAGGGTGCTGCACTGTGAGAGTGCTGTACTGTCAGGGTGCTGTGCTGTCAGAGTGCTGCGCTGTCAGAGTGCTGCGCTGTCAGGCTGCTGCGCTGTCAGGGTGCTGCGCTGTCAAGGTGCTGCGCTGTCAGGGTGCGCACTGTCAAGGTGCTGTACTGTCAGGATGCTGCACTGTCAGAGTGCTGTACAGTCAGGGTGCTGCACTGTCAAGGCGCTGCACTGTCAAGGTGCTGTACTGTCAGGGTGCTGCACTGTGAGAGTGCTGTACTGTCAGGGTGCTGTACTGTCAGGGTGCTGCACTGTCAGAGTGCTGCACTGTCAGGGTGCTGTACTGTCAGGGTGCTGCACTCCCAGAGTGCTGTACTGTCAGGATGCTGCACTGTCAGGGTGCTGCACTGTCAGGGTGCTGCACTGTCAGAGTGCTGCACTGTCAGAGTGCTGTACTGTCAGGTGCTGCACTGTCAGGGTGCTGTACTGTCAGGGTGCTGCACTGTCAGGATGCTGCACTGTTATGGTGCTGCGCTGGCAGGGTGCTGTACTGTCAGAGTGCTGCGCTGTCAGGGTGCTGCGCTGTCAGAGTGCTGCGCTGTCAGGGTGCTGCACTGTCAGGGTGCTGCACTGTCAAGGTGCTGTGATGTCAGGGTGCTGCACTGTCAGGGTGCTGTACTGTCAGAGTGCTGAACTGTCAGGGTGCTGCGCTGTCAGGGTGCTGGACTGTCAGGGTGCTGCACTGTCAGGGTGTTGCGCTGTCAGGGTGCTGCGATGTTTGGGTGCTGCACTGTCAGAGTGCTGCGATGTCTGGGTGCTGCACTGTCAGGGTGCTGCACTGTCAGAGTGCTGCAGTGTCAGGGTGCTGCGCTGTGAGAGTGCTGCACTGTCAAGGTGCTGCACTGTCAGAGTGCTGCACTGTCAGGGTGCTGCGCTGTCAGGGTGCTGCGCTGTCAGGGTGCTGCGCTGTAAGAGTGCTGCACTGTGAGGGTGCTGCACTTTCATAGTGCTGTACTTTCAGGATGCTGCACAGTCAGGGTGCTGCACAGTCAGGGTGCTGCACAGTCAGGGTGCTGCACTGTCAGGGTGCTGCACTGTCAGGGTGCTGCGCTGTCAGGATGCTGCGCTGTCGGGATGCTGCGCTGTCAGAGCGCTGCACTGTCAGGGTGCTGCACTGTCAGGGTGCTGCGCTGTCAGGGTGCTGCACTGTCAGAGTGCTGTACTGTCAGGGTGCTGCGCTGTCAGTGTGCTGTGCCGTCAGAGTGGTGTGCTGTCTGGGTGCTGTGCTGTCAGGGTGCTGTGCTGTCTGAGCGCTGTGCTCTCAAGGTGCTGCACTGTCAGGGTGCTGCGCTGTCAGGGTGCTGCGCTGTCAGGGTGCTGTGCCTTCAGGGTGCTGCGCTGTCAGGGAGCTGCGCTGTCAGGGTGTTGCACTGTCAGGGTGCTGTACTGTCAGGGTGCTGTACTGTCAGGGTGCTGTGCTGTCAGGGTGCTGCGCTGTCAGAGTGCTGCACTGTCAAGGTGCTGCACTGTCAAGGTGCTGCACTGTCAGAGCGCTGCACTGTCAGAGTGCTGCACTGTCAGAGTGCTGCGCTGTCAGGGTGCTGCACTGTCAGGGTGCTGCACTGTCAGAGTGCTGCACTGTCAGAGTGCTGCACTGTCAGGGTGCTGCGCTGTCAGGGTGCTGCGCTGTCAGGGTGTTGTGCTGTCAGGGTGCTGTACTGTCAGGGTGCTGTGCTGTCAGGGTGCTGCGCTGTCAGAGTGCTGCGCTGTCAGGGTACTGTACTGTCAGGGTGCTGTGCTGTCAGGGTGCTGCACTGTCAGGGTGCTACACTGTCAGAGTGCTGCACAGTTTCCTGCGTTACAACAAGGTGCTGTAAGAAATCTGTTGCCAGTGATAGTTAGAAGGCTTTGCAATGGGGAAAAGCATGGCAGCTGATTTGTGCACAGCAAGATCCCAGAAACAGCAATGTAATGTTCAGTTTGGGTGATGTTGGTCACAGGGTGCTGGGAAGAACCCTGCTTCTCAATGAACCATCTGGGAAAATGAGTCTCCATTTAATGTTCTATCCAACAGTGCAGCGCTCCCTCAGAGCTGTCAACGGGAGCATCCGCCATAAATCTGTCTCGTGTATGATCCGCTGAGTGAGAGCTGACACATGTGGAGGAATTTGAAGGTGATACCAAGCTGGAGAAGCTGACAGTGTTTACCTGTTGAAGCACCTGTACGTTTGTGACTGAGGTTTGACTGGGACCTCGGGCAGCTGGTTAACCATGGTTTCCACAAGGTCGGGTTGGCCAAGCAGTGCTTCAGCCCAGGGCGACTGGTACGACTTGGGGACAGCCGTGATGTTGAACTTCTCTGGTGGGATTTCCTTCAAAGGTCCGGAATACCCTAAGGAAACAAAGCAGTGAAATCAGACTCCTCCCTCATAGAACATAGAACATAGAACACTACAGCACAAACAGGCCCTCCGGCCCACGAGTTGCGCCGATCTCATCTGTACCTACCAAGCCACAGACCTATCTATAACCCCCTATCCCATTAGTTCCCATAAACTCATCCAGAAGTATTTTAAAAGACCCCAGCGAGTTCGCCTCTACCACCACCGACGGCAGCCGATTCCATTCACTCATCACCCTCTGAGTGAAAACCTTACCCCTAACATCCCCTCTGTATTTGCCCCCCAGCACCTTAAATCTGTGTCCTCTCGTAGTGACCATTTCAGCCTGGGGAAATAGCCTCTGAGAATCATCCTCACCTCAACTCGCTCTGTCTGTAACTTGCTATCCTCTGAGCCTCCAAGATTCCTGCATTTCCCCAATTACGACCTCTTAATCATGCCATTTTTAATTGCTCCACCACTGATGCCTAATCCCAAATGCTGGAATTGCATCCCTCAGTTCCCTCTCTACCCACCCTCCTTCCACACACTTCCCTCTACTTCGTCAGTTTCAGTCAGCTATTGCTTTCTTCTTTGCCTGGACGTCAAATGTCTTTTTGATCTCCCTTAATGTTGGGCATGGTGGCACAGTGGTTAGCACTGCAGCCTCACAGAGCCAGGTTCGATTCCCAGCTTGGGTCACTGTCTGTATGGAGTCTGCATGTTATCTCCCCTGGGTTTCCTCCAGGTGCCCTAGTTTCTTCCCACAGATGTGCTGGATGAGTGCGTTCACCATGCTAAATTCTCCCTTAGTGTACCCAAACAGGTACCAAATTGTGGCAACTAGAAAAATTTCACAGTAACTTCATTGTAGTGTTAATATAACCCTATTTGTGACATTTATAAATAAAACTTTCATTTGACCCAACACTACTATATCAATGTTTGTCCTCTACGTAAACCTCCCATCCAAGTCTGTCTCAATCTATTGAATGCATTCCTATTTCTTCCACCCTAATAAGCTTATTTAGCTTCCCCTTAAATATATGTACACTATTCACCTCAACTACTCCGTGTGGTAGTGACTTCCATACTCTCTCTGCTCTCTGGCGAAGGAGAATTCCTGATTGAATCTATTAGTGACTATCTTTTCTTGAATGTTGCTAAAATGTGTTGCCAGTGATTTTCACCATGCACCTTTTTTTAAAATACCTGGAGGCTCACAAAACCTATAACCTCCCTTTGCTTTCTCTATGGAAACACCTCAGCCAATCAGAGTCGACTTTCCAACCAACCCCCCCATTCTTTTCTCCAATGACATGAGCCGCAGCTCGCCTTGAAATTTGGTATTCTTGTGTTTATCCGGTTGAGCGCAAGATGGAAAGTTTTGACAATGGCTGGAGTTCTACCATCCCTCCCGCCACAGAATCGGAGCGGGTGAGGGTCCGGCAGCAGAAATCTCTGTTGACCTTGAGCAGACATTTCTGATCTCGCCCGAGTGAGGCCGTAATTGCATTTCTTACTTTACGCCTTACTTTAGTAAGGCGTTTGATAAGGTGGCCCATGGAAGACTTCTACAGAAAATGCAGATGTGTGGAATAGAGGGTGATTTAGCTAATTGGATTAGGAATTGGCTGGCAGATAGAAGACAGAGGGTGGTGGTTGATGGGAGATATTCATCGTGGAGTTCGGTGACGAGTGGTGTGCCTCAGGGGTCTGTTTTGGGGCCCCTGCTGTTTGTAATTTTTATAAATGATCTGGATGAGGGTATTGAGGGATGGATCAGTAAATTTGCAGATGACACTAAAGTTGGTAGAGTGGTTGATAGTGAAGAGGGGTGTTATAGTTTACAGAGTGACTTGGACAAGTTGCAGAGCTGGGCCGAGAGGTGGCAAATGGAGTTTAATGTGGAAAAGTGTGAGGTAATGCACTTTGGCAGGAACAATAAATGTGTAGAGTATAGGGCTAATGGTAGGGCTCTTAATAGTGTTGAGGAACAGAAGGATCTTGGTGTATGTGTCAATAGATCCCTGAAAGTAGGCAGTCAAGTGGATAAAGTTGTTAAGAAGGCATATGGAGTCTTAGCTTTTATTGGTAGGGGGATTGAATTTAGGAGCCGCAGCATCATGTTGCAACTGTACAAAACTCTAGTGCGCCGCACTTGGAGTATTGTGTGCAGTTCTGGTCCCCACATTATAAGAAAGATGTGGAGGCATTGGAGAGGGTACAGAGGAGGTTTACCAGGATGTTGCCTGGTATGGAGGGCAGGTCTTATGAAGAGAGGTTGAAGGATTTGAGGTTGTTTTCGTTAGAAAGGAGGCGGCTAAGAGGGGATCTTATTGAAGCATATAAGATGATTAGAGGTTTAGATAGGGTGGACAGTGATAGCCTTTTTCCTAGGATGGAGAAAGCTAGCACGAGGGGACACAGCTTTAAATTAAGGGGTATGAGTTATAGGACGGATATCAGAGGTAGGTTCTTTACTCAAAGAGTGATTAGGGAGTGGAATGCCCTGCCTGCAGCTGTTGTAGATGCGCCAAGTTTGGTGGCGTTTAAGAGGTTAATTGATAAGTATATGGAAGAGAAGGGAATGGTTTAGTTTGGAGGGGCATTGCTTTTTATTTTGGTCGGCACAACATCGAAGGCCGAAGGGCCTGTTCTGTGCTGTAATGTTCTATGTTCTATGTTCTATGTTCTATGTAATATCCCGCCCATTATATCTCTCTCTTCAACATTACTCAAGCTCTGTGTAAGCAAGTACATTGGAGCGTCCCCTGCAATTGGAAACATTTTCTTCACGTGTACTGGACTGAAATCCAACACCCTGTCAATTGTCTCTCTCCTAGAGTGAAGACCCCTCCCAACCTCTTCAATCCCAACCAGCAAGTACAAACAAAGCCCTGAAAGGCAGTGAGGATGGCAGAAGGATGGCAAGATGCCACATTAAAAGCAAACTCATTCCAATGGTCACCAGATGAACTGGGGATAGTTACCTGGAGCAATGATGCTGGGATTCAGGATAACATTGATATTTTTGGCAGCTGACAGTTTAGCGAATGGCTTTGGCGCCACAGCTGGAGCATTGCCTTTCCCCGGCTGTGCGATGTAGACCTCCGACCTGTAGTTCTCCTTTGCCCCATCCTGAGGCATGATCCCATCAACTTTCTGCAGAGGAGGAGAAGAAGGAAGGTTGAGTTATTGAAACTCCCTCCCTGATAACCCAGCTTCATCTTAAAAAACAGGAAGTGACATGGGAAGCATACCAAGATTGCAAGGGAGGGATTGTTCCATTTCAATGCCAGGGGTCAAACCCAGAAACGTTATCAAATCAAAAGGTCAAGTCAAGTTAAAGCAGGATGGAAGGCCATTCTGCTTCTTGAATCTGCTCCATTATTCAACAAAATCATGATTGATCTGAACCTCAACTCCACTTACCATCTGCATCCATTAGAGCCTATCAATTTGTGGTGCATGTTGGCACGGTAGTTAACACTGTTGCCTCACAGTGCCAGGGATCCGGGTTCAATCTGGCCTCAGGTGGTTGTCTGTGTGAAGTTTGCATGTTCTCCCCGTGTCTGCGTGGATTTCCTTTGGTTGCTCCAATTTCCTCCCACAGTCCAAAGATGTGAAAGATGTGTAGATTAGATGGATTGGCCATGCTAAATTGTCTCTTAACGCCCCAAGATTATAAAGAAAAAGAACATTACAGCACAAGAACAGACCCTTTGGCCCTCCAAGCCTACACTAACCATGCTGCCTGAATGAACTAAAACTCACTACCCTTTCTGGGACCATATTCCTCCGTTCCTATCTTATTCATGTATTTGTCAAGATGCTCCTTAAAAGTCACTTTTGTATCTGCTTTCGCTACCTCCCCCGGCACTGTGTTCCAGATACCCACCATTTTTTGTATAAAAAAGACTTGCCTCATACATCTCCTTTAATCTTAGTGTCAGGGGGATTACATGAGCTTACGTGAATAGGGCCTCAGTGGGACTGTAGTTGGTGCAGACTTGATGGGCCAAATGGCCTCCTTCGGCACTGTAGGGATCTTATGAGTATCGGAATTAAAATGATAAATGAGGTAACAGTTAGTATTGTTTATCGTGGGCAGGAGTTTGACACTTGTACCATACTGACATGAAGAAGAATTTCTAAACATCTCTTAAATGGTTATTGCTCCCGCATTCAAAGCTTCCACAACAGCAGAGAGCTTTTCACTGTCTCCGTCCTACTAATTCCTTTCGAATCTCGATCAAATTATCCCGTAAAAATCTCAATCAAATTCTTAGAAACACAAGTTGTAATATTTTTCCTGAAAAGGAGACATGCTGTTAAAGCTTTTCATCCTGCACTCAACAGGATAGATTCACAGGAATGTCAAATCTCAAAGTGAAGAACAATGTAAACCGCATGAGAAGAGAGTGCTGATCGTTGGTGAGTAAACTCTGATTAGTAGAGGTATTGCCATGGAGAATGCGCCAGGAATAGTTCGCTACCAAACTTTGATTTAAATTGTAATTAAATCTAAACCATGTATGTTGACTCTGACTGATCAAGATGCTGGCATGGGAACGGTTCCCCCAAGTTTTTGTTTCACTGAAAAAGGTGTGATGCTTTTTAAAAATTCTTTTATGAGATGTTATCAATGGAAATTTGAATGTCTTTTGAAAAGTTATTGGTCTTTATGGGGATTGTAACAATGGAGATTATGCACCCAGCTACACACAAAAACCATTGCTCTCTTACAACCTGGAGGCCATCTATCACATTCCATCCAATGGACCTCCATCTGGCCTGACCTCCAATCCCAGGCATCCATTCAATATTCAACTGAACTCAACATAGGTTCAGGAAAAACAGGGCATAGTTTAAGGATGAGAGAGGAGAGATAAAAAAGTGTCCAAGGGGGCAATTTTTTCACACAGAGGGTGGTGATGTCTGGAACAGAGATAGTAGTAGAGGTGGGTACAATTTTGTCTTTTAAAAAGCATTTGGACAGTTACATGGATACCATGGGTATAGAGGGAAATGGGCCAAACACAGGCAATTGCGACTGACTTAGGGGTTTAAAAAATAAGCATGGACAAGTTGGGCTGAAGGGCCTGTTTCCATGCTGTAAACCTCTATGATTCTATCAATTCAACTTTATCCTTTTGCCAGCATGGGATTACTATGGAGATTACTATGGGTTGCCATAGTAACTGCTCAATACTCACCACTGAAGACCCTTGTGTCCCTTCCACCGTGAACTTGTCAACCCTCTTCTGCCGCTTGTGGAACATCTTTGATCCTTTGTTTGCAAGCAATGAGAGCTCCTCCATCATCACATCCTGAGGGACACTCACCTTCTTCCCCAGGTCCAGGTGAGGCACTTCTTCAAACAGGAAGGAGCATTGAAAGATACAAGTAGAATATGTGTTAAGAAATCGATGGTGTAGGGGAACTTTGAACAAAGCCTTGTTGATTTTACAGCCCCCTTCCTAATCACTCACATTTACAATTTTATCTAAACATCTAACGCCATTAAACGCTTCAATCTGATTGGTCTGAATCACTGCTTGTTGCAAAGCACCTTACTTTTGAAAAAACACAATGGGTGAGATTTTAAAGCTCATCCAATTTTAGAGTTAAAATGGGTCCATTGTGTGGGATGGTTCCTTCCAACAGCCCCCTTCCCCCCTACCCATCCTCACCTCCCGCCCCCATCTTCCACACCCCCATTATTCCCCTCCGCTCTTTCTAACCAGATCTAATTGGGGCTTCAAGGCTGAAGAATCATTCCTTTCGACAGCCCTGTCATATTGAGGAAATAGCACATAAACATTGTGCTCTGTCTTCATTTGTCTGATTGCAGCATTGAGCTGAGCTTAGCCCATGTTGGCTGAATGCTCAGCATAGGGGGCTTAGCACTGTAATGTCTAACAGGTATCCCAACTAATCAGTGGCTCTTAAAGACAGTCTCTCTCTCTTAAAGGGAAGCTACACTGGATGAAAGGAACTTTCTGCTAACTGCCTGAACTGCAACTTCTCACAAGGCAAAGCTGATTAAATGGAGAATGGGGACAATGGGCAGACAAAGTTTGGCAAAGTTTATTTACTAATTTTACTAGACTTACATTAACACTGCAATGAAGTTATTTTGAAAGTCTCCAGTCGCCACACTCCAGCGCCTGTTCGGGTACACATAGGGAGAATTGATCATGGCCAATGCACCTAACCAGCATATCTTTCAGACGGTTGGGGGGGAAACCGGAACACACAGAGGAAACCCACACAGGCACAGGGCAAACGTGCAAAATTCCCACAGACAGTGACTCAAGGCCGAGAATCGAACCTGGGTCCCTGAGACCCCCCTGCCACTGTCATCCTTCAAACTCCAGAGAATCTCCCCTCTCGATCGAATGAATCTTTTTCCATTCCCTCCAAGGTGAGAATATCTTTTACAGGATATAGGGTTAATTTTAATACCTCGGATAAAGGATTGTCTAATGGGGCAAGGTTGGAGAGGTTGGGCCTGTATAAAACCCTGGGAGGAGGAGGGTATAGATTGGATGTTTCCCCTTATGGGTGGGACTGGGACATAATTTAAAAATAAAGGGTCTCGTTTAAGATGGAGATGAGGAGAATTTTTGTCTTTCAGAGAATCATGAGTCCATAGAATCCTGTTCCCCAGAAACCAGTGGAGGCTGATTTAAGAAAGCAAAGGTAGTTTTAAGGGATTTATATTTGTATGGTAAACATTAGAAATAAGTTTTAAGTGGGTTTAATGTAATGTTTCTGTGGAAGGAAGAGTAAAACCTGTGGTTAGATTCAGGCTGAATAAAGGTATTTGCATGTGTGGGGATTGGTTCACTTCCAGCTGTGTTTCTAACGTGCTTAGAGAGGGCCACAGCGTGAAGAGTAATTAAACTAGCAATGGTTGCTTAGCAACTAGAGATCCTTGTATGATACAAAAAGCTTTCAGGCTGCATATGTTTTCCGTTGAAGGAGGACATCAGGAAGTGAATATCTCTCAAGCTTGCCAGGAGAAAGATTGGGCAAGATAGGAAGTGCAAAGAGGTAGGCTTCTGAAAGAACTTGTTACAGTCTAGATAACAAGGGAATTGGGACAGAAATAATGTCTTAAAATGACTGAAGTTAAGAGAACATATAAACATGCAGCAGAATTCAAGGAAAAGCAAACAAAGTGTTCTGTATTAAAGAGGCAATTACATGGACTTTGGGTTAACAAACCCATTGCAGTTTAAGATGTACTTTGTAATCTGTATTAATCTTAAAATCTGTATGTTAAGCTAAGGAAGGAATAACAGAATATTGTACAACAATTCAATTTTTCACGGTGATCAGATGTTTTTTTTCTTGTTAATATTAATTAGAGGTCCAGTGACTCTGTTCCTCTACATTTTATACAGAAAAGTACAAGTTTCAATCTTTTGAGCTGGAATTCCATTCTGGGAACTTCTTGTCCAGTTATATCACCAACAGGCCATTGGATATTTTTAAGGCTGTTAGATGGATTTGTAATTGACAAGGGAACTGGGGGAGAGGTCAAAGGTTATAGGATGTAGACAGGAAAGTGGCGTTGAGGCCACAATTAGATCTTACTGAATGCCAGAGCTGAAAGGCTGTAAGGCCTACTCTTTGCTTCTCCTTCGTACATTTGTGTATGCAGATTAAAACTGCTCTCCAGGTGTGGTTTCCCCAAAGCTGACTATAACTGGAGCAACATTCCCCCATTCAGAACCACACTGAAGGTTATAATAATCCAAAAATGTATGGGTTAGGTTGTTGGCCATGCTTAATTGACCCTAGTGTCGGGGGGGATTAGCAGGATAGATATGTGGGATTACTGGAATAGGTCATGCGTGGGATTGTGGTCAGTGCAGATTCGACGGGCTGAATGGCCACCTTCTGCACTGTAGGGATTCTATGATACGTAGCACAGAATCAATCTGGTTTGCAGTTCTGATGTCTAGACTGGGCTAGTACATTGTTCCTTCCTTCGCTCTTCTGTAGTACATTTGTTTAACGTTCACTTTTTTATCCAATGCAAAATCCAATTCTATTATTTTAATTAAATATCGCTAACATTAAACGCAGTAGCTCCTAGCTAATTGGCAGTTTTGATTTGGTTTGATTTATAATTGTCACATGTATTAACATATAATGTAAAGTATTGTTTCTTGTGCGCTGTACAGACAAAACATATTGTTCATAGAGAAGGAGAGAGTGCAGAATGTAGTGGTAGAGTCATAGAATTAAAGCATTGTTAGAGAATTTAAAAGAGTTAGAATGAAGTTTTAGAAGCAAAGAATGGGAGTAAAAGATAGAATTAGAAGATATGCTGGGCTCAGTTTGCAAGAGGCAGCCTCATTCCGGCGCTATCCTACTTACCATTGCCAATCACAACAGTGAACTGAAATAGTCTTTAGGAGCCGTCACTTAGTAATACCGCTATAAGAAATGACAGTAACACTCAAACACAGAAGGGAAAATGTCACATTCCCAACAAGTGTCTAACAGGCAGACGGGTGTTACTGAAACACGAGATCTCTGGGTTTAAGCACAGTGTCTCTCTCTGGTGGAAGTGACCTCAGACACGTACATCTGTTCCATCTGTATCTGAGCAGGTTACTCACCATGTCACAGTGGAGAATGTGGCTGTGACCACAGTTTGCCTTCCAAAACATGCATTTGCCTTGCGCAGAGGTGAGTTGTGGCTCAGGGTAACACTCTTGCCCCTGATTCAGACACTCAGCACTGTACAATCCAGTCCAATAATTTTATTGCAAAATCCAAACTCAAATTCCCAATGCAACGCTGAGGGAATGCTGCACTGTCAGAGGGTCAGTGCTGAGGGAGTGCTGCACTGTCAGAGGGTCAGTGCTGAGGGAATGCTGCACTGTCAGAGGGTCAGTGCTGAGGAGTGCTGCACTGTCAGAGGGTCAGTGCTGAGGGAGTGCGGCACTGTCAGAGGGTCAGTGCTGAGGGAGTGCTTGCACTGTCAGAAGGTCAGTATGAGTGAGTACTGCACTGTCAGAGGGTCAGTGCTGAGGGAGTGCTGCACTGTCAGAGGGTCAGTGCTGAGGGAGTGCTGCACTGTCAGATGGTCAGTACTGAGGGAGTGCAGCACTGTCAGAGGGTCAGTACTGAGGGAGTACTGCACTGTCAGAGGGTCAGTGCTGAGGGAGTGCTGCACTGTCAGAGAGGTCAGTACTGAGTGAGTACCTGCACTGTCAGAGGGTCAGTCCTGAGGGAGTGCTGCACTGTCAGAAGGTCAGTACTGAGGAGTGCTGCACTGTCAGAGGGTCAGTGCTGAGGGAGTGCTGCACTGTCAGAGGGTCAGTACTGAGGGAGTGCTGCACTGTCAGAGAGTCAGTACTGAGGGAGTGCTGTACTGTCAGAAGGTCAGTACTGAGTGAGTACTGCACTGTCAGAGGGTCAGTGCTGAGGGAGTGCTGCACTGTCAGATGGTCAGTCCTGAGGGAGTGCTGCACTGTCAGAGGGTCAGTACTGAGGGAGTGCTGCACTGTCAGAAGGTCAGTACTGAGTGAGTACTGCACTGTCAGAGGGTCAGTGCTGAGGGAGTGCTGCACTGTCAGAGGGTCAGTCCTGAGGGAGTGCTGCACTGTCAGAGAGTCAGTACTGAGTGAGTACTGCACTGTCAGAGGGTCAGTGCTGAGGGAGTGCTGCACTGTCAGAGGGTCAGTACTGAGGGAGTACTGCGCTGTCAGAGGGTCAGTGCTGAGGGAGTGCTGCACTGTCGGAGAGGCAGTACTTCCGGTGTGTTTTAGTGTTGCTGGTGTGGTTCTGGGGGAGTGCAGCACTGGTAGAGGTCGTCTTATTGAGATCTTATCTTTCCTCAGTGACAGGCAACCTAATGGATCTCAGACAAGTAGATTGGGTTCAGCTTCTTGTTCGCAGAGCACTGGAGTTCCTGGAAGCTGGAATGAGTTATAAAGTCGCGAGAGGTTTCCAAGACTAATTCCAACTTCTCATCGTCAGCTTGGAGTCAATCAAAGACACCGAGAGAGGAGTAAGGAATGAAGAGAAGGAATGGTTGGGATACGGCACGTTAGGATCACTGTAATTCTTACCTTCCAGATCTCCATGGGCCTCTCTGGCTATGGCCGATGCTATCTGCTTCCTCTCCCTGATGAGTGTAGCATACGACATGATGTCTGTCGATGAGAATAACACATAGGCTGAGAAATTCTTTCCAGGCCAAGGCCCATTCAACCTTGGGCCTCAAGGCCACGCCAATTTTACAAAGTGAGGGCTCAAAATTAATTGTGTTCTTCTTGCTCCCATTTAGAGGTCTGATTGCCCCTTTCAAGTGCAATTGCAGTGGGTAATTATGCGGAGTCTGCACATTCTCCCCATGTCTGCGCGGGTTTCCTCCAGGTGCTCAAAGAACAAAGGACAAAGAAAATTACAGCACAGGAACAGGTCGTTCGACCCTCCAAGCCTACACTGACCATACCACCCAACTGAACTAAAATCCCTACACTTCCGGGGACCATAACCCATTCATATATTTGTCCAGACGTCCCTTAAAAGTCACTATCGTATCTGCTTCCACTATCTCCCTTGGTAGCGAGTTCCAGACACTGACCATCCTCTGTGTACATCTCCTTTAAACATTGCCTCTCGCACCTTCAATCTATGTCCCCTAATAATTGACTCTTCCACTCCGGGAAAAAGCTTCTAACTATCCACTCTGTCCATGCCCCTCATAAACTTGTAGACTTTGAGCCCCTCAACCTCCATAGTTCCCGTGTGAACTCCCACCGTCCAAAGGTGTGCGGGTTAGGTGGATCGGCCACAGTAAATTGCCCCTCGTGTCCCAATATGTGTAGGTTAGAGAGATTAGCGGGGTAAATTGTGGCATTACGGGGATGGCGGATGGTGGCCCTGGGTGAGATATTCAGTCCATTGGTGCAGATTCGATGGGCTAAATGGTCTCCTCTTGCATTGCAGGGATTCAATGATTGTATTTTACCCTGGCTCCCTCCTCCAGACACTAACTAAGTTCAAGGACAATATCCTGCACCCAGGCGAACTGACATGACCACTTTGTACACAAACCATTCCCCTATCTCATGTTACACACTGTAAGCAAAATACAAAATAAGAGCCAGAACAAGAACATCAATTTACTTTGACATTTAGCAGCAGTTTCTGCCTGTGAGCAATTGGTGTTCACTTCTATTCTGAATGTTCTTTTTATGAACAGACTGGAAATAGGCAGCTTGTAGCTTTATATATTTATTCTGTCAGTGTCCCCTCGGTGTTAACCCACCTCCCTTTGCCTTGTGTGAGCTCGCTGTCACATTTCCCACATTGTAATAGTGAACACACTTCAATAAGTGCCCCTCTGGATGGGAATTGCCCATAGGATGTCCCAGGGATATGAAGGGCGCAATAGGAATGCCTCTGAGTCTGAAGGTTGATGTCTCAAGTCCCATTTTGGAGTTCTGAACACGGGAATTGATGCTGACACTCCCAGAGGTAACCTTTACCATGCAGCACTACCTCTATGACACCGCTGGTGTTGCGATCTAGATGTTAGGCTGATGTCTCTGGAAAGGAGCATAACTGTCTGATTCAGTGGGGAAAATATTATCCATCTACTTACAGTTGAAACTGCAGAAAGGGGGGGAACAGGAAGAGACGGAGTTTAAAGGGGGGGAATTGCCTCGCAGGTACTAGTCTCTCTACACATGGTGCTGTTAGATTGCCAATGAAGCTTCAGAGCTCTTAGTTGCCTGGGGTAAGGAATTTAAATGCAAACTTGATCAGGTGATATGTGGCTCAACAGAATTGGGTCAAAATTTCTTCGACAGATTATGGAGTTGTTGCAACATTTACTTCCAAATGGAGAGCTATAGTCAATCCCCCAAAATGTGTCCACCATCTGCACGGTTCAAGTCAGGAGTCTGATAGAATATCCTCCACTAGCGTGAACAAGAGCAGCTCCAATAACATTCAAGAAGCTCGATGCCATCCAGGACAAAGCAGCCAACTTGATTGGCAACCCCTCCACCGCCTTCAAAACTCACTCCCTCTACCAGTGACACAGAGTGACAGCAGGGCTAACCCTCTACAAGATCCACCAAAATACCTTACCCAGCATCTTCCATGATCTCTGGAAAGACAAGAGCAACAGATGCAAGAGAACACCAATTTCTCCTTGGCCTGTGTTGCTTTGCAAAGGATGCTTTATTCTGTATCAGACCCCACCTGCCAAAGGCAGCTGCGTGCAGAGATGTAATGTCTTCCAATAGACCCACTTGCCTTGGATCATCTGTAGGTCATTGAGTTACACTTTCACCTCAGAATCAGGAAATTGTGAGCTCAAATTCCAGAGGATTGAGCAGTTAATCCATGATGACACCTCCCAGTGAGGGAGTGATGATAACCAGTGTCATCACTCTGACTGAGAAATTCCCAGAGTACAGATTGCTGCAAACTCTCATTCCAGCAAGGGAACTGCAAATAATGTGGGAATACCTGGTCTGGGAAATGAAAAAGAAAAGTTTACACCGTGTGTGTATTTGTATATAAGTGGTTCCGTGCTACAGTTCACTCAGAGTCTGAGCTATGACTGGCAGCAATCTCTACTATACAGGGTGTCCAGCGAAGGTTTACTAGGCAGATTCCTGGGATGGCAGTCTATCATATGAGGAGAGACTAAGTCAGCTAGGATTATATTCACTGGAGTTCAGAAGAGTGAGAAATGAATCCCACAGAAACTTATAAAATTCTAACAGGATAGATTCAGAAAGAATGTTCCCGATGATGGGGGAATCTGGAAGTAGGGGTCACAGTTTGAGAAGTAAAGCTCTTAGAACTGAGGTGGGGAGAAATTTCTTCATCCAGAGAGTGGTAAATGTGAGGAATTCACTATCACAGAAATTAGTTGGGGCTAAAGTGTTGTCTGATTTCAAAAATAAATTAGATATTGCTCTTGGGGCTAAAGGGATCAAAGTGATATGGGGGAAAAGGGGGAATCAGGATATTGAATTTGATGATCAAGGTGAATGGCGGAGCAGACTCGAAGGGCTGAATGGCCTACTCCTGCTTCTAGTTTATGTTTTATATTTGTGTTTAGTACTGAACTATGGATTGTGATGGTCGAGGCTTTTCATTATATCTTGCTGTCCCTTTTTTCTCTCATGTACTCATCCAGTTTCCTTTTCAAAGTATTCAAGCTTTTTGCCTCAACCATTTCCCAGAGTAGCGCGTCCCACATTCTAATCCTCCCTGAGAGAAAAAAACTTTTCTCATTTATCAGTGACTATCTTGTACCTTTTCCCTTAGTTTTGGAATCCCCACAAGTAGAAACATTCTTCCCCTGCACCATCCTGCACAACCTATTCAGATCTTCAAAGATCTCAATCAGGAACTCTCTAAATCTTCTCTTTCCTGCAGAGAAAAGCATCAAACTCTTCAATCTTTCCCAAAGGCTGTAAGTCTCTGTTCTGATCCCATCCTTGTAACTCTTTCTGCAAACTTTATCCAATGTTTCTGTACAATATAGCAACCAGAGCTGAACACAGTATTCCGAGTGTGGCTTACCCAGTGTCCTATACAGGGTTAGCATCACTTATTTTATTCATTCAAGTGATGTGGGCCTTACTGACCAGGCCAGCATTTATTGCCCATCCCAAGTTGCCCTTCTGAAGATGGTGAACTGTCATGCTGTATACCTAAAGCGCTGTTAGAGAAGGAGTTCCTAGATTTTGACGAGAGCAACAGTAAAAGAATAGTAACATATTTCCAAGTCAGGATGGTGAGTGACCGGAAGGGGAATCTCTAGATGGTAGTGTATCTGTTGCCCTTGTCCTTTTAGATATAGTGGATATGAGTTTGGAATGTGTTGCCTAAGGAACCTTAGTGAGTTCTCACTCTGCATCTTGTACATGGTATTGCGATAATACTGAAATGTATTTATGTTAAACTTCTTGTGCAGAATTTCTCTAGGAATCAGTTCTATTTAGCGATGACACTTTGTCTAAAACTGGCAGTCTACATGTTGCTGTTGCAGAAGGATTGATCTTAATTGCTGGAATGTTTGTTTTAACCTGGACTAATGCAGATTTGTTATTTCTGTGTTTTCCCCTGGCGTTTTTTGGAGTTGGGTCTGATCAGGCCGAATGATGGGAAAATCATGTGACTGGATGGGACTGGGCTTACACAGAGAAATAAACTCTGATGCTGCTTAGAATTATTAGAGTGAAGTATCTCTCTTCCTCTCTGGATTTGGAGACTACAATCTGCCAGGGAATAAATATTTTTCCCTGAAGTTCTCTTGTTTGAAAACAAATCTTTTTCTGGGAGCTGCTGTATAGGAGTCAAAAGACAGGTGTCTCTCTCTGTATCTTTGTCCAGAGGTGTTAAAAGGTTGGAAACATAGCATTTACGAAAGACTATATATATTTTTTTCCAACTGGTTCTGAAGAGGGATTTATGTAGTGGGATTATTGCTTACATTGGAACTATAGAGATATCTAGCTATTAAGAATTATACCTTATTTAAATATTTCAATTGATAAAAGTACTAATTCTTTTTGTTGTATTTTAACTGTTATAAAGTAAAGTTTGTTTTAATAAAAGCTTTCTGGTGGTTAATAAAATCACACCTGGAGTGAAACATCTTATCCTCACACTAATCCCAAAATTAAAAAGCGTGGGGGTTGAGCCTAGCTTCACAATGTACTGTGGAATTTGGGATCTGATCCCTAACAATGCACACTACTAATACTGCTTGTTGGCGGTGGAAGGAGTGAATGTTTGTGGATGGGGTTTTAATCAAGTGGACTGCTATGTCCTGAATGGTGTCAATGTTGTTAGAGCTGCAGACAAGCAGAGAGTAATACATCTCACTCCTGCCTTGTAGGCTACAGAATCATAGAATTCCTACAGTACAGAAAGGGCCCATTCGACCCATCGGGTCTGTACTGACAACAATCCAATCAGGCCCTATCCTTATAACCCCACGTAATCCCTCTAACAATTCCAGTCAGAACTGTTCCTTGTCACCCCAGGTGTTTGCTCTGCTAATCCCCCTACCTACACATCTTGGGACATGAAGGAGAAATTTAGCATGGCCAATCCATCTAACCTGCACATCTTTGGAGTCTAGGAGGAAACTGGAGGAAACACACACGGAGAAGAGGAGAACATTCAGACTCCGCACGGACAGTCATCCAGAATCAAACCCAAGGTCCTTGGTGCTGTGAGGCAGCAGTGCTAACCACTGTGCCACTGTACTGTCCCTAAAGATGATGAACATGGCTTGGGGAATCAGGAAGTGAATTACTCACTGCAGGATTCTGACATATTTTGGTTTCTGGTCAATGACAACTCCCAGGATGTCGATATTGGAAAATTCAGCGATGGTGATGCCACTGAGTATAAAAGGGAGGGATATTTACACCCTCACTTGCTGGAGATGGTCACTTGTGCATGGCATGAATGTTCCTTGTCACTTAGCCCAAGCTTGGATATTGTCCAGGTCTTGTGGCATTTGACGAAGACCAGAGGGCCAAAAGCTTGTGAGTTTACTATCATATAAATCGGTTGGATTTAAAGCTGGTGTTGTCAGATTTCTTAACGTGGCATTTGAACATGGGCTGCTTATTTTGAGGTAGTGTTATTGTCACTGAACCACCTCCCCTCATCACGTCATAATTTTGTATTCCCAGAGGGAAACAAAAGTCCCAGAGATTTGTTAACACTTTAATTGCCTTGCTGCCCTCTGGAATCTCCAGTTCTGGCCTCTTGTCCATCCTCATTGGTGGCTGTGCCATCAGCTACCTGGGCCTGGAAATGTGGAATTTCCTCCCCCAAACCTCGTTGCTTCTAACCTCCTCAAACTCTGCCGTTGTGACAAAAACCTACGGTCACCTGTCCTGGCTTACTTTTCCCGGTCACTTTTGCAGCCAGCAGCGGTTTTATTCCCAGATTTTTTTTTCCTCTCTGGGCGGATTTCAGAATCTGGAATGGCTAATCCGGGATTTCAAATCAACTTCCCCGGATGATCGTAGAAAGAAAATATTTTAAAACTGCCATTCATAATCTCAGGACATCCCATAGCTCTTGACAGCCAGTGAGGCACCTTTTGAAGTGTCGTCACTGTTTAATGCAGCAGCTGTTCTGTACACAGCAAGATCCCACAAGCAGCAATGTGACAAGGAGCAAATCATTTCTTTTTGTAGTGGTGTAGATTGAGGAACCGTACTGGCTCCCTGATATCGGGAGAACTACCACCCCCCTCCCCCCACCACCCCCCCTCAATCCTCTCACTCTTTCTTCAAATAGGGGCTTGGGATATTTTATAACTGCTGAAGAGGATACCACCAACAGTCTAGCATCCCCTCTGGAAGTACAGCTTTGTGCTGAAGCCTCGTGAGGAGAACTTGAATCTACAGCCTGAGTGGTAAGCAGTCTACCCAGAGAGCAATGAGTAATGCCTTTAAAGATCATTTATTAGTGTTACAAGTAGGCTTATATTAACACTGCAATGAAGTTACCGTGAAAACCCTCAAGTCACCACACTCTGGCACCTGTTCAGGTACACCGAGGGAGAGTTTAGCACGGCCAATGCACCTAAGGAGCACATCTTTCGGGAGGTGGGAGGAAACCGGATCACCCGGAGGAAACTCGCGCAGACACAGAGAGATCGTGCAGGCTCAACACAGACGGGAACCCAAACCCAGGAATCGAACTAGGGTCCCTGGAGCTGTAAGACAGCAGTGTTAATCACTGTGCCGGCAGATTTACTGTGACTTGAACAGGATTTTCAAATGAGGAAAGGCTGATTTCTGCTTTCTGTGCGCAGATTGGTTTCTGCGATTCCTACATTACAACAGTGTCTACACTGCATTGACTGCAAAGCACCGATGAAAGGCGCTATCGAAATGCACATTCTCCTTTTCTCATTAAACATACAATCAACAAACAACCTGTGCAATGGTTCTGTTACTAAAATAAATTAGCATCAATATAAAAATAATATTAATTCAGATATCGTTACTATCTGACATCTGATTAATGTGTTTTCAGGATATATTTATCTTCTTTCTCTCTTTTCCATGGTTTGTCACTATTATAAATTCCTTGGCTGGACTTTCTGACCTCGATTTCCCACCACCGCTGCCGGCAAAACGAGGAATTTTGATTTCAGCCATAAATCCATTTGCTGCAGTGGGACTGGAAAATCCTGACCCCAGGCAAGGTCGGAGAATCCCAACCCCAGGCAAGGTCGGAGAATCCCAGCCCCAGGCAAGGTCGGAGAATCCCAACCCCAGGCAAGGTTGAAGAATCCCAACCCCAGGCAAGGTTGGAGAATCTCAGTCTCAGGCAAGGTTGGAGAATTCCAGTCCTGGACAAGGTCGAGAATTCCAGCCCCAGGCAATTTCAGAAAATCCCAGCCCAGGGGAAAGTTGGAGAATCCCAGTCCCAGGCAAGGTCGGAAAATCCCAGCCCAGGGGAAGGTTGGAGAATCCCAGTCCAGGCGAAAGTTGAGAATTCCAGCCCCAGGCAAGGTCGAAAAATCCCAGCCCAGGGGAAGGTTGAAAAATCCCAGCCCAGGGGAAGGTCGGAGAATCCCAGCCCCAGGCAAGGTTGGAAAGTCTCAGCCCTGGGGAAGGCTGAAGAATCCCAACCCCAGGCAAGGTCAGAGAATCTCAGTCTCAGGCAAGATTGGAGAATCCCAGTGCTGGGCAACATTGGAGAATTCCAGCCCCGGCAAGATCGTAGAATCCCTGTTTTAGAACGTGCCGGTCAAAGGGTTAAAAATAGAACACTGAGATTCTTGTTATTGAAGGTTCCCTACTTGAATTCGTTACCTACAACTCGCCTTGTAGTTGCTATTGTTGTCTTCTACGTCTTATCCAAAGTCAGTTCCAGTTGCTCCCACATGCACTGTGGAGTGTGTATGCAGATTGTGCCCTGATACCTTCTCTCTGAGTCGCTCCCACCTCCCCACCCTCGGAGCAGGACCCAGTGGCTTCCAAGTGCTTACCTCCCCTACATCATCGACTTATATTTAGTCAAAGGCGTCTTTTCCATTTCTTCTCTGCGATGTATTCGAACAGCTGGCTCATACAGCAACCCCCAGAGCTCCGGCGAGTTAATTACAGAAATTTAATCCTGCCTTTCGGAGCAGAGCTAGGGTGACCAGAGGCTTGACTGAAGAAAGCAGGAAAATTTCAGCCCCAGCAAGACATTAAAGTCATTATTGACTTTCAAGAAGTTCGTACAAGCTACACTGAAACTCCTCCTTAGCTTTGTTCACGGTTCCTGAGAATGGTGGTTAAGGACTAGCAATAGCATTTAAAAAAATAATGTATTCCTTTCTTAGTCAATGCGCGATCCATTGCTTGGTCCAAAAGAAGTCAGTTCAAAGTGAATCCAGGGGGGACAGCCCAGAACAAAGTGGACATTAACTTCTGAAATTCAATCACCTGGACTGAAAGAAGCTGATAGGACAGGGATTATCTATTTCACTGACATTCGACCTTCAAAAAACATGAATGGAAAAGTTTAATTTTGGTGAATGGGCTGCGTTATAATGGGTATTCATGGTTGGACTTGCCGATCCATTGAGAAAGCATTGAGAGCTGGACTCCTGATTTCTAACCAGCAGGGTAGCACCTGGCCCAGATCACTCTGTGTCCCAGATACAAAGAGCATCTTTCTCATCTCTTGGCCTCTTGGTTTTGGGGCTGCGGGGAGGGAATGTTGTGGGGTGGGGGGGGCAGGGTACTTTCCAGGGGCCTTGGCAGCTGTTTGCTTGCTCCACTGCCACTCTCCAGTTCTCCAGACACCCACCAGCAGAGACTTTGCTCTGTCCCATTCATGGTCTGAACTCTGTAACACAGTGACTGACCAGCCCTGGAATTCTGCTCCTGCTCTATGATCTCCCTCTTGCTTTTCCAGGCTTCAGCCTCCTTGTTTCTCTAGCCTGCCCCCTAGTATTCAGCCTCCACCCACCACCCTGACCTCCCCACTTTCCCAGCTGACCGTTCGCAAGTTCATAAAATTATAGAATCCTACAGCGAAGAAGGAGGTCATTCAGTCCATTGAGTTGGCACTGATCACAATCCCACCCACACCTTATCCCCATTACCCCATGAACTTATTCTAGCTGGTATCCCAGACACTAAGGGACAATTTAGCATGGCCAATCCACCTAACACGCACATCTTTGGACTGTTGGAAAAAAACTGGGGTACCCAGAGGAAACCCATGCAGACATGGGGAGAATGTGCAAACTCCACACAGACAGTGACCCAAGCTGGTAATTGAAGCTGGGTCCTTGGCACTGCTAACCACTGTGTCGTCAACACAGGGTCAACTGAATACCCAGTCTGGCTCTCTCCCAGGCCAATGCCCTCTGCTGCCAGGGACCCTGTGCCAGCGGAGAGTGATCCCACAGTGCGAGGGATCCGGCATTCAGCCCCCTCCTCAGGATCTGGAAGTCAGGATGCCAAAGTCCTGCTTATCCCTCCCCACAACCCCACTACCAGACTTTAAGTTCCATTCCTGAGTAAAGTCAAGAAATATTCCTTCACACAGAGTAAAAGCCTGGAACTCCCTCTCTTCCAAAAAGACATTGAGGATAATTGGGATCAACTTAAAAAATATAAAATCGGGATTAAACTGGATTGTTGGGGGAAGGTGAGAACCGAAGTGGGCAGCTGGTGTTTAGGTAGAGATGATCGAGTTGAAAGTTTGATCAGGTTGAAGGGGCTGAATGGCCTCTTCTTGTCCCTATGTTAACAACTTGCACTTAGGTAACACTTTAGATGGTGAATCCTCCTGACTGTTTCACAGGAATGTTAGCAAGAAAAGTATCTTTGTTGTGATGTGACTTTAAGTGATAGAAAGGGAGTATGTCATGTGATCTAATCTTAGTTGGACTTTTGTTGTGAGCAGAATACATATGCACAGCTCTGCAGGCTTCAAGCTTTACCCCTCTGTATAACTGGTCTCATGCATCTAGTTTTAAAAATAAGTCTGCAACATGTTTACTTAATCCCTTGTGAGCAATTGGTGCCTTGTGTCTTGTGCAGTAAATTGACCCAATGGATTTTATCATTATAATAATACAGCAGATAACATGATACAAATTGGTTCAACTAATCCCTATGGATGTAAAATTTACTGTCTAATCACTCTTTGAATAAAGAAATTTCCCCTGAATTCCCTACTGGATTTTTTTTTATTATTATGGATGTGGGCACATTTGGCCAACATTTTTTGTCCATTGTTAAGTGTGTTGAGATAACGGTGGGGAGTTGTCTTTGTCAGCTGCTGTAATCCACGGGTAGCATTTTACACCCATCCCCACCACTGGCTGGTTTTTAAGTGGGATGTGGGTGTAAAATTTCTCCGATGATCTTTCAATTGATTTGCTGCCTGTGCTAACCTCTCCACAGTCAGATGCCAGGCTGGCTGGCCCTTTACCCAGTTGAGATCCTTAACTGGCCAATTATTAAGCGGCCACTTGAGGGCAGTCAGTTGCCCAGCCTCAGTTTTCAGGCTGTCCGGAGGAGTCCTGGGCCAGAAAATAAACCGGGTTCATGCAAATCTATGGAACAGGGGCAGAAGTAGGCCATTCGGCCCCTCTACCATTTGATAAGATCATAGCAAATCCATTTGTATTTAAAATTCCACATTCCCAACTACTTCCAATGAACTTCGATCCCCTCCAGATGGGAAAGTGGTGTGACTCCATCAACAGCCTCCTTTTACTATTGAAAGGATCTTCCCTACATCTGTCATGTGTGCACGACATAAAGATAGGCCCTTGGTTCATTGCCGTAGAGTCATAGAACCATACAGCAAAGGAAACAGGCTCTTTGGTTCAACCATCCATGCCGACCATGGTGCCCTCCCAGCTAATCCCAACTGCCTATGTTTGACCCATATCCCTCTAATCCTTTCCCATCCATCTACTTATCCAAATGCTTTCTAAAGATTGCTCTTGTACCTGCCTCAACCACTTTCTCTAGCAGCTCATTCCATACACGCACCACCTTCTGCATGAAGAAGTTGCCCCTCAGTTCCCTTTTAAGTCTTTCCCCTCTCATCTTAAACTTATGCCCTCTGGATTTCAATTTCCCTTCCTGGGAAAAAGACTAAGGCCTTTTCTTGCTTGAGCAAGACCAGAAATTTCCACCTAAGGTCAATAGACATCTCCATTATCTGACCCTTGCCTTCTCCTTTTCCGTGACGGGCAGAGGGTGGGTTAGAGGGTGGGCCTGTGTGTTCATCCTACCTATCTCCCTCATGATTTTATACACCTCAATAAAGTCACTCCTCATTCTCCTGCATTGCAAGGAATAAAGCTTGAGCTGGCCAGTCTCTCCCTAAAACTCAGGCTCACTAGTCTTGGTAATACCCTTGTAAATCCTCTTTGCACTCTTGGTCTGTTGATGCTTCGTCCCGTTTCCTTGGCAGTTCTTGTCTGCGGTGCTTTGCCATCCTTCTCACTCTCAGGAACGCAGGTCACCTCAGCTGGGACAGGAATCAAAAACACAACGTTCACACACAAACCAAACTAATCGGCAGACCTTTCCTTCTGTACCCAAACCCTTTCACAATATTAAAGATTATTCATTGAGGCAAGACAAGAGTCCTTTTGAAATGAAGCTTGTCCAACACTGTGTACTTTGAGAGGAAAGGGGAACATGTCAATGGACACAGCAAATTCAGAGAAGAGAAAAAGCTATTTGGCCTTGTGACAGTTTTCTGTTGATTATTATGATTTTCGTCCCTGTTTCTATGGGTTTAAAAGTCAAATTCACCCTCACAAAGTTTGCTCTTTCTTCATCTTTCGATCACGAGAATGAAAATAAGGGAAAGGTCAAGATTTAAGTCTAAACATCTCATGTGTGTTGTTTTGCCTCCATATGAAGTTTTATCAGCACTTTCTGAGTTTACTTATATATATATGTAGGATTTGGGTAGCAAAGGCAGGGCCAGTATTTGTTGTCCTTTCCTCATTGCCCCTTGAGAAGGCAGTGGTGAGCTGCCACTGCAGTCCATGAGGTGTAGGTAAACCCACACTGCTGTTAGGGAGGGAATTCGAGGATTTTGACCCAGTGACAGTGAAGGAATGGCCGATGTATTTCCCAAGTCAGGATGGTGAGTAAGTTGAATGGGAACTTGCAGATGGAGGTGTTCCCATGTGTCTACTGTCCTTATCCTTCTAGATGCTAGAGGTTTCTGACCTGGAAGGAACTGTCAATAAAGTCTTGCTGCAGTGTATCTTATACAGTAGATGATATACCCTGTTACTTCTGTACGTCATCATGACGGGAATGAATGTTGAAGGAGGTGGATGGCCAATCAAGTGGGTTCTTTTATTCTGGTTGGTGTTAAACTTCTTGAGTACTCCATCACATTCCTGACTTGTGCCTTGTAGATGGTGGACAAGCTTTAAAAAGTCAGGAGGTGAGTTTCTCATCAGAGAATTCCCAGCCTCTGACCTGTGCTTGTAGCCATTGCACTTTTATGGTGAATCCAGTGCAGTTTCTAGTCAATGGCAAACCCCAGCTTGTAGACAAATGCCCACAACCACAGGAGAGAATAAAACAGACACAGGATATTTCCTCCAAATCCTCTGTGATTTTTGCACCCTGCAGTATTTTGCAGACTGATCCTCAATTCGTGAATATCTGATACAGTCCTGGAGCGTTAACAATCCCACACTGCTGAATCTCTGCCGCCCCAGAGGCAGGGAAGACCAGGATAGGGCGACAAAGTCCAAAGTCAGAAAGCCAAAACTGTGATGCGTATGTGTGTTGTCGGGAAATACAACGAAACAGCTCCCTTTGTCTATGAATAAACTTTCCCCAGTGCGAATAAACTGATAAAACATTCATGGAAAACTACAGTATGGAAGGAGGCCATTCAGCCCATCTCACATGCCAGCCCTTTGAAAGGAATGAACACACCGTTGAAGGGTTTCACATCTGTATTGAGGTTTTATATATACCATTATCAATTACAGTTCATTTACACTGTGATACTTAAAAAAAGGATAGCAATCTTTTATAATTCCAAAAAAAAATTGCTACAGAGCAGTGTGTAAAGGAATGTTTCTCATACTGTGTATTTTTGTGGTTGTTGCTGGTTAACTGAGGGAAGCGGCGTTAAGGTGTGTTGCAATCGATTAAAGGATCCTCATTTCAGGATTGTTGAGGTGGAGGGTATGGGGTTGGGGTGAGGGTGAAAGGGACGTGGAGTTTGGGGAGGCGTAGGAGTTTTCATTTGCTTCCGTTTCCCAACATCTGTACACTGCCCCCGCTCCTTATCCCCTCACCCTTCCACCTCCCCCTACCCCTCTCACCTCCCTGGCCCCACCCATCCTGTCATTTTCCTTCTGCAAAGCCTCATTGTTGGAATCCAGGCAATGGGTGGTGTCCGACTATTCAACTGCAGAGGCATCACATGCCATTTTTTGCCCTCAGCAGATAAGGGGGCTTCAATCTGCAGGAAGTGTTATTCCCTCATTTCTCTCCACCCTTGCCCTCCCCCCATTTGACCCCACACTCTGACTGGACAGTTTTGGTGTCACAGAAGAGAATCATAGAATCCCTACAGAGCAGAAGGAGACCATTTAGCCCATTGAATTTGTACCGACCACCATCCCACCCAGACCCGATCCTTGTAACCCCAGACGTTTACCCTAGTTAGTCCCCCTGATGCTAAAGGGCAATTTATCTTGGCCAATCCACCTAACTTGTGCATCTTAGGACTGTGGGAGGAAACCGGAGCACCCGGAGGAAATCCACGCAGACACGGGGAGAATGTACAAACTCCACACAGACAGTGACCTGAGGCTGGAATTGAACCTGGATCCTGACGCTGTGAGGCAGCAGTACTAACACACAGTGCCAGGCAATGGAAGTTGGGTGTACACTCCAACATACGCCTCCAATGATTCACTGCCCTAACTGAGATCAGTTAAATCTCTGCCCAGGACCTGTGCCCAGTGAGTTGCTTTCAAACGTGTCCCATTGCTGCGTACACGGTTCACAAGGTATAGAAACTAGGAGCGCATTTTTAAATATGGCCTGATATTCTTTATGGCTTTTCCTGCTTATGAGAGTAGCCTTATTAATGACATGCAACACCTAAGACACCCCAGGGAAGGTGGCATTGCAAGGGGGAGGGGGTGGTTGATGGTGAGGCCACATTCCTGGGTGCACGGCAATCCACAGTAGACACTGGAGTTGGGGATTGGTTAATATTTGCTAGTGGGACATTGGTTCATTGCCATGGTGCCCTGAAGCTTGACTGACTGACAGATTCAGGGCACCCCTCTTGCCTCACCCTATGGTGACAGGGTGCCATCTCAGACTAGAACAGAGTGTATTTGGAGATTGGACCAACGACAGCCATGTTTGGGAATGGGAGCAGCTGAGGGGAGGGGGGCGGTGGGATGAGGATTGGGTAGTCATGTGATAAAGAAATCGACCCAACAATAACGAGAGTTAGCAACTCTGAGTGGTTGCAAAGAGCATAATAAAAATCCTGAAAGAGAAAGACTTTTTCCCCAAATGGTTACAGTCCAGCCTCGCTCCGGAAGGGGAGGTTCCCTCGGGATAATATCTGGCTGGTCTTTAGTCAAACTGAGGGACAGCCAGTGAGTCCATTCCCTCCAAACTCAAACTCTTTCCTCAGAAATAGTGCTCACAGTTTGTAAAGCGTGCAATGTGCAAAAAATAAACTGAAATTCACGTCTTGCAGAAGCCCAGTCCCATTCTCCCCTCTACAGAAACTCACACTCACTCACTGAATCACTTACTCACTGAGTTACTCGCTGAGTCACTCCTCACCGACACATTCATTCACTCACTGAGTCACTCCTCACCGACATATTCATTCACTGAGTCGCTCACTCACTCAGAGTCACTCCTCACCGACATATTCATTCACTCACTGAGTCACTCCTCACCGACATATTCATTCACTCACTGAGTCACTCCTCACCGACATATTCATTCACTCACTGAGTCACTCCTCACCGACACATTCATTCACTCACTGAGTTGCTCACTCACTTAAGAGTCACTCACTGAGTCACTTGCTGAGTCATTCCTCACTGACACATTCATTCACGGAGTCATTCACTCACTGAGTCACTGACCTCATCACTCACTCACTCATTGACTCACTCACTGAGTCACTCGTATTCGCTCACCCTCTCACTCACACACAGACACTGCGTTGCTCTGTGTTTATAACTGCTCGCTCTGTTTGAGTTTGCTCCCAGTCCATCCTCTTGGACAGAAATTATAATAACTGGGGGACCTGGGCCCGGAATCATCCGATCCCAGCGAGAACTCTGAGTCGGTCAGCGAGCGGCGGTAGATGCGGAGCGGTGAGCGGACAGAATTGGCTGGAGCGTCCGGAGAGGCAACACTGGGTGACAGGGGGGAGAGGCAGCCGGCACGGGGACTGGGGGCAGGGGGGAGGTCCCCGGGGCTGGTGGGAGAGGCAGTGGGACTGGACAACTTCTTGCGACGTGCTGCACTGACCACGTTCTTGGCTAGCAGATCCTTCAGCCGACGGTTCTCCGTGCTGTCCCCCCCGGGCGTGCTGGGGGAAACAACCTTGGCTTCCCTCAGTGGAGACCAATTGTTGAAGGGTGCGCTGGCTGGCGGACTGATGGGGTAGAAGGGGGATTTGGGACTGCCAGGCCGGTACTCGCTCACTGATGAAGTCCGGAACGTGTCTGTGTATAGCCGTGGGCTGCTCATTCTTCGTTCAATGCTGGGCTTCCAGGCCGTGGGAGATGTCAGTCCCTGTGCAGAAAACAAAACATGAATTCAGTTCCTTCCTTTCGAGGAATTTTCAACAAAGATGCACGATTCCGGTGCACCTTTCACACCCCAAAGTACTCTGCACCCAATGAAGTTCCTATAAGGCAGGAAATGCAACAGCCCAACGGTGCACAGCAAGATCCCACAAACAACAATGTGATAAAGGCCAAACCATGTGCTATTCTGATATTGATGGAGAAATATTTCCCAGGACGCTAACTAACAATCCTTGCCCTTCTTCAGAATTGTGACTGTAGAACCTTCCATTTCAGCCCAAGGGAGCAAAATGGCCCCAAACTCATTACCTCATCTGAATAAAATCTAATTGTGGAGAATGTGTCTGAAAGACAGGCACACAGACTCAAAACGTGAACTCTGCTTCTGCTGCCAGACCTATAGAGTCAGTTCAGCTTTCTGTTTTTAACACATCAGACGTTCTGTCCCTCTGACAGTGCCGCACTCCCTCAGCACTGGCCCTCTGACTGTGCGGCACCCTCAGCACTGGCCTTCTGACTGTGCGGCACTCCCTCAGTACTGGCCCTCTGACTGTGCGGCACTTCCTCAGTACTGACCCTCTGACTGTGCGGCACTCCCTCAGCACTGACCCTCTGACAGTGCGGCACTACAATCTGTCTTATGGAATTCAGCTGTGAATTTCTCTGGAGTGAGTCTTAAAGCCATAACAAGAATTGAGTGTGAACAGACATCGGAACACAGGAATTAGGAGCAAGTTCAGCCCTTCGAGTTTGATCCGCCATTCAGTCAGATTGTGGCTCTCCCCTGGTCTCAAATCCACCTTCCCACCTCTTCCCCATATCCCCTTATCTCTTTTTCAATTATAAATATGTGTATCTCCTTCTTGAAACCATTCAATGATTCAGACTTCACTGCGCTATGGGACAGTGAATTCCACAAATTTACCACTCTCTGTGAGAAGTAGTTTCTCTGCATCTCAATTTTAGATCTACCATCTCTCAATCTATACCTATGATCTCTCGCTCGAGATTGTCCCACGAGAGGAAACATTTGGTCTACATTTGCTTTATCAAGCCCTTTTAAAATTTTATATCCCTCAATCAGATCCCCTCTCATCCTCCTAAACTCCAGCAAGTGCAAGCCCAAACTACTTAATCTCTCCTCCAAATCAACCCTGTCATCACAGATGTGTGGAAATCTCCCTTTAGTACGGAGTTCTGGTGTTAACACGATGGACAGTTACAGTGTTGAAGTATCTGGGATTGTAGGAAGATAACACAGGCCTCATACTCCCCCCACAGGATTCACACTGTAAACTCTGTCTCTGAGATTCTCCATCAAACAGAAATCCTGCTCACAATTCTATCAAAATACAGCCCAGACACAGGCCACTCGGCCCAACCACTCCTGTACTGTTTCTGCTTCAAATGGTTCCATTTCCATTTCTCTTTGTTGAATGCTGTCAGCATAATCTTCTTCCTTTAACTCTTTTCACAAGATGTTATGTTCACCAGCTCCAGGCTGGGTGGACTGTTTTATTGCCTCTCTGGTGACCCCCCTCCTGCCCGGCACTTCCCAGCTGCACACCATTTTCAAGAGCAGGGCAGGGTCTATGTTGTGCGGCCCTCACCCCAATTGAGGCCTCGAAGTGGATGGATATTGGGCTGCTTCCTGCCCTGCCCTGCTCGGTTACAAGTGGTGTACCTCAGGGGTCTGTTTTGGGGCCTCTGCTGTTTGTAATTTTTATAAATGATCTGGATGAGGGTATTTAAGGATGGATTAGTAAATTTGCGGATGACACCAAAGTCGGTGGAGTGGTAGATAGTGAAGAGGGGTGTTATAGTTTGCAGAGAGACTTGGACAAGTTGCAGAGCTGGGCCGAGAGGTGGCAAATGGAGTTTAATGTGGAAAAGTGTGAGGTAATGCACTTTGGCAGGAATAATAAATGTGTAGAGTATAGGGCTAATGGTAGGATTCTTAATAGTGTTGATGAACAGAGGGATCATAGAACATAGAACAATACAGCACAGAACAGGCCCTTCGGCCTTCGATGTTGTGCCGACCAAAATAAAAAGCAATGCCCCTCCTAACTAAACCATTCCCTTCTCATCCATATACTTATCAACTAACCTCTTAAACGCCACCAAACTTGGCGCATCTACAACAGCTGCAGGCAGGGCATTCCACTCCCTAATCACTCTTTGAGTAAAGAACCTACCTCTGATATCCGTCCTATAACTCATACCCCTTAATTTAAAGTTGTGTCCCCTCGTGCTAGCTTTCTCCATCCTAGGAAAAGGCTATCACTGTCCACCCTATCCAAACCTCTAATTATCTTATATGCTTCAATAAGATCCCCCCTTAGCCGCCTCCTTTCTAACGAAAACAACCTCAAATCCTTCAACCTCTCTTCATAGGACCTGCCCTCCATACCAGGCAACATCCTAGTAAACCTCCTCTGTACCCTCTCCAATGCCTCCACATCTGGTGTATATGTGCATAGATCCCTGAAAGTAGGCAGTCAAGTCGATAAGGTTGTCAAGAAGGCATACGGAGTCTTAGCTTTTATTGGTAGGGGGATTGAATTTCGGAGCCGCAACGTCATGTTGCAACTGTACAAAACTCTAGTGCGGCCGCACTTGGAGTATTGTGTGCAGTTCTGGTCCCCGCATTATAAGAAAGATGTGGAGGCATTGGAGAGGGTACAGAGGAGGTTTACCAGGATGTTGCCTGGTATGGAGGGCAGGTCTTATGAGGAGAGGCTGAGGGATTTGAGGTTGTTTTCGTTAGAAAGAAGGCGGCTAAGAGGAGACCTTATTGAAACATATAAGATGATTAGAGGTTTAGATAGGGTGGACAGTGATAGCCTTTTTCCTAGGATGGAGAAAGCTAGCACGAGGGGACACAGCTTTAAATTAAGGGGTGATAGTTATAGGACGGATATCAGAGGTAGGTTCTTTACCCAGAGGGTGGTTAGGGAGTGGAATGCCCTGCCTGCGGCAGTTGTAGATGCGCCAAGTTTGGTGGCGTTTAAGAGGTTAGTTGACAAGTTTATGGAAGATAAGGGAATGGTTTAGTTTGGAGGGTCATTGCTTTTTTTTTCATAATTGGTCGGTGCAACATCGAAGGCCGAAGGGCCTGTTCTGCGCTGTAATGTTCTATGTTCTATGCCTTGATCTCGAGGCAGTTAGGAGGGAATTCAGAGTTGAGGGGAAGACCAGCAAGCCTTTGGGCATGAGTGGCTGGGGGGGCGGGGAGATGGCAGGTGATGGGGAGGGAGAGGGGTGGAAAGAGACCTCCTTTCCACAACACCTGCTCTCATCCCACCGCACCCCAATGACAATCTCTGCACCTGATCGCTCCCCATCTCTGGCCTTTCAATCAGGACACCTAGCCTTCCCTCCCCACACCATCTGACCAAGCCTCACTCCACACCCTCCCCACCAACCGCACTTCCCCCCCGGACTCCAGGGCAGGCCTGTGGTGATAGTTCTGCTGCTGGTATACATGGGACTGCAGAGCTGTTGACCAATCAGATTGTCTGGGAGCTCTCTGAAGCAGCACCTCTATCCTAGTTGGAGTCCAGGTAGGGGAGTGGGATATGGGGGGTGGAGTCAATAGAATTGGGGGGGTGTGGGGGCTGGAGGAGGGATGGGGAGAGAGGTTTCAACACTCTTAAGAGTTGTAGGGCTGCTGTGATTGGCAGGGATGCGTTCCCTTGTAACATTAAAAATCCTGCCTCGAGTTCCACATTCTTTCTGCTATTGCAAGACCAGAAGAAATGGGAGTGGGTGTAGACCATTCAGCCCATCGAATATGTTCCATCATCCATCATAATCATCACTGACCTTGCTTGACCTTCAACTCCATTTTCCCCCCAGTCCCCATATCTCTTAATCCCCTGAGACATCAAAAATCTCTCACCTCAGACTGAAACGTATTCAACTAATGAACATTTACAACCCTCAGGTGAATCAATCTCCTCATCTCAATTCACCTAAATGAATCACCCTCAGGTGATCCAACCATTGTAGTGTGTCAGATCTCAAACAATGACGAGATAACGTATAGGAAAGAGATGAGAAAATCTGGTGAACTGATGTGAAAACAATAATCTCGCCTTCAATGTCAACAAAATGAAGGAAGTTGTCATTGACTTCAAGAAGTGTGATGGACGATATGTCTCTGTCTACCTCAAAGAGGACAAAGCAGAAATGGTGAAGAGCTACAAATACATAAAGGGCAAAAGAGTAACTAAGGAGAGAGTAGGACCTCTAAAGGATCAACAAGATCACCTATGTGCGGATCCGCAAGAGATGGGTATTTCTCATCAGTATTTACTGTTGAGAAAAGCATGGATATTCGGGAACTTGGGGAAATAAATATATGTCTTAAGGAGTGCGCATATTACAGAGAAAGAGGTGATGGAGTCTTAAAGCTCATCAAGCTCATCATAAATCCCCAGGACCTGATCCCAGAACATTGTGGGAAACTAGGGAGGAAATTGCAGATCCCCTAGCAGAGATATTTGAACCATCGATAGACATAGGTGAGGTGCCTGAAAATTGGAGGGTGGCAAATTTTGTGACTTTATTTAAGAAAGGCAGCAGGGAAAAGCTTGGAAAGGCCAGTGAGCCTAACATCTGTAAATGTGTAAGTTATTAGAAGGTATTCTGAGAGACAGGATTACAGGCATTTAGAGACACCAGGACTAATTGGGGCAGTCAGCATTGCTTTGTGAGTGCAAAATCATGTCTCGTGAATTTGAGTTTTTTGAAGTGGTAACAAAGAAGATGAGGGCAGTGTAGTTGACATTGTCTATATGGACCACATGACAGCAAGGCTTTTGACAAAATACTGCATGTAGGTTGTTGCATTGGGAAAGGCAGGGTCAAGTAGCCAAATTGGATACAAAATTGGCTTGATGACAGAAGACAGAGACTGGTTGTAGAGTCTTGTTTTTCAAACAGAAGGTCTGTGACCAGCGGTGTGCCTCAGGGATCGGTGTTGGGTCCACTGTAAATTGTAATTTATATTAATGATTTGGATGAGAATATAGGAGGCATGGTTAGTAAGTTTTCAGATTATACCAAGATTGGTGGCATAGTGGACAGTGAAGAAGGTTGTCTTGGATTGCCATGGGATCTTGATCCATTGGGCTGATGAATGGCAGATGGAGTTTAATTTAGATAAATGTGAGGTGATACATTTTGGTGGATCAAATTGAAGTAGGATCTACTCAATTAATAGTAGAGCATTGGGGAGAGTTATAGAACAAAGAGATCTAGGGGTACATGTTCAGAGCTTCTAGAAAGGAGTCACAGACAGGATGGTGAAGGCGGCATTCAGCATGCTTGGTTTCATTGGTCAGAACATTGAATACAGGAGTTGGGATGTTGTTGAAGACATTACTAAGACATACACTTGGAATACTGTGTGTAATTTTAAACATAGAACACTACAGCACAAACAGGCCCTTCGGCCCACATACCTACCAGGCCTATCTATAACTCTCAATCCCATTAAATCCCATGTACTCATCCAGAAGTCTCTTAGAAGACCCCAGCGAGTTTGCCTCTATCACCACTGACGGCAGCCAACTCCACTCACTCACCACCCTCTGAGTGAAAAATTTACCTCTGATATCTCCTCTGTACCTGCCCCCCAGCGCCTTAAAACTGTGTTCTCTCATAGCGACCATTTCAACCCTGGAAAATAGGGTGGATTCTCGGAGACTATCTATATCTCCCAATATCTTATCAACCTCTATCAGGTCGCCTCTCAACCTTCGTCTCTCCAGGGAGAAGAGCCCTAGCTCCCTCAACCTATCTTCATAAGGCATGCCTCCCAATCCAGGCAACAGTCTTGTCACCCTATTATAGAAAGGATATTATTAAATTAGGAGTGCAGAAAAGATTTACTAGGATGAGGGGAAAGGGGGGGGGGGGGGGATGGGTGGAGGGACTTGATGGTTTGATTTATAATGAGAGGCTGAACAGACTGGGACTTCTTTCCTTGGAGTGTATGAGGCTTAGGGTGATCTTATAGAGATCTATAAAATAATGAGGATCATAGGTTAGCTAGATAGTCAACACTTTTTCCCAAAGGGAGGGGAGTCTAAAACTAGAGGGCATAGCTTTAAGGTGAGAGGGGAGAGATACAAAAGGGTCCAGAGGGGCAATATTTTCACGCAGGGCTGCCAGAGACAGTAGTAGAGGCATTTGCCTTTTAAAAAGCATTTAGACAGTTACAAAGGGATACAGACCAAATGTGGGCAATTGGGACTAGTTTAGTGGTTAAAAACTGGGTGGCATGGACAAGTTGGGCCGAAGAGTCTGTTTCCAATCTCTACGGTGCTCTGACTGTGCAGCTCTCCCTCAGCACTGTCAGCCCTGAACATTGACAGGCAATGCAGCAATAAATTGACAGGTCAGGCAGCATTTGCAGAGAGAGAGAAGACAAAGTGATTTTCTTCCATTACCGGCCAGCTGAGTATTTGCAGCGTTTTCTGTTTTTATTTCAGATATGATGTGGAGATGCTGGTGTTGGACTGGGGTAAACAGAGGAAGAAGTCTGACAACACCAGGTTTAAGTCCAACCGATTTATTAGATATTGAACTCACAAGCTTTCGGGGTTTGCTCCTTCATCAGGTGAATGAAGAATTCTGCATTCTCCTTCATGAACGGAGAACTCTCCATTTACCCGACGAAGGGGCAAACCCCGAAAGCTTGCAAGTTTACTATCAAATAAATCGGTCGGATTAAACCTGACGTTGTCAGACTTCTTACTTTATTTCAGACACTCAGCATCTGTCGGACTTTGCTTCTGTAATGGGGACCAGCCTGAATTTCCCATCAAACCTCTGCAGTCAGATGTGATTCAGGATTGAGCAAGAGAAGGTGACAGTATAGTGCGGATTAATAATCTAGGAGACCAGGTTAATACTCTGGGGCATGGGATCAAATCCCACCATAGCAGCTGCTGTAAATCTGGAATCTGGCTGGTCGCAGTTATGTGACCATGAACCTGTAACTGATTGTCATCTGGTTCACTAATGTCCTTTAGGGAAGGAAATCTGCCATCCTTTCCTGGTCTGGCCTACATGTGACTCCAGACCCACGGTTAAGGGAGACACTCAGTTCAAGGACAATTAGGGGATTGGTAACAAATGCTGACCTTGCCAGCGACATTCATGAAAGAATGAAAGAAAAAATTGACCCCAAGAATAAGCCAGTTGTGGAGTTATAGTGGGCAGTGTAACACAGTGAGACAGCAGAAAGGAACAGGATACAGCATTCCCAAGAGGAATATTCTCCTCAATATTACTACCCATTTGCTGCATTCTCTGAGGTGCAGAGGTCAGAAACTGGATCTGACTGGTCAGAGGGTGGCGGGGTATAAGGTTAGTGGAGAGCGAGAAAAAGTAGCAATGAAGTAGCAGGTTAAATCAGAGAATAGAATCAGACAGCGTGGGCAGAAACCATCCAGCCCTCTGTGTCAGTACCAGTTCTTTCAGCTCCCCAATTAGAATTAGGATGTCAGTCCAGTAGGCAATTAGGAAAAGCTCATGGAACATTGATATTATTACAAGGGGATTGGGATATTTGGAATTTATCTAATTTTGTTATTGGTGAGACTACATCTGGAATACTGTGTATGGTTCTGGTGTAGAGGGAGCTTTATTCTGTATCTAACCCCGTGCTGTACCTGTCCTGGGAGTGTTTGATGGACAGTGCAAAGGGACCTTTACTCTGTATCTAACCCCCGTGCTGTACCTGTCCTGGGAATGTTTGATGGGGAACAATATAGAGGAAGCTTTACTCTCTATCTAACCCCGTGCTGTAAAATACACAGACACAGGTTATTGGTCTATGCTGATGTTTATGCTTCACACAAGCTCCTAACCTAATTCATTTCATCCTATCACATTACTTTGCATTCCTCACTGCTCATCTAACTTCCCCTTAAACCTATTCATATATTCACCTCAGCTGCTCTCTGTGGTAATCAGTTCCACATTCTCAATACTCTCTAAAGAATTTTCTGCTGAATCCTTACTGATGTCTTGCTGACATTCTACATTAATGACCTTTACTGTTGGACTTTCCTGCATATGGAGAGGTCTCCATTCACCATTAAACCTTTCTATCATCCTGACGATATTCTTAAAATCATAATGTGCAAAAGAGGCCCTTCAGCCCATTGAGTCTGCACTGACACATTAGAAACACCTGAACTCTCATCTAATCCTATTCTCCAGTCCCTGGCCCATAGCCCTGAATGTTATGATGTTGCCCTGTGCTCATCCAGGTACTTTTTAAAAGATGTGACGCAATCCGCCTCCACCACCCTCCCAGGCAGCTCATTCCAGACTGTCACCACCCTCTGGGTAAAAAAAGCTTTCATATAATCCCCCCTTAAGCCATAAGAACATAAGAAATAGGAGCAGGAGTAGGTCATCCAGCCCCTTGAGCCTGCCCCGCCATTCAATAAGATTGTGGCTGATCTGTAATGGTTCAGTGTCACTTTCCCGCTTTCTCCCCGTAACCCTTAATTCCCTTGTCAATTAAAAACCTATCCACTCTTGACTTGAACATATTCAGTGAGGAAGCGTCCACCACCTCATCAGACAGAGAATTCCAAAGATTCACCACCCTCTGTGTGAAGAAACCCCTCCACAACTCCGATCTGAACTGCCACCCACTGCCCCCCCAACTAATCTTGAGGCTGTGCCCTCTAGTCCTGCTATCTTTGCTGAGCGGGAAGAGTCTCTCAACCTCTACCCTATCCATCCCCTTCATTATCTTATACGTCTCTATAAGATCCCCTCTCAGCCTTCTAAACTCCAAAGAATACAAGCCCAGCCTATTCAGTTTCTCCTCATAATCCAATGCCCTCATCTCCGGTATCAGCCTAGTAAACCTTCTCTGCACCCCCTCCAAGGCCAATATATCCTTCCTTGAATGCGATGACCAAAACTGCACACAGTGTTCCAGCTGCGGCCTCACCAGCACCCTATACAGCTACAACAGAACCTCTCTACTTTAATATTCTATCCCCTTCGCTATAAAGGCCAACATTGCATTCGTGTTTTTAATCACCTGCATACTGTGTTTTTGCGATTTGTGCACAAGGACCCCCAGGTCCCTCTGCACCGTCGCATGCTGCAGCTTTTCGCCATTTAAATAGTAATCCTTTCTACCATTATTCTTACCAAAGTGGACACCAAACCTCCTGCATCTCATCCTGAGCCTATGTCCCCTTGTGACTGACCCGACAACTAAGGGGAATAGCTGTTCCTTATCCACTCTATCCATGTCTCTCAATCTTATACACCTCAATCAGGTCCCCCTCTGTCTTCTCTGCCCCAGTGAAAACAACCCAATCCTATTCAACCTCTTTTCATAACTTCAATGCTCCATCCCAGGCAGCGTCCTGGTGAATCTCCTCTGCACTCCTTCTAGTGCAATCACATCCTTCTGATAGCGTGGCGACCAGAACTGCACACAATTCTCCAGTCTGCTCAATCTATCCTGCATGCCAGAATGACTGATATCCTTTGGACAAATGCCTGCTGTCCCTTTCCCAGTGCCTCTACCTCAATTTGGTTAATATGGAAACCAGAACTGTTCACAATACTTCATGTCTTCATCGACCAACACTCCATTCAACTTCAACATGGCTTCTCTGCTGTTTTTGTCAGCCTCTTTCGAAATGATCCCAGATTCGTGAACCTTTGATCCCAACTTTCTCAGCGTGCCCAAATCATTTGAGCCTCAATTTCCTTGGAATGTCTTTTTTTTTTGGGAAACACAGGTTTTGCAAACCAATGACTCTGATTCACAGAGTCCGCAGCAATCTGCTTCACACAATCTCAGAATCAAACCTCTGAAGCCTTTCCTGACTGAAATAATTTACTCCGAGGCCCCGGCAAGACATTTCAGTTGGTGGAAAATTGTGGGATTCGCTGAGGGTGTTGGGTGAAGCAAGTTGGCGAGGAATTCAGAAGCTGCTCCAAAGCTTTAGGTTGTCACAACCTTTTGCTTTCTTATTCTGCCCAATAAGATTTACCAGTGACTGATCAGATTATTCAATAATTGCAGTGAGAATCCAAGAATGAATCTGGTTCCTCACAAACGGTGACTGGGGCTATTCAGTTTTTTGCACTCACAAACCGCGGCAGCCATCTTGGGCCAGATCTCCCGTTACTATGGTAACAGGGGCGCTCTCACAGCCTTGATATTTTGTGGTGCTGGGTCTGGTCTGCTGTGTTAGTTGCATGGTTGTGACCCAATTTGGGATTCAGACCTTTCCCATCCCCAGTGAAAGTCCGAATGGGAGGCTTTGCCTTAGTCAAATTGGACAATCCGTCCCTCAGCTTCCCCTGGCTCGGTCTCCCATTTTGCAAATACTTGACTGAATTCAGGAGCTGACTTCTTGGGGTGAAAATCTCAGTCCCACACCTGACTGTTAACAATTATTACAGCACTGGGGGGATGCCATTCGGCCCATCATATCTGTGCTGGCTTTTTAAAAAACATAGAAGAATAGGAATAGAAGGAGGCCATTCGAACCTGTTCTGACATTTACCATGATTATTGCTGATCATCCAACTAAATAGCCTAATTCTGCTTTCTCCCTATAACACAGAAACATCTGGAATGAATTCCCACATCCTTGTAAACTTTTCCTTTTAAAATATTCATCCAATTTCTTTTTGAAAGTTCATAATAATGAATTTCTTGCCCCTGCCCTTTCAGGTAGAATATTCCAGATCATGAAAACTACACCGAGTAAAAAAATTTCCCTCATAGAAC